>LR990231.1:4273362-4877413 GCA_905147385.1 Limenitis camilla
TATTAACTGAATACTCAGTAATTTTACTACTGATCATAGATTATTTGTAATAATTATAGGCATAATCATATTCCAGTGTAGATACAGTCTATAAGCCAAACTTGTATAATTAAATCATAATGTATTTATTTTGTACCTGGGAATACTAAGTAAAGTTCTAGCAGGACTCTGTACAAAGAATAATAAAATCCTTGAAATTACCAAGTTCATTACTCTAAAAGGCGTAGATAAGATATTACAATATAAATATATACACAACAGTTGTTTCTTTAGGGACTCACTCGTATGTCGATCTATGAATCAACTCAGTCTTGAATACTGTATACAAATTAAGAATAATATGCAATTATAAAAATAGATATATTATCTAAATTATTAGCTATTTATAACTGTTGTATAAAATATGGCTGACTTTCATTTAGTAAAGAGGGTATGAAAAGCTGTTTTCTCATTTATTGCAAATCAATTTAGAGGTCTTTTACAATGTCGCAGCTAGAAGTTTAGTGGCTAGTATCATTTTGCCTAATACAATTATTATCAAGTATCTAGATAAGCCGACATTGGAAAAAACGTAACCGAACACGAAATGAAACATCATTGTATATTATTTCGCATTCAATTAGAAGTATTGTTGCATCAGGGACCGAAAGTTTTTATAACAAATTTTAGTATATTAAAAATCAATGGATTTACCATTATAAAAAAAATGAATATTAATGAAGCAGCAATGTAAGTAAAAATAGTGTTAGTTTAGAAACAAAGCATTGTCAGTGTTCATCAACATCGCATACTGGGAGCAAACAATCGCTTCTCAGAATATATCTACTGGCTGCTACGTCGAATAACGTACCACAATTATGCAATTTTAGTGAAAATCATGTGAAAACACTTGCACCTCTACTATGAATAGGAAATTGATTCTCCTAAATGAATTTCATAATAAACAGATACTGACTTACTATATTGATAATTTCTTGTTTCATTTACATATGAATTATAAGGGGTATTATGTTTAACGCGTGTTTCTGTGGGTATCTGTACGTCTGTCTGTGGCAGCGCCTAAGATAAGGGACCGATTCTAATGAACTTTTATTCGTTTGACAGGTACTTTTATTGAGATGGTTCTGAGCCATAATAAGGATAGACTGGTCAGCCGTTTGAAGATTATCAGCTCATTTCTAACTTGAGAGCTGCGTGACAATATTAATAACACTGAAATTCCTTACACTGAGTATAGATAAACGGTATTTTTTGATACCTTTCATCTGATCGAGTATCAAAATTTTTTAAAGTACGTAATAGTATATATTTTATCTATCTTGTTTTTTTGCATTTTATTTGCTTATAACTTGGCTGCAATAAACAAGGTCAGATTTCAGGATCCATGATGAAAATTACGTCTACAATAATAAGCAAAAATATCTAAAAAAAAATATATATCCATATTGGATATCAAGATTTGTCTCAAATCATTCCAAAGCCCATACATTTCCACGTGTTAGACATGATTAGTATTATCTATTGCAAATCTGTTATCAGTGGAAGGACGACGCACTTGCATACTGATAATGCGCTGATAATATTACCTAACATGTGAAGTGCATGTCTATTGCTATTGCCTACGACATTTAAATAACTAAACGATTTACTTTCCATTTATATACTTATGTACTATATTTAGTACCTACTAGTATTATAATACTAATAACTATAGTTACTTGGTTATTCAAAATTTAGGTCCCCGCTGTAAAATAATGATACCTATTACTATTCAGCAATACATATACACATTCTTTTTAGTTAAGAAGCCCAGCAATACCTGGTGCTCGTGAGCAAGGAGCAGATTTAAGGACGTCCTTTTGATGTGATTAAGACACTCACCATCAATTGCTTGAACTCGCTACCCAACATTAAGATAAACAAAGTTCAATTTATATGATCTTCGATAGGAAAGACGTATGCACTGTGTGAAATCACTTGACAAACTATCATAAATTTATCGGAACTGAGGTTATATATTGTTAAGACGATAGGTACATATAACAAAACAAACGAAGCTATTCGCCAAAATAAAGTTACGATCAGTGGTACAAACTCTACCAAATTATTAATGGATAATGGAACTCTCTATCTAGTCATATATCCTTATCATCAACATCATCATCACGACCCGTCAATGGCCCACTGCTGAGCCTGGTCTCTACCTAGGAATAAGGAGGGTATTAGGCCATAGTCCACCTCGCTGGCCCAGTGCGGGTTGGCAGACTTCACACACCTTTGAGAACTTTTAGGGAACTCTCAGGAGTGCAGGTTTCCTTACGATGTTTTCCTTCACCGTTGAAGCTAGTGATATTGTTTTTTTTTAAGATTACACATACTATTAGTATTCCCTTTACCCCTCCTAGTAAGCTAAATTGCTTGTGTCAGGAATTGCTTAAAACACACATAACTCAGAGTCAGAGGTGTGTGCCCAGAATCGAAATCGGACCTCCCGAGTAAGAAGACAACCACTGGGCTAGCACTGCTTTTTTATCCTTATCAAAAAACAAACAATCTTTACCACATTCTAATGTCAATGTAGATTGTAGATAGATATTATTATCAATAACTTGTGCCCCGTTAGAACTCACGCATTCATCCAAAACATTTCGTACAGTTAACATTGTCTAAAGTTGTTCAACGAGTTCAGTTTATTGTATTAATGCTAAGTCTTTATTTTTGAAGTCATTGAGGATCTCTTGAGTTTATTTTAATCGGGTAGCAAAGTGGTGTTAACGTTAAGAAAACATATAAACAAGGGGTTATTAATGAATTTCTGTAGTGTTAATTTAGGCTTATTTTTTTTTAATATTATTCTTAATAATGTCGAAAGGAAGTCCACAATTCACATATATGACAGCTTTGCGCTTGAAAACAATTACGATGACATGAAAAAAAAATTACATCGCATTAACTGACAATGTCGTTTTTGTACAAGCAATTAAACTCTACAGCTGGTACGAGTCAATAATTGTTAATGTTTTTCTTATACTTTAGATGTTATTTGTCATTTTATAGCTACACATCAGCCTGGCCCTGACTTTGTTTTAAGGCAAAAAGTAGCAACTACAAAAATCCCCGTACCGAAAGTGATAAGTGAAAATTAAGTTATGTTACAATCTTGGGAATTAACTTGAACCTACTTCTAATAGACTAAAAAACTGATTTAAAATTAATTCGAAAACCCTGAGCACGTTATGTAAAATTCGTCATATATGGCAGTCATCACACAACGTGACGTCACTTTGTATCACATCACGGGACATAATAGCTATTTTAATCGAACTTATTTAAACATAAAAACAGTTTAAAATTGGACCATATAGTCAAACGGAAATTTTGAATTTATCTACTCAGTGGCTGCTAGAAAATCCCATAGAAATCGTTTCAATGATGTCAAAGGTTTGAAAATTCAATAATGGCTTTTGGAGTTTGGATTTGTCTCCAATAAGTTAAAAATACACATTTTGAAATATTTTTAATTATAAAATAGGGTGATGTGACAAGGTAACGAGTAACGAGTATATTATGAGTGTAATGGCAACCTTGACAGCCGGATCGGTCAACCGACGATTTTGACAAATCGTTATTGATAGTTCGTGAGCATACGGACGTGCGACAAACAGTGGCGACTGGCGACAACAATGGAAAAAGTTAGAAGCATTTTAAAAAATATAGCCATTAAAATATATCCATTAATATATTTACTGCTTTTCTATAAAATTGAAGTTAAGAAATTATTGGTAGCGAAATAGAAATTTCATGTAAAATATATACTCAAAAAATTCAATCCACTATTTTAAAAATATTTTTTTTTCTGAAAGTGTATAAGAAAAAAAATATATCTGAATGATTTTCTCGAATACTCTATACTTTTATATTCATTTTATCTTAGTTATTACCCTCCTGTCTTAATTTTATTGATAATTTATAAGTAATCATACAATTAAATAATTCAACGACTTTTTTTGATATTAGTGGTGTTTGTGATTACAATCAACCCATACCGATGCCAGTAATAGGAAATGTCGCGGGGTAGCATCTAGTACGTCAGGCTTGTCTCACACAGTTTGCTATAGAGCCAGTGACATGTTTTGTAAGGTGTACAATTAGGTATTCTTTAAAATTTATTATAGTATTTCTTATTTATAACTTAGCTCAATCATGGATAAGACCAGTGCACCACAACGAAAAGAGGAAGACCTAACAAAAAATATTCTAGTCTTAAAATCTTGGTATGTCAACATTCGATCGCGGCGATACATCGACAAGTACAAGGACCGTTTTCAATTAAAATACTTGTTTTGTTAAGTATAATATACATCTGCCGTGTTAAATATGAATTATTTATTTGGCTCACAGGATGTGTGCTATCTGTGATCTAGGACTTTATTTGATAGCTTTTTGTTCAGGTTATTAGGAAAACAACGTTCACTATAATTAGGTTCTGGATATAAATGGCTGATATTCGGAATCAATGAATTCGTAAGTGTTATTAAATATTTTTATCGTTGTGACATTTATTTTCGCGCCTAATAAATATTAAATGTGTATAAAAACTTCAATATGGCGTACTTTTATTATTTTACTGCTTGCTAACAAGCCTTTAAGTTTTATAACCAGTGCAGCCAACTTCGAAAACTAAAATTGTAGAAATTGTTTCTATGGCAATATACAATAATAATATACAGATGATAAATAGTAATTGTAATTTGTAGGAAAATTTTGGATAAAAATAAGTATTAGAAAAGGGAAAGCTAAATTTTAGTAAAATATATAAAATTAATTTAAAATAAAAAAATATGTCATAGTAGCCTCATAGATCAAATTTTCCACTGGAATCTTAGATTTTTTTTACATTATTGCAAATGTAGGTGGCAACACTGGTTATACCACCTACGCTTTACTACAGAATAATTTAAAAACTGAATTTTTAGATAAATCTTAGCATCAAACCTGTTTTTTATGCAGGCAGTAGAGTCCTAGTGGTATTTTTCTAACAACTCGATTTGATTTCAATTTGGTAATCGATTTTTAGATCGCATTCGGTATAATAACGCAACACATCGATAGTTATCAGAGATCGCGAACTTAATCAGCTTTCTAATTCTAATTTGCTCGTCGATTGAGCTCGGAATAACTAGATCAGTGTAACGTGCTGTCGATTTTGTAACTTATTGCCTAATATATAGTGGGCTTGATCAGTTAGGCTTTGGTGTGCATAAATTAAGCAATTACTTTATTCTAATGTTAGGTGGACATTATTTTATGCTGACAAGTTGAACAATAGTATTATATAGGATTGTAAACTGTATTAAAATCTACTTGTTATAATTTACTTCAAGAGCAGTGAGTGTATCTGGATTATAATAAAGTTTATACTAACAAATTTGACTGAAGAAATTTAATCAATTATATAAACTACAATCAAACCTATCATTTGGAAAAAGTTTAATAATGACATCTATATGAGTTAGGTTTTATTTTTTAAATAATTAAAATACATATTATAAGTTCAAGAGCAATAAGCATAAAACTATTTAACATTTTCGTGAATTGAATTTTGGCTATAGTAGGAAAAATAATCCTTTAAAGTTATTTAGATTGTCAAATTTACGTATTTAGATTATCAAAATTGTTTCAATAACGGACTTAACTTTATTGTTATAGAAATATTTCTATAAAAGTGATCAGATGATGAAAGATGTACGAGAATGATAATGCTCTACTTATTTTAGTTATCATGAAACATTAGTTAAAGAACACTTTAGTATATCGATTAAACATCTATAGCAAACATTAAGTCAATAAAGATTTACCTACCCGTCCCATAACTTACGATGCAAATAAAAAAGAGGGTAAAAATTTGCAAACTGAAAGTTGCCAGCGGACGATGCTATCGCAAAATTATTTCCAATTTCACCGTTTGCGTCTCCAATGCTTTTTTTATTTCTGTCCTTGGACCTGCCCATAAATTATAGTTCGGTAGCTCTTAAAGGGGTTTTCTCATTTTTTATTTTGTTTAGCCTTTGAAGAATTTATGTCCCGTCTTACTTAGTAGCGGTCAGCCGACATGTCTGCCCCATGGAAATGTTTTCTGTGTTTTATATATTTAAATGGTAAACTGTTTAGCTTTTTAATTCTTAGATATGGTTTACTTATTTAAAATTGTTTATTTTTTTATCATGCTTTTGTGTAGGTACAGGTGTTGCCGATAGTCAGTAAAATTCGCAATTGGAATAAACGAAGTTATTTATTCTAAACATGTCTTTAAGGTTCATAAATAAAAATATATAATTTTAATAAAATTAAAATTCAGTTCTCACGTAAAAAATCACAAACTAAGTTTATCAGCTTCGTCAGTAACAATGTCTATATTATTTTATGAATTAAAAAAGACAGTCAGTTTTTAAAAAAATGTCGAAATGTTTATATTTCGAAATTTATAAAAAAAATAAAAACTATTGATTATGTAATTGCTAGCCACATCGTTGTTAATCTTTGATTGGGGAGCTGTTTGTATTATTATATAATTCTTATGGAAGATACGTTAGTTAAGTTTCTTAAATGTACTGCAAAAGATGTCCTAAACCTGCATCTAGGTCACAAATCCCAGGTCTTAAGTCCATGTTATAATGCAGTATTAGTTATTTTGTTAGTATCATTTAAGTTCTTTGATTCATTTAATGCATTGCAACGTGGTTAAGACGTTGATATCTAACTCGAGAGGTCCGAGTTCGATCGCCCTCACAAACATCTCTGACTCATCTGAAATTAAATATCACTTGCTTTAACGGCGAAGGAAAACATTGTGAGTGACAACCTTCACTCCTGAGAGTTCTCCATGTTCTCTGTTGATGTATAAAGTGTGCTGGGACTAGGCCACCCGCACTAGGACAGGGGAGTTCTGATGAGGAGACCCGGCTCAGCAGTGGGCCATTTATCAGAACAGTAATACGAGTAGTTGATTATCCTGTAGGTAAAGTTATAAAAAATATTTTACCTGTTGATTGCAAATTATTGAATTGAATCAGGCGTTACTTTGCGGAAATTCACGATTTAAAATTAATCAAAAGGTTACTTTATAAGTGACAATGTAGAGTCAACTACTTCTGATGCTTCGGATACGAAGCGTACGTCTATATATATATAAAAAAAAGAAAAATATAAGCAAAGTAACCTTTTGATTACTTTTAGATTGCAAACAAAAATGTCTTGAAAATCAATCATCATCATGCAGTCAATTTTGGATAATAATACTATAACTTGATATTACCAGCAAATCCCTCAAGTTTAGGATCTTTTTGCTCCTATGTATATGTGAGAAATCATCAATGTGATATAACTCTGAAGATAACCCAATGAGCTGTTTGGCCTTCCAGATTAATGCAAGACTACAAAAAAATCATTAAGGCCCAAAAAATGGGAATTCGGGCACAGTTTTTTAACGGTTTGAAGTGTAAACTTTAATGTCTAAGCACGTTAGAAAAAAAACCACAAACCTTATGGCAGACAAAACGCATTCCGTATACTGGCAATTGGAATAGTTTTCAGTTTTTTTTATCTCATTTTAGGCCCAAAGGCATCCTAACGGTATTCATCGGGAGACATAACTCGACGGACCGCGAACAGGACTTTTTATGTTATTTTTCCGTTGACCTCACTTCGTCGTTCGATTTTCGAATGTAACTTTTTAATCGCAGTTTTATATGCGTTTAAGGTATCGATGTTTAAGGAAATGCAAAATGCTACATTTTATGGCAAACATTGCTAAATTCAATTTAATTTGAATGGGATGTGGCAAGAATTTTAAGCATATGCATAAATATGCTGCTCTAGATTGAATGTATTTATGTGGAATTAATTAAGTTTGTATACATTTATATGGTGCTGTTTAGCTACCTCCAATAATATAAATATACTTAAATTTTTATTAATTACCAACCCCGCTCTCGCTTCGCTGAGGTGTCTTTTCACACACTCATTTATTAATTAATACTCTGCCCTATTTGCACACTATTTCCGTTTAATTTCTATTCTATAATTTGTAATGTGTCACTGATTTGCAGTAACCACCATCTCACTCATTCACTTTTTCTCTTATATAAACCTTTTCCTAACAATAACTAACACGAGAAAAAAAGAATGATCCGATTTGGTGCAGTCGTTTCGGAGTTATGCGTTTGCACACATTGAGGCGATCCACTTTTATGTATATATAGATATAAAATAATTTAATAATTCCCTATGAAATTTTCGCATGGGGTAACACAATGTTATTCAATGGCTCAGACAGTGACCACTTACCAAAAGTACAAGTCTACCCGTTAGCTCCATACTATTTAGATCATTATTAATAAATGTAACGAAAATGAATTTGGCGTTTGGATGGAAGTCTTACTGTTTCCTAAGGTCTAATCAAGGCACTGTAATATTTTTTTCAACAATTTTTTATCAAGAGCGGCTTTAAGCCACAATGTAGTCTTATCAGTCTGGGAGTTTAAAAATATATATCAAATACAAAAGTGCATAAATGTTAAATGAGCAGATCGTCAAACAAAATGTAATGCAAATAAGATTCAACTGAATTGATTAGCTATATTAGAAACCAATTAAGACTAGTCCAAGATTACTTTGTTAATTAGGTATGTATAACAAAATTTATAAAACCTTTATCTTCAGATGAGGAATTGAGACAAAAAGCATCCTGGCAACTCTAATTGCGTGCTACGCCGGCCAAAATTAAAAAGAAAAGTCGCACAGCAAGAATCCCGCCTATTTTTAAAAATGGAACCCGATGATGATTCGCCTAATTAATAAACCAATCACGTACAGTCGAGACGCGGCGTTGAGGCGCGGCGGACGTGCGGGCGCGGGGGATGAACGCTCGGAAATTCGAATACTATATTTTTTCTGCACTCCAAACATCATGATGATACTTGTAATTGGCTTAACGTCTATCGACAATGAATTTTGTATGAAATTAATTACTGGCCATTAATAATAACATACCACAATATTATCTATCCTTAGATAGAAGTTAGTGATGTAATAAATTTCTCGATAGTACTACTCAAATGATTTATTGTAGAATCCGGATCGTGCTGATAGTAATCTATTTTGCAAATGCTACAATTAAGATGTTTGTATTCGAATCTTAAGATTGATTTAGTCTAAACAAATCGATTCATCTTAGAACCACAAATAAATGCAAGAAAAAAAAGATCGTAAACTATATTAACAACGCTATTTTAATTGAATCCACTTGAATGATTCACAAAAAATAGCTTTCAACGTTGACACCGAAAAATTATGTGAAAAATCACTGCTTTGGGGTTTCTAGAAAAAACATCATTTATCAAATAAATGCATTCCCGGTTATGTCCTTGCTCAGCGTGACTGCAAAAACTAGAATAATAAATGCTTCGGTTGGCAACACTGGGAGCCGAGGAAGGCCGAAGCGACGCGAGAGACAGCGAAGATTAGCGAGCGCGCGCTTTTTGCTTGCATCAATCGATGCGCTCGCGCATTCGCACGATGAATTATTCAAAAATTGACATGAAATGGCGTATGGTTCTTTTTTTAAATGAAAGGTGCCCGATTGAGGACTGTAACCGCCTGACGAATTCATTGGTCAACGGCTTTTTGCGTTTAGTAATTGCTGGGTTTATTTACTTCAAGTATCAAAATTAATTAAAACATTTGCATCGTTGAATGAAATCTTGACCTTTAAATAAGTTTATGATGTTGAACTCATTTTACAGCGACCATGGACAGTTGGTTATAAGCATGGCTATAAAATGAATTTAGTGTCAAACCGCAAATAAAGTTCCTCCGCGTACGATTCGATTCTAAAAGGGTATTACCGCTCTAAACTTAGGCTTTACTTACTTTGTTTATTACGATGATTATTTAGTATTTATTATTATTTGATGTTTTTAGTTCTTAGCTTATAATTAATAAATGTGTAAAATATAATTCATTAAAAATAGGCTACCAAAATTATATAATAAATAATAAATCAGAATTTACTGAGTTATGTATAAATTATTAATTAATTTTATTAGATAAGATACCGTCTGTCTATATAAATAGTTTAAAATATTTGTATAGGAAAAGGAAATCATAGACTGTTGACTCTACATAGTTCACGTGTTATTGTTTAAATAAAATAAAGGTGAATTTAAATAAAATTAGTACGTACAAAATAATTATTGTGGAATCGAATTCTTTGTCAATTTTTTTTCTATCTTTGAATTGATATAATAAATGGAATCAGAATCGTATTCATAAACGAAGAAGACAGACATATCTGAGAGTAAATTGAATTCTAGAGTTTCTTATCATAAAAAGCGAGTAATTAATTCGTATAATGCTGTTAATGATGCATCGAAAGCTGACCGCGATTTCCAAGTATAAGTAATCATCCGAATTCTGCTTCGATTGGAAACTTCTTACTCGCACTTTTTCGTATAAATGTCTTCATTCGTGTACGGTACCGTTCTCAGTTATGGTTATGTCATGTCGGTTATGGATATGATGTCTTTACATGGGTTTGGTGAAAAACAGAACTTAAAAATCAATCAAACTGGTAGCGTCAGTCATGTCGTTTCAATGTTAACATACTTATATTAACTTTATATTAAAACAGCTGTGCAAATAATAGCAATAATCATATTAGTAAAATATTTCTTTAACACTAAAGATTGTTACTTACTTATAAGAAGAAAAAGACATATTCCCGTCCATGGGCTGATCGTCCACTGTACCGCCTGTCGTCAGCATGAGTGTGTTCATTTACAACTAAACCACAACTTATCGATATTAATAGTCGTTAATTGCACTTCACTAGTCCAATCCAAAGCGTCAATGTGACGCAGTACCACATTATGTATCACATCACTAGTGTCCTCTCTGTCCTTGACTCATTTCTGAAACAAAATTTTACTTTTAATTATTAAGCTACTCACAAACAAAACGTTTAATAGAACATCATATTTATATTTTATTAATTATTTATATAAAGTTGTTAAATAAATAATCTAAAACTCGGGAAAGAACCTCGGAATTTAGTTATTGTTTATTTAGAACGCATACATGTACACTGTATGTTGTTTTGATACTAAAACAGGCGCATAAAAGTCAAGTAAGGAAAACAATGCAACAAATTGATATGATCAACGCATTTCCAGATTATTAAATTTGAAAAAAAATATTTTTTGAATTAGATTTCACTTCTATTTTTATTAAACTTGAGAGTATTACAATGATTGGATATTGGTTTGACCTTTCGATTGCTAATCCAATTGGGCTGCCATTTTAAAAATTAATTTTATTTCTTACGTTTTCAGACAGTCAGTAAATAAAATATATTTATTTATAAAAATGGACGATCCCACCACTTTTAGAATAGTTTGTAGCTATTTAAAGAAGATGAAATTTCCAATTTTAAAGAATACAGTTTGTGCACAATCCACACTATTTGCGGCTTATTAAAAATAACCTGTTATAAAAAAGGTGACTGTAACTGCCTTTATTTTTCTTTGATAACTGTTTACGTATATCTATAAATAAAAAAAAACGTTTCAATTTTATAAGAAGCCCAAATAGTAATAAGTAGTACCTACTAATTATAATTTGATAAGAGAAATTACTAAAAATGGGTGCAAAAAGTTTTTGCTATTCACCTAGTTTAATAAAATCAATCAGATGAATCACACAGACTATACAGTCTTTTAACATTGTACAGCATAAACTTGCAGTTCCTTTGAAATAAAAAAAGATTTTGATATGATTAAAGTTGTATCAAATGTTAATCCTAAAAAGCCAATGTTACAAAATACAGCTTCTTCACTAATCTAATACATCTGGTAAAGCTGGCATCAGATCGGAGATAGCAGCCTGTTTGTAAACCGGCTGTGCGGCCATATTGAATCTGATTGACAGCTGTCAATGTTGGCGGCACTGCGACGCGTTGCCGCGCCTGCGCGTTACGATCACCGTTAATTTTTGTTAAAATATAATAGTGTTCAAAAAGTTATCCATTTAATTTATGTTGTTCTTTATAATTGGATTCGAAGCTGTTTGCAATAAAAATTAATATCTTGTTTGTTGTTACTACGTAAGTATTAGAAGTACAGTGTTTATGTTAGACAGATTATCATGGAAGAAGAACTTTCTAGAAACTTTCTTAGAGCTTTTATATGCCTTTTAAATAAATGCTATATTATTTAGATTGATACTGGATCAACGCATCAGCAGCAGCAGGTAAATACGGGTATAAACCTAATTTTCACTGATTTTGTAAAACTGTACCAAACTTTGGTCACACAAATGTACTTTTCTTATCCAATTAAGAAATATCCGGTTAATCTATCCGCTCATAGTAAAGATGATTTAAAAAAAGAAAAAAAAAGAGTTAGTTATCTAGCTATCAATTTTAACTTGCATATTTAGCTGCAATTAATGTTCATTTTATAGGCAGTTTAAAATTATCAAATGAGAAAAACCTTTAAGAACTAAACTTTAAAGATTCTTGGATAATGTTGTAATGGTATAAAAACATGTATCCACTTGTATGATGCAGTGAATACTGAACTATATAGGTAGTTATACATTTCAATAGTTAAACTACATATATTTATTTGTATATTATTTTCTACTTTACAGATAATGTAAATAGAGTAGATTATAAATTACGCCACAGAGACCTAAATCATCAATTATTAAAAATACGATCGTGACAGTTGTTTGTAGGTAATACATAATGTTAGGAATTTGTAATTTTAGCATATTTTATAAACAATTTACCTAATTACACTATCTAAAAGCAAGTAAAATTTAATTTGGCTATACATATGTTAGGAAATAGTATTTATAAAAGTTTGTTAAGTGTAAGTAAATACATTATTACTATATTAATGTATAATTTAATCACTTTCTAGAATAAGCAATAATCATGATAAGCTGTTATCTCAATGTTCATTAAATCATAACTGTCGCAAATACTGCCTTTCGATGGTTTCAGATAATATGTATTATTCAGTTTAAAATATATAAATAGCTGCACGTTCTATCATGGCTTTTAAAGAAATTATTAAGGACCAAGTGTGGGCAATCATTACTCTATTTTTTAAAATATTTTATCCTATAAAATAATCCATGAATCATAATCATAAGGCATGTAAACAGCATGCGTTGTCTTAATAGACGGTTTAGTTGCTATATCTCTAGAAATAATATTTTCAGATAGAAACATGACGTCATCTCTATGACGATTTGGTCAACCACTATCAGCACCTAAAGTTACTGTCATATGTTGTTCCTGGAGATCATCTTTAATCAGTTAATATAACTTCTAACGCCCGCGATCGCCGGTACCAAAGTGGCTATCAACCCTTAGCCGCTCAAGCTCAATCTTAATTTTATCTCTGAATAACAATTGTCTAACTAATTTTATTTCTTTCTACAAATTTTTTTGTATCTTTAAATTAAATAATAAACTTTTCTTTAATTTCTATTTTTATCAGTGAAAACTCAATCAAAATCTTTCATCTAATTTCGAAGAATTAAGCGGAGATACATAGAGAGGTATATTACTGATAAAACATATTTTATTTATAAAGTTTATAAATCGTATTGGATTTCTCTCCATATCAATACAATCTAGTGTTTATCCACAATCTCTGTCACAGTGGACAGGTACCATCGATAAAATTTAAACAACACTGGTAGTCAAATAGAATGCCAATTAAGATATTTTTTGTAATGTTTTTTAAACGGATGACTATTAAAAGATATATAAGTGGGCGTAATATTTATCTAATAAAAAGTTTGGATGAGTCAGAATCGCACATACTTTTTGTACTGTAAAGCTAAACTAACTAACGGTTACTAGGTAGTTGTATCTAAAGTTTTATGTTTGTGAAGATTTGAAAAAACTTGGCCGATATATTACTAAGTTACTATGACTTTATGATATTTTGCTAAGAGGGAATAAACTTTCTTAGACAGTTTTAATATTTGTCACTGTCTAATATGCCTAAATGAAGTGAGGGCGAATCAGCGAATGTACAATTCTTCAGTTTTTCGTCAATAAAAGTTGTCCTAATTTGTAAAAATTATAACAAATCAACAAATGTTTCGATTAATATATTGCACTGATTTTAATGCAGTTTTCACAGTTTGGTGGCTTTAACGTTAACGTTTTATTATTCTATCAACAGACTAGTTTATTCAATGCAAAATCTAAGTAAATTGAGTCTAAGTCAAGCTGCTAATTTCTAAATATTTTTGTACATCCTTATGCAGTGTGATTTGTAATAATATGCAAGTATAACTTCCGTACGTTCATACAAAAACAAGAGAAATGTTTTGGTTATGCACGAAGGTAATAAAAAACATCCTCTGTAGGATAGAAACTGGCGGCATAAAGGTTAACATAATTAGCTTCATCATTTAGTAATATCTTTTTTTTATGGTAGATAAGGGACAAACGAGCAGACGGTCCACCTGAATGAAACTAGAGGGTATCTCTTGTTTTGTCGATGCGTTGCCGCCTCGAAGATAGAGTGAATAGGGGGAGCGAAGAGAAGACTGCTGCAGTTTCATTGGACTCCGAACAAGAACCCGGTGTCCATTGGAACCACAGCAGTAATGGGATGGGAGAGGGAGGGGTAGATCTGGCTCACATGCGGCTCGGCCGGATCGCGTCAGAGACACTTGGCGGTCGGATTCCCATGCTGGTGGTCACAAGCCAGTCGGGGTATAGATCCCCTACCACTAAGGGGGTGCTGGGTTACTCGCCTCTTACGAGACGCTCTCCCAGCGGCAGAGGGGAATAGTATTCTAGCCCGTCCCCTCACGAGTAAAAATATCTTTACTATGTAAGTTAGTTTTTTGTATGTAAATCCCACAAAATGGTCATGAATATTAGGAAATAGAGGAAGCTATGCTCAGCTACTATCAACAGAAGAAAACACTAGAAATGAAACAACTAACATATTAACTCATAATAGAAGCCTTAATAGTGCCTGGGATTTGGGATCCAGGTGTTGGTTTAAATGACTGGAAAGTTACCTTATTATGATCGCGAACGAACTTAAAAGTTTAAGATTAGATTTTTGGAAGCTACCCTCACTTCCTTTCGACAGAATTTGTTATGTAATCAAATTCATAAAATATTTCTAGTCGCCATCAAAAGTTCTGTCCAACCCTAATAACAATCAGGCGTTCGAAATATTTGACTTTAAATCTTTAGTTTTACACCTACAGCGCCATCTGGTGGCAAGTTATAAAACTTTTATGATGTGTGGTGAAATGATGACTATCTATTTCTCTACTACTTGACACGTCCTAGCTGCGCTAGGCTAAAACATTGTTAAATAAAAATAGCTTTTAACCTGACACTAAAATTAAATGAAAAAATGCCTATATTTTAAGTTAGAAAAATTTAAATATTTTTCTTAACTTTTCTATATATACATAAGTTAATTTTTTTTTAAATATTTTAATTAATTTACGTAAAAACAGGTAAAATAAAAATTATTTGCAAATCCGTTATGCAATTAACTTTACTAAATAGGTTTATAACTCATTTAAAATTTCATAGATTCTACTTTTAATTTGCATAAAATTAAATTAAAACATTATAATATGATAGATTATTTTCTCACACTAATAAGTTAGAACAGAAAGGCGCGTTTCATAAATTATTGTGTTGTAAAATAATATTAACCTCAAATAAAATATAACATTTGCCCTCACATCGTTTCATCGTTAATAATTGAGAGGAAATATTTTTTGAAAACAAGCTTTTGTTAAATTATTAACTATTTTAAAAACTGAATGATCTTAATTTTTGGACATTTCAATTTAATTCCTAAGGTGGTGAAAAGGTGAAAAGGAGATGGAATGTATGTATGAAAATCCATAATTTCCATGCAGCTAACCGTTGTCATGACAACCAAATATAAGGGTCATTACTATAGCACCGCGAGTAAAGTTACATTTCCACCAAAGATGTGAGGATGATCACCGGAGATGTGAAGCGATGTACTTGTTAAGAACCATCATCCATTTAATACATTGAGCGAAGCTAAGTAAATGGAACGATTCTATTGGTTCTTTGTCTCATCTTCGCACATCTTAGGTGTTAGTTATAAGAAGAAAAACATACATTAACTACCAATTATATAGTAAACTATAATAATATTCTTTTTTTATGATATGATAAAATGCAACCAAACGACGGAGCATCGATTACTCAAAAGTATCTCTTATTTTGATTATTTTATATTGTAATAAAGAAGGAGAAGAAAGAGAAGAATGCCGTAGGTTAGCGAGCACAAAGCTAAAATCTCGCATTAAAGAAAAGAGAAGAGAGGGAAAGAAGAAAAAGATCCCTTATCACTAATCGAAAGCTGGATCGCTTTTTATGAAATACCTTTTCAGCAGCAGATGGGAATTTTATTTTACAAAACGTAACTTATTATTTAAAACAATCACTTTTCCTATACATATTATTAAAGATCTTTTTAAAATAAAAAAATAAATTTTGAAAGAGTTTGAATAACTTATAGATATCAATTCTTTGTTTAAACCCTTTACGAAGATTTTATTTCATTAGTTGTTATAAATTTAAATTTCAATATATTATTTTGTTTTAATTAAATTGCAGTAACAAAACTATTTGGTAACTCTACCACTATTAATAAAGCGTCTAAGGTAGGTACTTATTTCTTTTATATTAACCTTTTGTCGACCTATTGATTGATTAATAGTTAAAATATGAAATTAATAAAATGTTATTTACTTACCCTAAAAATTTAACTTGTAGAATATGTTTAATAAAACTTATAAGTGGTTTATAACACCAACAGAGCCCAAAATAATAAATTTAAAAAAATGTCTATATGTTTGTATCAGTATCACGGAAAAATTATTGATGTATTTCTAACCTAAAATATAGATATGTTTCATTTAAATCAGATGTCAAGAAAAGTAAGTTTATTAGTAATTTAAAATGTTTTAGCTCAGCGAAGCTTGAGCGGAGCGACTAGTAAGAAATACAATTTTTTAAACTCGACTTGCAACCAGTTGCTAATTATAAGTATTGTCAAGACCTGCCTAACAGATTATTTCTAAATATACATATTTGTGAAATTAAAAAGATGATTTTTGAACCAAAATTTGAATCATTATTCGTGGTACCAATAACGTAATTGTAATTCTAAATTTCTCATATAACTTGAAGTTTGTTCAACCATGTGTTTTCGTATAAATATTCAAATTAAGGGTCAAAAGGTTGAATACATTAAAATATAAAATAAGTATTTATCGAACGCATCCACCGTGGACTCGTTATTATGAATATTTTTGAAATCAAATACTTGACTTACTTTTCATAACCAACCAACATATCGACTTATAAAACGACAATAGTTTTATAAAATCCGTTATATCCGTACTCTTCTAATATATAAAATTCTCGTGTCGCGGTGTTTGTTACCAAACTCTTTTTTATGAAATTTTTAGTGAGTATCGGTCAACATCTATGTTTTATACTACTAAGTGATTAAGGGTGGCCCACACCAAAATTTTTAAATTTATATTGCAAAACAACGTTTGCCAGGTCAGCTAGTATTAGAATAAAAATCAGAATTTGTATAAATTTGCAATTCTACATGTTATTAAAAGTTGTTTTTTTTTTGTTATTAACGATGTAACAAATATGTTACATATATCTAATTAGATGAATATTAATTATTTAGCCTTTTATTTAAATTTATTCTACCCTCGCTTATTGGTAAATATTTAAACATTTTTTTTCAATCCCCCATACTCTTTCATAAGAAAGTTTTAGTCGTATTGATAACTTAAAAAAAAGTAATATACATTTTATTTATCGTCACTTTCATTGTTAAAATAAAAATGTCTTATTGCCCGTGATGTCCTCTGTTTTATACATATTACTAGCTGACCCGGCAAACTTTGTTTTGCCATATACATTTGGGGTGGGCCACCCTTATCACTTAGGGGGATGAAAAATAAATAGTAGTCGATTCTCAGATCTACTGAATATGCATATAAAATTTCATAAAAATCGGTCAAGCCGTTTCGGAGGAGTATGGTATTTAACATTGTGACACGAGAATTTTATATAATAGATAACATAGAGGTAGAGTAGGTAAATATCAAAAGTTAACGAAAAAATTTAAAATATTTATTTATTAATTATGTATGTATATGTGTATGAAAAATTAGTACTAACTAAACATTTAAATTAAGTATTTAAAATTCATTTTCAACTTTTAGGTAGCTTATTTTGAATTATTTAAATCGTATGTAAACTTATTACTTATTTAAGTTTTTAAGTAATTAAAAATAAACACATACCTATTAAAATAAAATAACCAAAAATTACAGTCCACCACACAGATATAAAAATCCGTACACGTAATATCTACCGTCACCAACTTGTCACCAACACAGAAATGATTGCTAAAATAACTAAAAACCCATACGATAACACTTCACGTAAAAGTTAAAGCTTTTTTGAAAGTTTTCGGAGTTTTAAGTTTTATTTAAACGTAGATCACTTCGCGCCGGCGGGTTGCACGATCGACTGGTGCGCACGCGCATGTCTGAGCGGACGCGGTGGAGATACAGGTATGGTAAACATTTTGTTTGATATTTTGAAACTTATGAGGCATAGTTTGAAAAAAAAAAATTATGTTAAATGGTTGACGTCGTTTATTTTTAGCTGGTATAAAATGTCACTATTATGCTTACTCTACGAGAAATCGTAAAACTATAAAAATAATTGATTTTCGAATTGTATACATAATATTACATTTATATAGAAAATAAATTGTTTAATTCATAAAATACAATTTAGATTAATATTAAAAAAAAAATTATATCATGTTTCCTGATCGATTAATCAAAATATGAAACTTTTTTGAGTGAATTAACTATAATGTTATGCCTGTGATTTATTTTTTATAATTAATTTAATTTTCAAAAGCTCTATATAAAATGTTGACAACAGCTGACAAAACCTTTTGAGTCAACAAATGTATGCATCAGAGTTCTTGAGGATACGTCGGGAATATAGCCGTCTCATTCCCACCCATAAAATATTTGAATAGTTAGACAGTGACGACGTTACCGAAGCAGGTGACTTCACACGCCGTTCGCTATATTAACTCAAGTACAATACAACTTAAGAGTAATAAAATTATGTTATTTAATTTTCAGCTTTATTGAAAAGGAATAAAAGTTATTTTTAATTAAATTTATCTTAGAGACAACAAAAATTTATGTAACGTGATAAATGAACTTAGAAGATCGCTTTAGTAACCAAATTAATTGTTAAATATTATTCATTTTATAGACTATTTATATCAGATGTTATAAAAAATGATTAATATCTAAAAATAGTGAAAAGTTGTGTTTAAATAGATAATTTTGGTATGAGATGCGCGAGCGCAACCGGACAGTGGACACGTTTGATTAGCTGTGAAACTGCATCTTTATTCTCATCTCTTTCTCGCATATCATTTAAAGGTCCATTAAACAGAGATAGGAAGTCCTTAGCATCTTTTATGGACCAAGAGACGTGGCCATGTTTGGTCCATCCCAGATATATTTAGGTAGGAGGAAATCAGTTTTACATAGCGGTTTTTATGTTATTTATCGTTGAAGTGCACTCGATAGAGATCGAGTTTTTCAGTTAAGATTAATTTTATATGCTAAGTTAATTATTGCTGTTTTATATGTGATTTAATATTCTTTTTTCATTTCTTCTTCCGTTTATTTAATTTAAGAAACTTAATTACGTAGGAATTTAATTTTTTATTATGCTGTGATTTTTTTCAGTTTTTACTTATACTTAAATATGATTTTATTTCAAGTAAAGGAGTCTTGCTCTAATTGTAACTTTTTTATTTTACAAAGATTAACAGTTCTCATTCGGATATAATAAAAAATTTAAATAATAATACCCATGTATTGTAACAACATACCAGCATTGCTGGCACCGAATCGATTCAGTTTGTGCCAACTTCGAAAAGTCAATATCATAAGAGTTTATCTATTGTGTCATTTTCTAAAGCAACATCCTACTCAGTTTAATGTTGCGAACATCATAACTAACAATATGTTAGCAACACCATTTATAAATCAGTAATTGTGGGTAGCTCATTTTATCTTATTTCGAGTAGAAAATATATATAAGTTTCGTTATGATACGATTGAATTAGTCTGTCAAGTGGTGTCGCGAAGCACATATAAAATAATGAGAATAATAGTGTAGTGTTGCTTAGTGTCGTGGTGACAGGCTTTTTTTATCGAGGAGCACATGAGTAATGTACTTTGATAGTTTGTCCATAGTAGAAGACGCCTTTTAACCTGCTCCTGGGACTCGAGCCCTGCACTGCTCGGCTTCTATCTAGATTACATGTTAATATTATCGTTTGCATGTTAGTACAACGTAGCATAGCCTTATACTCTTAATAAGTATCAATTAAGTTTTTTTTTTTTAAATAGATAAGGTGCAAACGAGCAGATGGTCCACCTGATGGTAAGTGTCAAACATCGCCCATAGACATCGGAAAAACAAGAGACACTCTTTCGTTTTGTCGATGCGTTGCATCCCCGAAGGTAGAGTGGGAAGGGGGAATGAAGAAGAAAAATGATGCGGATTCAGCGGACCCTAGGCAAGAGCCCAGAGTCCACTAGACTCACAGCATTAATGGGATGGGAGAGGGAGGGGGTAAGTCTGGCCCACATGCGGCTCAACCGGAACGCGTCTATGACACTTGGCGATCGGATTCGCATGCTGGTGGTCGCAAGCCAGTCGGGGAACAGATCCCCTACCACCAAGGGGATGCTGGGTTACTCGGCTCTTACGAGATGCTCTCCCAGCGGCAGAGGGGAATAGTATTCTAACCCGTCCCCTCACGGGTAAAAAGTTGCCTGTTAATTCGCATTAGCATTTAATTATATCTATACTTTGATGTACATAACAGTTGCAATGCAACCATGTATATGTGTGTTGTGTAGGTAAGTTTTCCAAGAAGAAATCACGTTGACAGAACAGTAATGTGACTTTCGCAAGCGATCGGTCGCGGACTATGGAGACGAGTGTAAAACGAATATGCCCCAGATAACATCTTGATTATGGTACGACTTACAGGCTCTACACGCGGTTTTATTTCATTTATTTGTTTAGTTCTATCACAATGTTCATATTATACATAAGAAAAAGATAAGCTACACGTATTCGTAATAATATGTTAATAACAATAATGTAAAAACACAAATTTGTCAAAAAAAAGAAGAAGAAACTAGCATAAAATAGATGTTTCAAGCCTTCTAACTTATTTTGTATATTTTTAATTATATTTGGTGATTCACAATTAATATTAATTTTAGAAGACCAATTATTAGCGACATCCTACTAATATTATAAACGCAAAAGTTTGTATGAATGTATGGATGTCTAGATGTATGGATGTTTGTTACTCTTTCACGCAAAATCTACTGAATGGATTTTGATGAAACTGTACAATAATATAGCTTACCCATCAGAATAACACATAGATTATAATTCATAATTATATAGTGTCAATTATCCAAAATATAGCGGCTGTAACCGCTGGGCGCAGCTAGTGACTAATATACGAAGGACTGGTAAGTTACGATCGGATACTGCTCTACAATTATGTAAAGGTTTCTTTAAATTTGAAATGGGAGAAAAGGTTTGGGGCATTGTAAGATGAAATTATTATCTTAGAATATTATAATATCAACTGAAGTCAAAACGATAATTTTAAAATGATTGTTCGTTTGATTATCCACGCTTAAACCAAAAACTATTGCAAGAGCTTGGACTTTGAAGGAATCTACTAAAAGTGTAATAAGCTTTGTTTATTAGAATAATTGAATTGAGGTATATCTAGTTTATTACTCAGTTTTATTGGGAGTCTAATAAAGATATGAAACAATTGAAGAAATGCGATTTTAGGATATTATCGCTTCTGATGGTTAAGGCATCGAAATAACAAACAGCACTTAACTTTTGTAAATGTATGTATTAAGTTTACTATTTGACTTGCATGCTGTATTGAGAATTGCGAATTTAATACAATATTTATACAAATTACGCAATTCGTCCTGCAATATCCTGTACAGACTAAACAGTAAATTATTTAATTAAATCGTGCACTTTATGTGACACTAAGTTGACTGTTGAATGGTTTTTAAGAGACATACGTACACGAACATGTTGATAGATACAAGCGCAGCCTACAGAGACACAATTGTTGGTATAATTTTCTACAAATTGATTTACTAATTTCGAAAAGAAAAAAATCAGTATATGTCCGGTAAAAAATTAATTAACTTCATTAACCGAAACAGGTCTTAACTCTAGATAGATACTATTCGTCAAAATGTCGAATATCCTATAATTAAGTATCATATGCATTTTGCCTTTTTTCAAATAGTCATAAAATACCTATTTTTATAAAGAACTACCAAATAGAATATGTAAACAACTACATCTACCTTGACAAACAAATCTCATTTAAAAAACTAGAAAACGAAGAAATTGATAGAAGGATAAACATAACGGGAAAAATTTTTGTCTCTAAACGAAATTCTAAATGGAGACTACTTTGTTAAATTTAACAACATAAGTATAACATACACATACATACATATACTACACTAATAAATAATATACTTATATATAAATACATATACGATATATTACCTAAAAATACAAATAAAATACATCAAACTAAATAATTTATATTTGAGAAAGATGATAATCTTTTAAAATTGTTAATATTGTTTACACACCTTATATTTTGAGAAAGAGAGTTCCATAGACGTGCAGCTTCAACTGTAAAAGATTTTTTTTATAAATTGGTAGATAGGTAGGTACTTGACATAGTTATTGTATGGGTGACAAATGAGTTTTTACAAATAAAAATAAACAGTGAATCCAAAATCCAAAAAAAAATGGCTATGGAGAGAAGCATTCTAAATATAAGAAAAATACAAAAGGTAAAAAGTGAAATCATAAGACAAATTAAAGACATCTGATGCACTTACACTGACACTGACAGTGTAAGTGCATCAGATGTCTGAAAGAAATAGCGGGGAACCACTGGATGGAATTTGGAAGGGACAGAAAGAAGTAGAAAAAGTTAGAGGAGGCCTTCATACAATAAACTAGATAAAATGTCATTAAAACTTTACACCCGAAATTTGATCATGTAAAAGTCAAACATTTAGCTTAATAAATATTTTGGGAAATTTTGGTAATAAATCCAGGATCAAGTAAAGCAGGCAAATAAGAGTCAAAGTTTTATAAATTTTCTTTCGTCAAGAATGTTAACTTAATCACTATATTTATAACAAACGACATTCATATAATTATAATACTATCTACCTCATAAAATATCACTCGGTTTCCTAGTTTCACTATTTTCATTATGTTGGATGGAACTTTAATGATTAAAAACATGCAACTTTAATATATTCTAAGAAACAACTTATTTTTAATTTCTAATGTTTAGTAAATCATAATGATTCATATCTCATATGTAACGGCCATACAGGTGCGCCCAGAATGACTATCTACTAAGGTTGCTTTTCCATCAGAGATGAGCGAGAATGCGTTGCGAGGGTTGTGATTTTTAATCTAAAGATTTTGGATAGATTCATTATGAATTTCGTCCGTTATTCGGAACCCTGACTAGCTTACTATATTTCCGACAGTGACGGATTTATGAAGCAGATATAGCAAATTCTTACGGGGACTAATTTATGCTAATACACAAAAACGACATTGAATTTGTAAAAATGTGGTAGATGACCTTTTTTGAGTGTTATTTGTGGAGCACAAGTCTACAAGACCCAACCACAAGAAAATGGTACGGGTCCCGCACCCGGTTAATCCGCCACTGATTTACATACATTTCTAGTACTAACGCTACCTATTAAATGTAGGTAATATACCTTTTTTTATTCGATTATAATCAATTAAATTTTATATTTTAAAAATATACTTGTAAATTAATATAGTTTTAATTTCAAGAACTTAGTTTGTTTTCTTCTATATTGATCGAGTAGGTACTTATTAAGGTTGTCCAAAAGTTCCAATCTATGTCTTGGGGCCTTTTTCCAGGACCCACGCGCCTATAGGCTACGCAAGCAGGAAAGTCATGAAGTTCTTTTATTGTGTTCAAAGAGATGCAAATGTTTATATATGATTACGTCATGACGTCATTATATCTTCCAAGGCTTTTGAGTTTCAGTTCTAAAAGACTGGATTATCTTGTAATACATATATAACACCATAAGTCAAATGATAACGGAATGCAATAATCACAGTCAGTCAGTTCAGTCACCTCGGCAATGACAATAATGATTGTACAATTAAAGCGAAAGGATCACGTCACGAGAAAGCAAGAGTGCGACAATTTCACGGTGACGGACGCACGCGCCTGAACTAAACCTCATGCTTATGATGTGTAGGGTGTGTACGGATAGGCTAAGATCAACATTTTAATATTTAAATAATATGCAACTTAAGTTCCTGAAGCGATCTACTACGATAACCATATTCAAAAATGTAAAATAACACCCCTAATTTATAGGCACTTTATTGTTACTGTATATTCTAATTAATTATTTCATACTTGATATTATATCTAGAAGCGAACAACATGTAATTTTCCATCAGCGAGACGTGGTGGATTGAACTATCTATACCTTGAAACTTAAAAGTTATACCGCATGTTAAATAAATTAAAAAAGCTCTCTTGTAAAACAACACCTTAAAAACTAACTTCCTTCCGTGACTAAGAAAGAGAATTTTTTTAAAAATAAATTTCGTTTCCTTTTTTGCCCGTGCCCGTGAGGGGACGGGTTAGAATACTATTCTCCTCCGACGCTGGGAAAGCATCTTGGAAGAGGCGAGTAACCCAGCACTCCCTTGGTGGTAGGAGATCTGTTCCCCGACTGGCTAGCGACCACCAGCATGAAAATCCGACCGCCAAGTGTCATAGACGCGTAAGTCTAACCGCATGTGGGCCAGATTTACCCCCTCCCTCTCCCATCCCATTAATGCTACGGATCTAGTGGACTCTGACCTCTTGGCCCCCCCTCCCTACTCTATCTTAGAGGTTACAACGCAACGACAAAACAAGATGTATTTCTAATTTTGTCGATGTCCATGGGCGGTGGTGGCCACTTAGCTACCATAAAAAAAATAATTACAAAATTAAATTAAATTATAAAAAAACTAATTTATTTTTTTATTTTATTAAAATACAATATTTATGGTTACAAAAGGTAATGTCCAGATTCGCCCATATTCCGACTCCATCATTAGCCAGATCGGCTTATGGATATGTTTTTTAGATATTTTGTAATGATAATCAAATCAAATAAGAACTCAATATGTTATATACTAATAATAAAAATTGTTTATTCTGACGTTACGTAGCGATGACAGTGAAGCGTGATCGCTGCTCGCTGAGTTGATCTCGCCAAAATTGTCTCCGCACAATTTCCCGCTTTCCACACAACTCTCTATTGTGCAACATTTGATAATTCGATTACCTCATATTTTTGGTAATATTGTCTTACAACATGATTACGTTTGTGCTCTACATTCATCTGTAAAGATGCGTAACTTCAGGATGTATAATTTAGTTCGTTAAATACGATTCTCATGATAGTGGTAATCAGAATTAAAAACGATCCCTTACCACCACTATAATTGAACTACTATTCTTATTTTTTTAAAACAGGCTTGCTGCAAAAATGTTTTTGAATGTGATTGAAGAAATCAATTGAAGAAAATACACAGACATAATCTTTTTATTTAAGAAAGAAAAGCAAAACGACACATCGCCTGGTAATAGAATACTCCCTTTTCGGAGAAGGGCCATTACATCATTTGCCCTTTCCTGCCTTATTAAACAATAATACTTAATTTTTCTTATGGTAGATAAGGTGCAAACGGGCAGATGATCCACCTGATGGTCATGGACGCCCATGGCCATCAACAAAACAAGACATGTTGATACGTTGCATCCTCGAAGATGGAGTGGGGAGAGGAGTGAAGAAAAAACATGTTGCGATTTCAGCGGATCCTGAGCAAGAGCCCAGAATCCACTAGATCCACAGCATTAATGGGATGGGAGAGAGAGGGGGTAAGTCTGGCCAATGCGGCTCGACCAGAACACAAGTCGCAAGCCAGTCGGTGAACAGGTCCCTTACAACCAAGGGGGTCCTGAGTTACTCGGCTCTTATTGACTTCCCGAAATCTTATCGAAATAGCCACTACGTGATCTAATAAAATAATTTAGATATGTATCTACTTGGATTCTAAACTGATTTTTTCCCAAATATTTTATCTCTATACTTATAGCATAAACAAAAGTACATAGCATAACCGCTTTGTTTATCCGCTTATTTCTAAGTAACTCAACAGATTTTGATATGGTTTTATGAAAAGAAAGTTTTGTTTCAATTTGAAAGGTTTTTGTTGATATGAGTACTTAGACAGGAACCTGTATAATTAATTCATAATAATACTTTAAATAATGTTTACTGGTTTACCCTTCTTTCAAGATTTCAAGGATTGTCGGATCAACTAAGTAGGTATTAAGCTTGACCAAAAAGCAAAAATTGGTATTTTTCACAGCTGATTCAACAAAAATGCATAAATAGTTATGATCGCATAAAAAACCACCGGAAGCGGAGGGTCGGTACGGAAGGCGATATCCGGTATCCTGCTAACCCCTTTTTATTTCATACTATAGTTATTCGCTTCATTTCGTTGCTTGGAATATTAATTGTAGTATAATGTTTTAGACAAGGGTGGTCTCGAAGTGGTGATGATTTATGTAATTTATAGGTTACACTTTTGAGAATAGTAATTAGGTACTTTCTGCAAGAGATGCAGAATTTAGCCATTAATATTTATTCTGGTCAGTTTCCCAAATTTATTTCACTCGTAGACAACTTGGAATGTTATTCTATTGTGGATTGACGAGGGAGTCATGCTTTCTCATGCTTTATATTCGTAATCAAAAGCCTTTACTTGGAGACTGAAGAGTATAACGATCAAAAAATAAAATTAGGTGGACCTGGGAGCTCTGAAAAAATCCATTTAGTGTAATGAGTCGTCCTTAAAACTGAGAAAGATTTATTATTAATAAAACTGATTAAGATTTATTATATTAGTGGATAAAATTCAACCCTTTATTAGTTTTTTTATCATATTTCTACCTACCACTATTTTTACAAATAATCTGCAATTCAATCCTTACATAAATCAACTTAAATAACGCTCAAAAATATTGATTAAAATAACCATGTTATAATCAAAATATTTGAGCGTTATTTAATTCCAAATACCGAAGAGATCATGGTTAATATTTTCAGAACTGATAACGAAATTATAATAAAATTTGAGGTTGGCTTATTATTTATTGATTTTCACAGTCGATTAAAAAATCGATATTCGAATTCAAATATTATCCTTTTTATAGAATAAACGATACACCCTGGTACCTCTGAATCCCTAACCGGTATTACTAGTGGTAAACTTTACCACTGACCGTTGTAGTCTACATCTACTGAGGATGCTCCAGTGTAGTTATAAGTCAATTCAAACTATACAACATGTTTTCCGCGGATTATAGCAAATTAATCGTTGTAATTTCTTGTTAAATATTAATATCCGCAAAGTAACGACTGAATCAATTCATGAAGTGTTACTATTGTTGAAAAAATATTTCGACAGTAAAAAAAAAAAAGTTTCGTTTATAACGTTAATAATTTCTCTAGAACTATACTGCTAGACTAGATTATCCTCCTAGGAGTTAAACTTTAGACTCAGAGCTTCAGCGTTATTGATTACTGTAAATCTTACTGATATTATTTTTTCTTTAAATTATATTAGTTTAGCCACACAGAGGTTTTTATTATAACAGTAAATTATTATGTTAAATGAATTGCACAAATTTTTAAATGAAGAGCCCAGATGGAGGCGGCCCCCGCGAATAGATGGACAGCCTCCCCAGGACTCTGATGTGATAATGGGTTTAATGAAGTAGTATGAGGGAGGGAGACACCCAACGCTAATGGATACATATGGGTCCCGTCCCCACCCCAAACTACAAAGTGATGAGATAATTATGAAATATTATAAATTTGAAAGTTTGTTACTCAATCATCTAA
The DNA here is from genome assembly GCA_905147385.1 of Limenitis camilla. Taxonomy (NCBI): domain Eukaryota; kingdom Metazoa; phylum Arthropoda; class Insecta; order Lepidoptera; family Nymphalidae; genus Limenitis; species Limenitis camilla. The sequence continues at coordinate 4,301,674 of LR990231.1, forward strand.
AAACGGCTGATCGGATTTCAATAAAATTTGGTACACTGACACTTTACAACCTGGATTAACACATAGGCCACTTTTTATCCCGGAAAAAATCAAAGTTCCTGCGGGATAAAAACAAAATATGTTTACTGTTATAAGCGCTGAAATACTTTTAATTTGCAACAATATATTCAAAATTAATTTCTTTTAATGAAATCGCACCCGCTCGAAGCCGGGTGGATCGACTAGTTTAGTATAATTTCTTTTTTTAAATTGATTAGAACCACTGAGTTAATGACGCTTAATTATGGTTATGTCGATTTACAATGGAAACTAAGGGATGGGTATGAAAATAAAAAAACAACGTGCGTAATAAATACTTTAATTTCAACACAGTTGAATTAACTTAGGATAATTTAATATAAACATCATAATTTTTGAATACATAATAATTTTATTTTAAGTATAGGTGCACTTAAATATTAATATTTATTAAATAGATACATTATTGATACAACTAACTGAATTGTAAAAAGTAAAATGATTTTATTTAATAATCGCGTCAGGCTAAAACTTGCAAGTTTTTGAACGTATGCGATCAATACGGATCATCAATTTTTAATAAAATCATATTGATTGAAATGCTTATTATTTTGTAATGACAATTATTAGGCCATCTTATTTTTGCAGATTGTTAAAATAATTATGTCATAAATTCATATTTGTCACATTATAATTTAAAAAAAAAAAATTAATTCTTAGATTTTATTATTAAATATTTGTTTGATCCAAAATGTCAAATGAGTTATTATAGTTATATTATATAACTGTTTCAGGAAGAAGGGATAATAGTTTCAAATACTTTTGTAACACGATACTCTAATTTAAATCTATTAAGATATTATTTAGTCATAGCCATTTAATTAACCAGGTATCTATTTGAAATTATCAGATAGTTCCAGATAATTTTACATCCATAACCTCAGTTTTATTTTGTAATCTGTGGAACATCATTTGTAAAAGGAATGTAAAAACAAATTGCAACTGAATATTGAACTTTATCTCAATTGTATTAAATTCAAAATTAAAAGCAGTGACAAAAGAAAATATATTGATCTAGACTTTCTTTAAACAAATTTATTAAAGTATTTAAATCCGTTTAACATTAAACAAGAGTTTTAATCTTAAAACGCGTTTCACTAGTCCTCAACGTACTGTCTCCCAAAACCCGAGTGTAAGTAATGTAGACAAAGGCAAAGGTCTTGGATGGAACTGCCAATACAGGCACACAGCACGCTCACAATGCTCAATTTTCCCCCACTATTTTTTTCAGACCTAAACTTAGTTGCCGGCTACTATACCTATGGCTAAAATTGCTATGAAATATATTTTATAAAATCCAACAGTCAAAAAAGTTCAATATCCTGTTTAATATTGAGGCGGGATGTTCAATATTTAAGTATTTAAAATTTGACTTAATAAGTACTTATTAATAACTTAAGTACTACCCATAAGTTCGTTCTCTCATATCAATAAATTTGCAATCTGTGTTAACTAAACTACAATACTGATTTGATGGAAAAAATTGTTCTTTTAATAAAAAAAAAGGTTAATAAATAAACACATAAAAATAAATATTAAATTAATAAATAAAGTACAAATGTATATTCATATTGAAATTGAGATTTACCTTCCTTTTTTATAATACCTTTAATGTCACGTATACTAATTTTTTTATATCACAATTGGGTAACTATTTTTTTTCATATTATGTTAATATTTATTGCAGATAAATAGGCTTAAAGACGTTTCTACGTTTGCTTTTGTTAGTGCTTAGAAATAGTATAATATATGATGACTGATCTGTATTTTTTTCTGGCGTACCTTTACGCTTGTGAGTGAAGTAATTTTTTTTTTCACCATAAAATAATCACTTTTTTTTTTATAAAAGTATTTCCTTTGCCTGCACACTATGACAGACACAAAAACGTCTCCACGATATATTTTTTTTTTTATAAATTTTGTATGGCAATTATATATCACATCATCAATTATTTATTTAAATCATAAATATTTTCGATTTTTTTGGGATTTTTAAAAGCAAAACTCATATTGGTAACTGTGTCAATACAATGTCGCGTTTCGGTTATTCTAAATCCAAAAAAATCTAGAACATACAAACTTAGGTATCTTTTAAATTTTCTAATTAAGTTATTTTTCTTTTTTTTTGCACTATTTTTACTGACTTTATACAATGTTGATCAAAGCCAGTTTATAAGGCATAACATATCACGACGAATAATTTAGATCACATTTATGTTATGATATTATTTTTTATTGTCGAGTGTAGCTTTACAGACGTAGCCTTTGAGAGCAAGGACGCCCCTACATTTAATATGGACCTGGTACCGAGCACACCAGTCCAGGTTGTTGCAGCCGATGCCAGCATCTGAGAGGGTTTTGATTGCTGCTTGAGATAAGAAATCTGGAACAATAACATTGATACTTTTCTTATGTTTTTAAAAATATTTCTCTAATATAATAGTTCGACACTTTACTAGCGAATACGCAAGTTTATGTGCACTGATTCTTTAATATCTGTAGTCTTAATTACAAATCAAACGATTTGTTATGAGACATGCTATATCTAAAATAAGTTGGGTATTTTGCAGACTACATGATGCTTTAGCATGGCCAAGGTTGCCATGAATTAAAAAAATACCACTAAATTCATAATAATTTTAAATCAAAGGAACTTGTATTTGGTAAGATTTCTTTATCAGTAAATAATCTTTAAACTCAGCTAATAATCTTTAAATGCAAACGAATCATCTTTAAATGCAACAAATCAGCTCTGGAGCTATAGATATAATAAACACGTTAAAGTTATACACCTATGGTATATCGAATTTTTGTCTGGGGTCAAAATATTATAAAAAGTTTAAACACATCAATTCTAAGCTATCTATCCATCATATCTTACCAGGTGGATCCGCATGCGTCAACAGTTGTACATCGTTGGCCTTGCAGAACTCGTGCAGCGCGGGCGGCACTACACAGCATGACGCTAGGTTGATCTGTGCGATGGTGGGCTTCACCAGCGCCCACGCGTGCAGCTTGTACAGGCAACCTCCTCCAACATCCGCCACCCCCAGTTGGTTGGCTCGACCTGAGGAAATCCATCACTAGAAACTTTAGCTAGCTTAAGCTTTATGTCACTATTTGTCCCATCTACTACTTCAAGCTACGAGTTTTATTAAAAACTAATTTGACAAATTTAAAAGTACTCGTATGGTACGAGTTTGGTAGTTCAGATTGCCGCGGTTTATAGCAAGGTAACATTTTTATTCCTTTTAAACCATGAATTTCCGCAAAGTAACGCCTGATTCAATTCAAAATTTGACAAATTTCCACCACATTGCAACAGAAGTTGTACATTCAAGTACTTACTAAAAATTTTGCAACCGATTAACTAAAATTACAAAAAAAAATCTCAAGAAGACGCCGATAACGACTTAAGAGCCGAAATTTTATAAAGAAAAACAGAGCGTCACTTATGTCTATTTATGGTTACTCATATTTTTTTTTTAAATAAAAGTAGCAGCAAATGATGAGTACAAATTACAGTTAATTTCTCTAATTAAGCTAAATACTGCCTTTTTTCATAGTTTAAAAATTGCCATTAACTATTTGTACAATTAATTCAATAAAGTATCTTAGTATTTCCACCTACCCTCTTTAACATATTCTTCAAGTACCGTCCAAAGAACTTTAATACCGGGGAGTATAGCTTCACATTTTCTTGCATCCGCCTCACTATCAGCCTCCATTTCTGTGCTTGACATGCGACCTGAAAGAAAAGAACATAATTACCATTATTAATACGAAAACCTTACAAATATATTTATTTTGCGTAATAAAAAATAGGAAGGAAAGAATAAAGAGATCATCATATTTTGTTGACATATAATGTTAATAAAAATATTAAAAAAATACTATTAACAAAGAAAATTCCGATACAAATCTAGCGTAGCATATTTTCTTGACGAAACTGCTACCGATTGTCCGGAGGTCTTTTAAAGGACTTTTGAATACTATCGCGAATAGCTCGAAACTAAGAAATCGAGCGAGTGATACAATATCTCTCTCTCTCTCTCGCCTTTTGCCATCCAACGCTGAGTCTCTAGGCCTCTTCTATTACACCTTTACGGTCATGAGGTTTCCTAATCCAGCCTCTCCACGTTATCTTCACCATTAATCAGGTCATCGATTCATCACACTTTTCTGTGCCCAGTTCTGGGTCTCTACTCCAGCGTATCTTTTCCCCTTCTAGTGTCATTCACTTTGGCGATACAGTATAACACTTAACTACTGTTATTCTCTACTACAATATACAATAAAGTATTAATTATACTTATAGGTTTTTAGCAGGATAAGTAACTCCATGGAAGTATGGCTAACCAATTTGTTTAATAGATGATGTATGTAAACAAACACTTACCAAGATTACTTCCTAAAGATATTGGAGATGCTTTTGTTAATGCGTTCTTCATGACAGTATCGTCCACTTCCTCTCGGGGAGGGATATCTGGATTATATGCCAGTATTACGTTATCTATGCGTTCTGTACGTAGTGCTGTAAAAACTGAAAACAACAAATAAAGTAATTTTAAAAGTCTTTTTTAAAACTGCCAAGATTTATCTAGATCGCATCTATGTTGCTGAAACATCAAACAGCTAATTAATTTTATAGCTAGAGGGAACAAAACACGATTTAACCACATATCTAGTTTTGTAGTTGAATCATTATGGCGTTCAATACTTTAAACATCGTCAGTAGCATAGTGGTGAAGAAAAAAAAAAAAAACATTACTAACTGAAAAGCAAACTGTAAATTTAATAATAAACTACTGTAGAGTGTGGCGCTAGTTTCGATTTGTTTTATAAATGATGTCAAGAGCTGGTTATTTCTTAAAAAAGTTATTTTAATAAATTCTAAGAGTTATTTGTCACTAATAATCAAAATTAAGAGGTTAGGTTATGTTATAACTTTTTAAGTACAACAGAGACTACTTGACGTATGTCAATAGGACATTCAACTAATAAGCTGAACATCGTTTATCTGTACTGTTAAACATTGTTTTCAGCCATTTGGCTAATCAATGTTCAGGTTGATTTAATAAAACTTTATTTTAGCCACTCCATTGTGACGTATTGAGTCATGCATAAAAATTACGCAGGTTATTTATCAGGTCCCACACGCAGAGTTTATCTTATCATTGTTTTATCTATTAATTCTGATAACCACCTAAAATTTATTTTTTTATTGTTCTCCATATTGTAAAGATTGCCAAATAAGTTGCACTCTTAAATAAACATTAAATACTGACTGAATTCAACTGAAAATGCTTTAAGAATCCCACGAAATAGACTCATACCACCAAATATTACTTATTTATTTTAAACGTTACAGTATTACAAAGGTTATGTAGGTTCAGTCGTTATAGAATGCTACTATGTCAAATAAAAATATTAAAATTAAATAATTCTTATGTTGGAGTAGTTTATAAATTACATGAGACACTTTTATGATCTGATATATAATGATATAAATTAGTATTACTTAACATTAATTATACGCGTAACCTATAGGTTAAGGTGAGAATTTATTTAATTAGTTCAACTTTGTATTTGTTATCTTTAACATATATCATGATGACCAGTCAATCATTTCTTTACGTAATAACTAATAAAAAAAATATAATATATTGTATTTGATATATAATTATTACGTTACAATAAGTATTAATATTGACTGATAAGTAACATGATAAGGTTTTATTACAAGTATAAATTGCAACGTTCATTATGCGACACTATCAGTGAGTTGCAAGAAACTATTGTTTATATATCTATTGTTAATTAAATAGTAAAATAAATGATGATTGTATACAAGATCATTAAAGTTTAATACATACAGATTCTTAAAATATATATCTATTTACTATTCCATACATTACTGTATTATGATAAAATTGAATGAAAAAATTATATAAAAAATATATATAATTGAATTAATTAAATAATAGTCTAGTAAATTTTAATTTGATTTGATTTTTCTATAATATTATGTCAAATAAAGCAGGAGAATGCAAAATCTAATAGAAATTCACGATTACTGTTAAATGGAATATACAATTTCATAGCTTTAGAGTTCATATGTATGTTGTATATTATAAAATGCCTAGTTGCGGAATAAAAGTCTGCACAAAGATTCAAAAGAAAGACATTTCTTGTTTAACAATTAAACTTATTTTTATTAAAACACGTTATCTACGTGTCATAGAGACGAAGGCCATTGACTGTAGGCGAATTTCAACTAACTTTTCAATTCAATTTCATGGGTCAAAATCATTGGGTTTTATTACACCTTCAATATCATTTCAATAATTAAAATGAAAACGCAATAAATTATTCCTTCTAGATGTCATCGAAAGATTAGATAATTTAGATGACTAATTTTATTACTAAAGAAATATCTTGTTAAAACTCTTGCACAATATTTAACAAGAAGTCTTCAAGGATATTTGTTCTAAATTTATGAAGTCAGAAGATTTTAAATCCTCACTAAGTTAATAAAATAAATTTATATTGTATATATTAATTTCAAGACTCATAAGTTTGTAAAAAGCTTTTGATTATTGTCCATATTTTGGGTTTTTTAATTTGTTCTTAAAACTTATATAACATTAATAGCGGAATTATATATCTTATTATTTTGCCACATTTTGATATTACAATGAAAGCTTTCTTATGTTAAATAAATAATGCATCAAAATTTTGAAAATCTTCCACTTCAATTACAATCTACATCTTACAAATTATCAGAAACATATTACGTGTATCATTATTTAGATATTTCTCTTTTTTTAAGTTGAGATTAAAATTAATACCTATCTTATCTATTTAATAACGAGTTTATAAAACATAGATAATATGAAGTATATCTTATCTATCAGAGGTAGGGAAATAAAGTTTTATCATTTCCGCAACATATTTAGTAAGTACCTCTCAGTAAATAAAGATTAAATAGACTAAACTTTGATTATGTGAATATATCTGATCCATTCAATTGATTTTATATTAATACATTATTTTTAAGAGAGAAATTCTACTAAAAGTTACCTACCATTTTCTAAACAGTCTCTCAAAGCTGCTTTGCTGTCTTCATTAATAAAAATCTTGACTCCTATTTTGAGGTTCTTCCGTTCCTCCTCTGCCATTTTATTTTGCACGTCATCATGAGGTCTGGTAATATTTACTACTTCGTTGTTATCTGATGTAGAAAGCACCATATAGTCTGAGTCGTGAGCATGACCATTTTGCATTTTGTGTCCATTTTGGGTACTCCATTCTGATAGTGTTAGTTTAATGCTTTCGGATAACTGGAATTTAAGTTATTATGTTTTAGTATGACTGTTTAATACATTGCAAGACATAATAATATGTTTCAGCCTAGGGTCGTCCAATGCTGTACATAAACATCTTACAAGCATTGCCAACCAGAGGTTGTGAGGTTCCAACAACTACCCGAAACACATAAGATCGTCGGACCACTTAGTGGAGGGCCTTCCAATACTGTGTTGCAATTGGGTCTAACTGTTACTATAATATATTTAAGAAAATATTTCTTAAGTATTTTGTTGTCAGATATTTTAAATTCATAAAGTCTCTGTGATTGAGTTTGATTTTAATAATTATGATTTTTTTTTATATTTATAAATTTCTATGTTACAATGAAGTATAATATTAAAAATAGTATTTTATTCCTTTTACCATACTTCAGCAGAATTAAAACTGAATAACAAATGTAATTTATAATGCAAACCATTGGATAACCACAGCAAATTTTCATATCAGAATACAAACCTTAATATGTTATGACAACAAACACTTTAGTTTGTAATAACAATCAGTAAGGTTCATGTATGTAAGTGTTTTTCCTTTACTTATTTTTTTTAATGTAATACTTAAACCACACATTATAATAGCATATAACTATCAATAAAGATTTTTTTAATTTTTAACAATAAACAAGAAAATATTAATAAATATTCTAATTATATGTATAGGATAAGAGGCTAATTAACTTTTTTTGTACTTTATTTGTCAAGTCTTTGAAGTTATAAAAAAGCTAAATATAATCTGTCACAATCTCCTGATTCTACTTTATTTATATTTTAAAAATATATTTTTTTGACCACAACTACATGCAAAATCTCATTTTTTTTTTTGTTTTTGAAAATTTAATATTACCTCAAAAACATAATTTATTGATTCTGGTTGACTTTATGTATATAATGTAACTCCATAAGTCATGCAAGTTATTTTTTATTCACATATAAAAAGTACATGACTAATGATAGCAGACAAAGTTCAAGGACTGTAAGATTTCAATATCACATTATGGTGATCTCTACAAGATTTGCAGAATCATTGTGAATATATAAATATTATTTTGTTTTAATTAAAACTATGAAAATATATAATAAATATTTTCATATTAACTACTTTTTTCTTTTTTTAAGAAAACAAAAATAAACCAACTAAACAGTTTTTATTCTACAATTATTATTCAATGTAACACAGGGATATAGATTATAATTTTGATTGATGTCTTCATATTTATCTGTAATTACTACTAGTTTGATTCCAAAAATGTGTTTAAGCTACAGAGCACAAATGTTTTTAAATTACTGAGTAACATTAAATTAATGTTTTATTTATAAAATAAATTTTTAATAAATAATTTTATTTAACAATTTCAATATTGTCTATGGTTTTGGGGATAATGGCTATCTGTTAGCGAATGTTAAAAAGTAATAAAAGATATGTAAATTACATTGCACACTAAACAAAATATAAACAAAAGTTTAATGATGTAGTTAAAATAATAGATTAAACAGGTGTAAATTGATTATTGAATTCGAATATTTAAAATTCACATATCAAATGTTATTGAATCTTATGAAATATTAAAGTTACTGTAATATCTCAAGGTAGATTAAATAAACAATCAAATTTGGTTATTTTATTTATTAAAAATACAAGCAAATTAAGTTCTGGATTGTATAGAGCAAGAGATATTCCCAATTTTATTATTATTTTTAATAATTTTATATTATTTTTAATAATTTTAATTCCTATTCTTATAATTTATATAACTAGTATCTTAATAATGTATAATGTAATACCAGTGGGTGTTCACTCATTTATGTAAAGTTGAGCTTAAGAATTGCATTTTTTTAAAAGTTTACTAGAAATTTGCATTACAAACTTCAAAAAATATTCATTAGGTGGGGGCTCACATTAGTAGTGCAATGGTTGAATTTAAAAAAATGACCTTATCATCATAAATCCAACATCCTAACCCTTGAGCTACTGTCGCTACAATTTATCTTTCATTTTATTTACCTTTATTTAAAGGCTACAAATAAAACAGGCAAAATTATTTTTTCACCTTAGCAGCTCAAACATACTGGCTTCCCTGCTTAATAAGAGTGAGGGAAACGCGTTTTCCCTGCGAGAGTGAGGGAAAGTGATTTGAATTTAGAATGCTGCAAATTATCATTATGTACGAAAAACGTCATTCGAAGTTCGATTTATCAAATTTCAGAACACCCAAACAATAAAACGTTCGGAAACTAATAAACCTTTAAAATGAAAATTATTTGGTAACGTTGTAATTAAATATCTAATTAAATAATAAAATATAATGAATACACTGAAAAAAGAAAAAATAAAGAAAATGTTTTAGAAAAAATACGAAGTAGTTATGCACAAATAATTTATAGTTTTAAAAATCTTTATTGGTACAACGGAATACTACGGGTGCAGTTTCAGAACGTAACTTTAAAAATAGCGGGAAACAAAAATCAATATTATTTCTTCTTCTTTTGTTTTTCGGTAGGTAACTACTTACAATTAGTGTTGCATATCACAAATTCACAAAATATGAGTGAGTCTAGTGACGAAAACAGCAATTTAACACCTGAAGCGAACGAACGAAGCAATTTTAAATTTTAGTAGATACTTATTGTTTGCAAATATATGTGGTTTCATTTTTATTCATATTGTATCTTTTTATCTCTAATAATGTTCTCGCTGCTAAGGTGAAAAGTTGTATGTGTCACGCGAGAGAAAAGTTATTTCCATCTCGTACCTTGGAATCCCTCGCGACGCTCAGGATTCTAATGTAGAATCACTCGCTAACGCTCGTGATTCAATTGTTAGAATCCTTCGCTTACTCGGGATTCAAAATTAGCACTCGCTTGGAAAACCAACTTTCCTCTCTAGTTGAACAAATAACTATTTCAACCTACCTCTTCAGTCACATTTTGCCCAGCTTTTTTCTTGATATCAATGAGATTTAATACATTTCCTGTATTGATCGTCACTTTCGAAGCACTCTTCAACATTTTGGATTTATTAATAGTAGTTTAAACTTTAATGTTGGCAATTGGTCACTAAGTTTTTCAAGGTTACCGGTACTTAAAATACAAAAGGAAATTAATAAATACTCTTTTTATAAATCCTTGTAGAGAAGTACGTTCGCTTGCAACCAATTAATATGATAAACTGTTAACAATTCCGTGTCCTTGTGCAGTGAAACTTGCTGTTTTTTAAATAGGCGTGACGATTGACGTAGTGTAATGACGAAATAATTATCTTTTGGATTACATTATCAGAACTTAAGCCTGTGACGCATGAAGTGTATAAATCATTTAATGATCCGTAATAAATATTTTACTAATAATTTGTTTAATTGATAAAACTGCCTAAGTTTTAAGGACCACGTTCCGTCAAATGTCAATGTCACTGTCAAGTGTCATCCGTATTCCGTCTCGTCAGATCACAAGTGTGTCCATGGTAGGCGCGTTCCACTAAGCGATCTCAACGTCCACGCTCACGACTGCGGTTATTCCCGTTCTACTCGTCCGCGAGCGTTACGATCGTTAACCCAAGTGGAACGGGTAATTGAGCGTTAACGTAAATAATTCAAATGGCGAGTTATAAATCAATAGTTTCAAGAGGTCATGTCTATTGCGGATCACTAAAATTGGCAGCAGTATCGTATCGGCTTGCCCGAGTGTATAGTAGAAATATACACTCGGGCAAGCCGACGTCGCAACCTTGTAGTGACTCGTATAGTCTGTGAACGTGTATAAAACGCGGTTGAAAACCGCTTAGTGATTTAGCATAAGAGAGACTCGTAAATATACTCTGTGCTTATCATTTACAAAGTTATTATAAAGGCTATAATTATCTGTGGACTGACAGCGTTGTCATTGTCAATTGTAGAGATGTAAATAATCGATTTTCTCTCTTTAAAATAAATCGATTTCTAAAAAGATTTTTTGTAACAATTCGGAGACTAATATCATCTTTCATATTACAAGAAGAAAAATAAAATTAAACAATAAACACAAGAAATAAAGCGACCTTGTCCTTTGGTTGACAAAATTCGATGTAAATGTAGTTTGGCTTCATTGGTTTAATCCAATAACGCATAACATCTCTTTTACTTTAGATAATCGATTATAATAAATGGATTGTAAGTCCATCATAATCGATTAATTTAAGAATTGATTATTTTGTCACATCTCTGTTCAAGTTTTTTAGTATTTAGATAATCGATTATTATAAATGGATTATAAGTCCATCATAATCGATTAATTTAAGAATTGATTATTTTGTCACATCTCTGGTCAATTGTCATCGATGAACTGTCATTTTATAAATATTGAATTTATATAGTTTTTAAATTACTTCCTGTCTTAAAAGTTATTAATTTATATTACAATTATTAATTAATAATAATAAATTAAAATGGGTGTTGATATTTTAGGATTCGCGTATGCCGCTACTGTGGCTGCCGGTGGGATAATGGGATATGCTAAAGCAGGTTAGTTGATTATTTTTTTACCTGTATTTTTAATTTCCGTATTATTTATGAATTTAAGATTTCTTGCTGTACATGAGAAAATTTTATCAAATTATATTATGTCATTTAATTTTGATTAATCTGGTTTTCGAATAACCATTTAAATTTACTTTTGCAGATAAGATACATCAAAACACTTTTGTTATCAATTCATCATTCTCGAATTTTCTTGGCTATTTGCGTATCTGCAAAAAAACTTGAGACAATTACTTGTTCTCATTTATGATGATTATCTAATAACCACTTATTTCATCGTTTTTATAATTTATTTCAACAAATAGATCTTAGAACTTTTGCTGTTAAAATGTTCTAGTTGACCCGGCCCCGCTATGAATGGTTGCAATTTACCAAGTATATTTAGGTTTATCAAAAAATATAGTAAACATATTTTATTATCGTCCCACTGAAACTATGAATTTGGCACACTAAAATTAAGTTGAAGTGAAAGTGTGAAGGTTAATGAATAGAAATAACAAAAGATGCTGAACACTTGGTAAAATTCTTTTCTTTATCTTAATACATCTTAGCAAAGCAAGGAATAGTCAGCTAGTTTTAAAATGTAATATATTTATTTATGTAATGACAAGAACAACAGATGAAGAAGAACATGCACTGGAAAAAATATTATATACCTGTTTTAATCAATTCTTATTTCTGCTTTTAGGTTCCATTCCATCTTTGGGTGCAGGAATTATATTTGGTTCAATCTTGGGTAAGCATTTATCTGTTTTATTTGATTATTGCTTCGTTTGAAATTGGTAAACAATAGGAATAGATTTTTTATACTTTTAGATACATCCTAACTTACTTACTAATACTATAAAAGAATGATAAAAAAACATAAAAACTGTGGTTGCCAAAAACTACACACTTGTTGACACCATATTGGATACTGTGATAGTCTATTAGGTGTAAATATATTTTTACAGCTTCAAGAACCTTCATTATCCCAATAACTTTTATTGGGATAATGAAGGAGTTTCTATGAAAGAAAGTTTCTATGTTGTAAAAAACGAATTTTATTAAGAATTTCAAGTACAATTTTTAAACAAAAGAATGTGTGACTCTCCCCAAAATTAGAGTAAGAAGTGGCAGCATCTTAATAATTACAGAGAATATATTTTTTATTTGTTATTAATTTTATAGGTGTTGGTGCATATCAATTAAGTCAGGATCCCTCTAATTATACATTGATGTTGGGAACAACTACTTCACTTGGAGGGCTCATGGGATACAGGTAGAAAAAAAAATCTATTAGAAAATAAACTAAAAAGCTTTAGGCTTAAAAAAATAGTAAATGTAAATAAAATTTATAATTTGGGTAATTTAATGTAATTGTAAGAAATTTATTACATTATTTCTTTCAATTACATTAATTTAATTTCAAGCTCTCATCTACTATTTTAGTTCATAAAATGAAATACGATTTAATATTACCTATTTTAATACAGCTTCTGGAATAATATACTTGGTTGTGTTGATAAAAAAATACTCCTGTAACTGAATGTTTTCGTTTATACTATAAATTTTTTTTTAGATTTTTCCACATAAACTTATATTTTTTAATATTTTTAATAATATATAAAATAAATTGATATTTCAGATACTACAACAGCAGAAAGTTCATGCCAGCAGGTCTAATGGCCATATTATCAGCAGGAATGTTAGTAAAACTACTTGTGAAAAATGTTACAGCTAGTCCTATGGCAGTGAAGTCTAATTAACTTAAGTGTTTAAAGTGCTATTTAAATCAAAGCTCAAGTTTATTTTTCCAGTTTTTGACTTTCTAATTATCATTTATAAAAAAATACAGTCTGAATTAATAAGTGACAACAATAAAAATCAATTCAAAATTGCCACCACGAGAAATTTATTAATAGCAATAGTTTATTTTTTGCTTAATGCAGTGTTTTCTATGTATATTTTACGTTATTAATGTTAAATGTGGTGTAGGGAAAGAATAAAAGCCAATATTCATATTTGTTTGTTTATATTTTTTTCTTATTTAGACAATATAGGAGAAACTTACAAATTTGTTCATACATAAATAATTGACATATAATAAATAGTTTTACAGGCAAGTGATATCAGAGTTGGAAGCTCACTGTGTTCCCCTATTAAAAACTAAACTGCCAAAATTCTAATTAATTTTTTAATCTATGGTAACTTTAAAATTTAAGATCTATGGTCACATAAATAAATTCCGAATAAAACAGACTTAAACTAGTAACAAGGTAAAGAAACTTATAATAAAAACTAATTGTAAAAGAAGCGAACCAGTCGCTGTATTTAGAAGACATGAATATAATGAAAAGATGGAATAAATAAGATTTATACATATTTATACATCTTTTCATTAGCAAATATTATAAGGACAGGAAAGTGAGTTATTTTAGTGCAAAAAAGATGGAGTCTAGGTCCTATTAACATCGCTTAATTAAAAAGGCACTTGTGGCAGTTTTTGTATCTTAAAACAAATCTATTTTTACAACCGCTTAAAAGAGATACAGACTAAGAAATTACAGTAAATCCGTAACCAAACTGAGAGGGTAGTCTCGTTTTGATTTGTATGTAACTAGTGTACTTATAGTTCATAAACACAATCACATTGTAATATCACTCACTTGTGTCTGTATAGTTCTCAGACACAGTCGTATTCACACTCGTGTCACATCCCTTTTGTTACCCGCCGTGTATTACTTCATGTATAATTTCATATTACCAATCTTTTCGGTTTTAAGGTTGCCAACATCAATATGCTCTCTCATGTTTAATGTTATGAGTGAAATAAAACACTTATATGGATCATTGGTCACGTGATTAAATTCCTGATTTATTTATGGATATTTAAAGCTTAATTAAATGGCTAATTTCATTTATTCTTTTCATTCACCATTTAAGGTTAAATTCGAGAGTACTTTTTGGGCAATTAAAAAAAATGTTAAAATTTAATATAAAAATAAGTAAATCCATCGATTGTACAATCAAGTTAAGTAAAACAATAATAATTTTTGTTAAATTATACATTCAGTAAAGACATTTCAAGGTATGTGCACGTTCCCAATCTGTAAATAGGCTGGTTATACTAATCCAGCGAACAGTCTTCATTTTGTTCCGCTCGATTTGCTAATGGCGGCTACTGTAACATAAAAATGTATAGTTATTATCTTTTATTAATATGGATTATGGGCATAATAAAACGCCGAAGGGGCTATTTAAGTATTTCGTATTTTCAGAATAGTGAGGAGGATGTCCTTGTTTTGGATAATAGTTTTAAAAATGACTATCTAATACTTAAATGGTCCCAAAGTCCAGGCGTAACAAATTAAGTGATTAAGTGTTGTATATAAAATCAATATAAATGTAAATTCAATTTAATTTTTTAATTATTATTATTAAAAATGTATTAGTTGTTTTGATAAGTTCTGTTTCTGATAGGTTACAATGTTACATGCTGTGCCCCTAGTTTGATGTTTGGAGTAAATTTTGCACTAAATTAATACGTTTTGTAAAGCTATCTTTTTCCTTACACCTACAACAATGTTTCACAATACTTTTTTGAACAATATCCATTTTTAAACTTGCTCATTTACACATATCTTAGTGTTGTACAATCATCAATATTGTGCAATATTATTCTAGTTGCTTGGAGCCCCCTAAGCTACAAACTGGTGCTGATTCAAAATTTGAAAATTGTCAAAACGTATTTACTCCATACAGTAAAATACCCAAAACTTATACTAGGGTCACTTTTATTTTGCAAAATTGTGGGTCAAACTGACAATTTAGGGTGAATCAAGTCAAATTATGTTATGCTTTGTTTTAAGAATTGTATGATGTTTAGAGTTTAGGACATGAAGAATTATGGATAAATGACTAGAGCTACAGTTTATATATACATGGAAAATATGCAAAGATTATAAAATAACAAGTTTCCAAACTTGCAATAATATGTAGTGATACGTAATGGCTGAAAAGAATGCACGTGATATAGTAATTGTGATATTTAGATGCAGAAGACCATGAGACGAAAGACAGAAATGACATCGGTCCAATGTTTATCTTACCAATTCATTTGGCACTTCTATGTTCTTATAATGTCTCCCGATGTCAGATTCCGTTGATAAGAGAAAAGTAATCTCGCCGGTTCTATCTGAACTTGCTGAGAATTCGCGTCTGGTCTTATGGAATTGTCTGAGGATTTAGCTTGAGAATAATACGTGCCGATTTTGAATAGTGATTTGATTCCCTTGTTGGAGAATGGCGATTTCGTTGTGCTTCTCCCGAAATAACTATCCAGGTCGTCCTTGCTTAGGAAACCTCGTTTTGTTTCTACTTTAGGCGTTTTTGTTGTAAAATCTTTGAAATCGTATGGATTTCTGGTTGTTGATAATTTTGTTGTGGATGTTGGTGTGCTTTGTGTTGCCTCTGTTTTTGATTTTTCCGTTTGTTCAGTCTGTTTTGTCGTGCTAGTGCTGTAGTAATGGTATTTGTATGGATTCGCTGTTGTTTTTGCCGTAGTTGAGTAATCTTTCTTTTGGTAATAATAATAATTAGGCTTGCTTGTTTCTGGTGCTTCTGTACTAGCTACGTATGGCTTTGTTGTGGCATCGGTACTGTGTACGTGTTCATAAAAACATATTAGAATATATCTCTTTGTTTCTACACAAACTGACTGACATTCGAGACTATGTAGTGGTCTCGTTTGTCATGACAGTATTGTGATGTTCGTTTATGTACATATTTTATTGATTTTACTAAGTCTAAACCAACAGTTGTTACAAGTACTAAAATGTAAATTATATTTCAAAAGAACTATGAAATTCTAAAATTACCAAGAAGTTATTTGTAACAAGTGCGCCAGGGATAGTTGTTGGTTTTTGTATAGTTAGTTTAAAAAAGAAGTTAATCTTATAAATATCTGTCTACATCCAGACTACTCTAATATCATTAAAGAGATAAAATAACATATACGCACCTCGTGATATTACCGTAGAAGGGACTAGTTTCAGGTCGTACGTAGCTCGGCGTGTGTTGTGAATAGTCTGGGATTATGTTCTCGTGTTCAGTTATACACCGACCATTTATGCAGTACTGGAATAAATACAAATATCAAATGTGCAAAGTTTGTTCTAGGAAGATATCGTTGTTTTAAAATGGTATATACCTGTCCATCTCCACACGGCGACCCCTCCGCCGCAGGTCTGTACGCCACGCAGTATCCGCTTGCCGCATCGAAGCAGAACAGTTGCGCGCACACCCGCTCGTCTTTGAAACAGGCGCTGAAAACATAAAATTAAGTGGCGATTAGCTTATTCCATGCGTTAACTTAGATTTAATGTCTTCGTGCTTTTTCCTGTTATTGTTAAGTTTACTTATGCAACTAGACTACATCAGGTCTGTACTTATCTTTTACCTAAAAATATAATAAATAGGTAGAATTTATGCCTGAAATCACATCTGACAGCATCGCTCATAATTTTTTCTATACGAAATAGTTTGATATTCATGCAAAGTAGTCAATTTCCATTGATCAAAAAATGGACGCTGGCAGATATGACTCCAGCGTAATTTACCTTGTTCCTCTATCCTTTCGACATTGAGCGTCTAAAGTGAGTAACCGCCCTGGAAGTACTCGTGGTAACGAGTCGTCTTCATGTGGCGAATTGTATAAACAAGTAGCTGTGTCACCGCTGAAATTTGAATAATTAATGTATAAATTAAAAGAATGTAAGAAATTGGCACCCAAAGTGGGACTAAACTTAAAGTATCATTATTTGAGGTATTTTATCTTGGCAATAGCAAATTATTGCAAAATAAGGATGTAAAAGATGTATTAATAAAATTAAAAAAAAATAAAGTGACACTCATTATTTTCTTGTTCTAATAAAAAATCGATTAAAATGCAAGATCTTACTTTAAAAAGTGATGGAAGCTTTGCACACTGCAAGGAGACCATCTGAAACCTTTCTCTGTGTGTCTTAAATCTGACATAATAAAACCATCTTCCCATCTACATTTTTCAGCTCCTGGACCTCCTAAATATGATGGTGGGGGACTGCCGTCATGTACTGCTCCTAATCTGAAAAGTCAAATTATACCAAATTACAAAATCAGAATAAAATTTATTTCTTTAAATTTAAACAAAGTATATTTGTTATGGTCAAATTTTTGAAAATGTCGTAGTGATGATATTTTTTTTTATACTCACAGATGTCCAACTTCGTGAGCGGCTACAATGATTCCAGAGAAACCACCAGTGTCTTCAATAATAGCCACTGAATTGACTTTTTCTAAACGTTTATTCACCACACACGCACCTCCAACATACGCGAAACCTACACAGAAAGACGTTTAAATTTTCTGGCTTTTATGAAAAATACATAATAATTAAAATGGCAGGTTTTAGGTTTGGATTGTCTATGGTAGGTAGTGAAATATGTACTTACATTGTGATAATGACTGAATTGCGGTGACAGTTGTGATAGAAGAGGTTTGTACTTACGGATGACGTTGAAAACTATTTTTGAAGAAAGGCACATGCAAACCGGAAAACTACGTTAGAAAGTTAAGGGAACCCATGCTGTTATTTATAAAAGCATGCTAAAACTATTTTAGAGGATTAGTTTAGAATTAAAAATATTATACTACAATAGAATAAATATTAGATTATTTAGTACATAATATAAGAATTTATAATTTCTTTTAGACTTTATAATACGTAGAGTTGTATGTTTTAAGTATGCATGCAATTTCCTTAAATGGTTGATTGATCGAATTGAATATTCTTAAATAGCAGAATTTGGTAGATACGTAATAGGCAGGTTAGTTTATTTAACGATGTCCTCGTGTCATTTAAGTAAGGTAGGGCCGACTGGTCCACTGACCTTACGCAACTTTCTTGTTAATGTGAGAAGATGTACTAGAGGTCTTTTGAAAGGTTTACCGCGAGAAGCCAATAATTGTGTTGAAATAATGCATGAACACAACACAAATATGAGCTGCTATAAATTACAGAATCGCTTTAAAGTTTAAATGATACGTCGTTCCAAGTCGGTGGATAAAAAAGCCATCATGCTTCTCGAAAGTGCTGAACAATAATGTTGGGATGACTCATAAAGATGAAGGTCTTCAGAGGTTGATTTTATGGTTTAATGGTCTACATGACAGAGTATGTGATGACTACACTACTTATAGCGACAGTTCGTTGTTCTATATACATGGTGTAGAAAGAAGTGGAGACAGATTATTCACAAAGTGCTAATGATCACGGAATTCAGGATCAAGGTATCAAAGGAATATGATTCCAGTGAAATATAGTATACAAAGGTGAGGGACTTGATGACAAAAGGCGTGCTTGGGATAACGATCTTTGACACACGCCTACCTGCAGTCCCTCTATTGCACGCATCGTTCGCATACTGTCTTCTGCACATGTCTAGTCTGAAAGCCATGGAAATAAAACCTGAATAAAATGCTTTAAATACTATTGACTCCTTTAGTTTTGGATACTGTAATGCTTCAATGTCTCTGCCATCAACTATAAACATTTCCCGTAACCGAAACCAAATGTCAAGACCGTTGAAATATTGTCTATGACATCATATTCAGCGCCATTACCAATTCCTTTCCCACAAACATTAAAAGTAAATTAAGCCGAATTATTTCACTCGAAAGCCTCTGTTAATGCTGAGTATGTCAACACCATTCGCAACCTTTAGAGGTTTCTTTAAAATGAATTACCAGCGGTGCCTTTTGTACAGCGACCACCCTTGCGTCGTCGGCACATGTCATACCTGTTGGTAAAAGTAGTTTTTGTGTCTTCATACAGCATAATAATTCTATATAACCAATTTAAAAAAGCAAGATATTTTGCTATCATGATATTACGGTTTTTACTAAATAATTTCTGTAATAATGGCGCCAAATCAAAATATTATAATAAATGTTCATACTTACAGTTTTATTGATTTTTCCATTTTAGGAAGTACTAAATTAAATATAGACAAAAACATTAATCTTATTGCTTCTAGATAAAAATCTTTCGAATCTAGTAAATACTAATAAAAAAAACATGAACAATGACTTGCATACATTCACTCTTCCCTAACTTATTCTGACTACAATTTAAATATAATCAACTCCACGCACTATAGACATTGCCATTGTAATAGTTGGATTACACAACAGCATACATATATAAACAAGGGACTTTCGAGAGTGACGTCTCATTTTGTTAATGTAATTTAGAGATCAATTTTAAAAACGAAAACTCTTTGTAGTTGTACACTCGTATAAAAGAATTTTCTGAAATATAAAAAAGTAAACTATATAGTAATTCACTTACTTGGTAATAGCAACAGCGATGTCATATACGGGTAATCTCCTCTCTCTGAAGAGATACTTGCCCATGTCAGTAAGCGCAGCAGCGGAGTCTATCGCATCACGTCCTACGCGGTTCCTTTCTAAGTAAGGTGTTGCATCTCGACCCTGGAAATATGATATTTAAACACCATAACAATGTTAAACAAGCAATAATCTAATAGAACTGATTTCGTAAAATAGCTACTAAAAATATTTTTAAAGAATGAACAAACTAATGAAGCTCGTGTCATCTTCAAACTAAATTAGACTGAAAGTTGTCACACAGGCGACATTTACACATTATCCAACCAATCAAGTAGGTATACTTAATAAATAAAAATCAAGCGCAATTAACATAATTGGATGAAATGGTTTATAATCAGTAGTTTTCGTACAAATATATTTTTGGTACGGGAGATGACTCACGTTTTGAACGCGAAATTAAAACGTGATCTTTGCTTAACAGCCCTAACCTTGAACTATTGAACAGACTTGTGCCAATTGGCCAATGTGCTCCAACATGTGACATTGGTATCTTTAAAAAAGTTCTCCCAGAACCTAAATTGATCATGGTAAAAATTAATTTCGATTAATTTAACAAAAATAACTCCTATTCAACTTCTAGAATTTATATTTTATTATTCCTGCAATTCTATCATTTTCGGTCATATTGGTAATTTAAGTAGTTGGGCCAATGTAAAATGACGAGAATCTGAACATAAAAAATTGTCTCCAACCGTGAACAAATCGATTTAGGATGCGGCACATTACCGATACAGCCAATTTATAAATGCTAACATAAAAAAGCAAGCTTATTACGTAGTATTTTTTATAATTATCTTTTGATTTATCAAGTCTTTGTTTAACCAAAATAATAGTATTCCTATTAAGGTAATTATTTCTAGGAATTTATTCTGATAAGATATATGGATACAGTCACCTAACGAACTGTAATAAATCTGTCTTAATTAAAATAAACTGCTATCGAAATAGAGATTGAAGAATATAAACTTGTAATATTACATTAATAAAAATAGTGAAATCTATAAAAACATAAGATTTAGGTAAGGTTCAAACAACGCCATTTCTCATTAGCGATATTGCAGGTGTTGCTAATTTATACAAATTAATTCATATATTTTTTGTTAAATATCGAATCTGGTTTCCACCGTATCTTTCATCTGTCTTATTTTATCAAACATTCGTTTATGCTAATACAACAACGAATAAAACCATGAACAGACAGGTGATATTAAGAAATTTCCATGCGCGATATTTTTTTATTTTCAACAGATTATAAATTTATGAGTAAATTAGTATTATTATTAAACCTACATGAAGCTTATAAAATTATAGATCATTGTCCTCAGAAATAATAAAAATGAAATTATAGCCTATTTTGTAAATTTAAAATTAGAATTTATACTTTTTAAATAGAGAATTGTATAGTCCTACCACTCGTACGGAAAAGAAATATCTATGACAAAAAAGTTATCATAATCATATTATAATATATTAAAAAACTATGTCTGAAGCATATGATTTTATTTAAATCTTTACTATCTAAAATATTTGCCTTTTTCATAAGGGAAAACTGAGACTTGTTTTTACTTTTAGGTAAGTATGTGTTTAAAAAAATATATTAATAATTTCCTGAAATTAATCTAGTTTTAAAAAATAGTTTTTTTATTTTTTATCTCTTATCTAGTGGAATATTATATAATTTAAAATTATATTAATAATTATGGCTGAATAAAATAGATCCATTGCTCTGTAGCCAAAATTGAACCAATAAAAAAATTGAAAGCCCGCCAAATTGAGACGTATAATTTTACTTCTTTGTGATTATTGTACTGTTTTTTTTTACTGTAATTAAAAATAATGGCTAGTGAAGCAGTATTAAAATATTTACTAGACACGAATAGACCGTATTCATGTGCTGATATTACAGTCAATTTAAGAGGAACCTACACTAAAACCGTGATACAAAAAGCTCTCGATGGATTGAGTGAATCTGGTAAAATTCGATGTAAATTGTATGGAAAGCAGAAAGTTTACGCTGCTTTGCAAACTAGTACTGAAGAAGAAGCTAGTGATACTGAAGGTACATATTTAATATGCATATTTTTTTTAAACTTATAAATTTTAATTAGTAATACTTAATAGGTTATAATCGTTAATTAAATTTAATATGGATTTATTAAAAACAACAGTATATAAATTGAATTCAAATTATAAGACCTGTTTTTGGTATTTAACTGATATTTAATATTTACGAAAAACCATTATATTATAATATACATTTCCTTTCTATATGTTCATATTGTTCGGTTGTATGTTTTCAGACTATGACTCGAAAATAGGAAGCCTAACAAATAGTTTGAACGAAAAAATTGCCATTCTTAAAACAGCCGAATCTAATCTTAAAAACCTTACATCCGCACCTACAAATGATTCAACACGATCACAAATTGACGAATATAAGGATAAAATAGATAAACTTGAGAACAAATTGCAGGATCTTCGTAATTCTACTGAAGTTATTAGTACTGATGATAAAAAGCTTATTTTAGATGATCACGAAAAGTTTTATAAGGAATACAGGTAAAAGGTCTTTCAAGAAAAATAAGTGAAATAGTAAAAAAAATTATACAGTATATTTTTTCAGAAAACGCAAAAGAATTTGCTCGGACATGATCGAAGCAATGTTAGAAAGTTATCCAAAGTCAAAGAAGAATTTTCTAGAAGAACATTGTATAGAAACAGACGAAATGGTTAATTTTAAACTTGTGACAAAAGAATAAAAACAATGACATTATAGATTCGTTTTTTAATCATAAATAAAATAGAATCGTAAAAGTCGAATTAATAGGGAATAATTTTAGTATTCTGATTGGTTTTTCATCTTTATTATACCATAAAATTGTTTTGCGAAAATGAATGTGTTCGTATATTCGTCATTACGTATAGATTAAAAAATATGCGATGTATAATTTGTTTTAATGAGAAACAGCGATGTTCCGCATTTTTTTAATTTAAAATTAAATTAACGAAATAGCCATAAAGATTATAATTTGTAAGACATAAATTACGCATTAAATTTTAATTTCATTAAAATAAAATTTTATGGAATTGCAGTGATTTTGAATGTTTATATGAGTTGTTTTTTTTTATTAAAAAAGCTTACCCGAGATATAATAATTCCAGCAATAGATATCCTTATTCTGGGTCCCTTCAGAAGTTTGTACCTCAGATCTACACCATTCCAGAATGAGACGAAATATCGCTTGATTTGCAAATTATCACCGCCATGCAACCTGACAACAGATAAATATTTTTTAAAACTGATGAAATAAAATAACACATAAAAGATTTTTTACCACCGGAAACTAATTTAGAGATTTTTTTTATATACAATATTTGTTACTTTATTTTTCCAAATTGTTTTTTAATATTTCCGCGTCAGTAGGTTAGTGGCTGAGGCGTTGGATTCACGATCGATAGGTCGTGGATTTAAATCCCAGTTATTGGACTACTGACGTGGCCTACTCCTAACACAAGCATTTAGCTTAGTTGGAGGGGTTAAGGAATACTAGTAGTATGTGATTCATATTCCTAGTATGTATGTGTGTAGTTTAATTAAAAAAAATAAACTCTATAGGTCATATTATAGACATTATGTTAACAGGTTTCTAAATTTATTGTAGACTTCGGTCTAGCCTAACGTTTTTAGTTTAAAATTTATTTTTTGTTTATCTACACAATAAAAAAATGAAATATTAATTACCTATAGCCATCGTAATCAACAATAACAAGGATTTCAGGGTATATCACGTAAGGAGCTTCGCGCTTCCGCCTGCTGTGTGTCTCTGTCGATCTCTTCCGTCTGTATCTCTTGCCTATGTGGTCTGGTTCCATGAAGGCTAAAACAAAAGACTATTTTCAGTACACTCTTGATATATCACTGCATCTGTCTGTCTGTTTCTATGTATGCTTAGATCTTTAAAACTACGCAGCGGATTTTGATGCAGTTTTTTTATCGGTAAATAGATAGAGTGATTCAATAGGATGGTTTATATGTATAATACATGCATATTATAGTAGAGAAAGTAACCGTGCGAAGCCGGAGCTGGTCGGTAGTTTACAATAAAGGAATATCAAAGATATTCACTCTACTAACGTCAGTACGTGAAAAAGCTATTCAACGGATATTCATGCCGTTGTAATTAATGGAATGATTGATTCATAGAGAAGGTTTAGGTATACACTTTATTAAGTTTTGTGTAATATTATAGTTATTGTTAAAAATGTTGGAAAAGCTTTTTAATTTGATGCAACTCAACGAGAGAAAAGACTATGTATAATATAATATACTATGCCCGTGCGAAGCTGGTACTCATTTAAAAAAATACTTTACATTTATTCCCAATTATAGAGCAACATTTATTTTATTTGGTTATAAACAAAAACCAAGTTATAAAATCAAATCAAAATCAGTCTTGATTCTAGACATTCTGAACTATTTAAGAAACATCGATGAAGTGAAAGGTTATTTTCAATTAGGTAATAATTAAATATAAAATAGAGAAGTAAAACAACGACTAGTTACTAATAGTTGTAATTACCATAAACAATTATTTAAAGTAATAACAAATATACTATACTATATAAACTACTATACTATAGTAAATATCCATTAGCTGGCTAAGCAAATAAAAATAAACTGCAAATTGTAAACAATTCTTATTGAAACAAAAAATGTTCACGAAGTAGCATATTCATAATTTTTTTTTGGAATAATATTTACTTAATTTATTATCTACGTTTTTAATCATAATTTAAACAGCAAAAGTTTAGAAAAATTTCCACTGATGAAACACTACGTCTAAGCCTGTCAAACGTTGATTTAAAAAAAAAAATATTTGTTCTGTACAATTTTATTTATTCTTATAAAATAAAAATTATATTGAAAAACTGATTAATTTTTGAACAGATAATTTTTTTTACAAAAATTTTTTTGTATAGCAGTGATAGCCCAGTGGTTAAGACATCGGTGTCTTACTTGGGAGTCTTGTCTTACTTACTTGTCCGGGTTCGATTTTGGACCTCTGAATTTTCTGAGTTATGTGTGTTTAAATCAATTAAATATCACTTGCTTTAAACGTTGAAGGAAAACATCGTGAGGAAACCTGCACTCCTAAAAGTTCCCTAAAAGTTCTCAAAGGTGTGTGAAGTCTGACAACCCACACTAGGACAGCGTGGTGGATATGCCTAACCCTCTCCTCATTCTGAGGAAGAGACCCGGCTCAGCAGTGGGTCATTAATGGGTTGTGATGATGATGATTTTTTTTTAACATCCCAGTGAGGCGCATTCAAACCGTTAAGACACCCGAGAGATATCTAAAGCTTTTAAGATAATAATAAGATATTCCTCATTCTAATCTATTGTAATATCATTAATTGACGAATAAAATTAACATACAAAGCCACCTTAATAATTCGCCTTATATAATGTGCTTAATGTTAACGCTAATAGATTTCATAAATTATAATATGGCGCCTGCATTATATATAATAATAAAATATATAATATAAGATACCGTTTTTTTTTTCATTTTTAAAGTCGTGTAATCTCTTGTTTATGGCCAAATACTTTAGCATTGTAATTTAATATATTCATTAATTTTTAGTTATATTAATATATGGTTTTGCCTATGTAGAATATGAGTATGACTTTACTGGATTAATATTTTTTATACTAAAAACTTTTATTATATTTGGGGTATTTACTGTACTATATTTTTTTAAATAAGGTTAAAACTCTAATTACGAGACAAGGCAGACTAAATTTATATTATAATCGTTGAGGATTCAGTTTTTTTTCAACGAATTTTTATCATACTAATATTATAAATGTGAAAGTTTGTATGTTTGGATATTTGTTAGTTAGCTAAACGGATTTCAATTAAATCTGGATTTAAACACAATTACGCTATATATCCCGGAAAAAATCCTAGTTCCTGTAGGAAAGTATGTTTATTGTAAATATTTTTAATGTGCTATGTTTTTGTTAAACCTAAGTACATGTGGTAAATAGTATCCGTGTGAAGCCAGGGTAGAGCGACTAGTCGTTAATAATTTGAAGAAAATAGTCATTAGGTATTATTTTTGATATTTGCGTATTAATATATTTTGACTAATCGTGTTATAATGCATACATGAACATAATTTATTGAGACTTAAGAAAATACAAGAATTAATATTATTACAGAGTTTATTAACACTTACGTTATATTACTGTGTATTTATATTTTCATTTATGTAAGAATAATAACGATTGTGAGGCTATTGAATGTTTAATTTATGGAAAGTCTTTTATTCACGTGATTTTGTCACGAGTACATTAAGTTAACATTATTAAGTTGTTTTATCAAGAAATATAGCGTTTTAAAATGTTATGTACCTTAAACTAATATTACAGTTTGTAGACGAGAAATTAAGAGGTAAAAAATAACAAGATAGATTAGATATTAAAAAAAATATTTCATTTTGCTCTATTTTCAATACTATACCTATCTGGAAAAAAAATAGAAAATTAAGAAGAGATAATTTCATTAAGTACAGATTTAAAAATTACTTGTAACTTAATTGTTAAATAACATTTTTTAGTAGTTTTCAAGTATATGTAATGTGTATTATATTAATAATAATTTATTGAACATTTCCGTTTAAAAAGTTATATAAGTTCAGGTTAGTTTATTTACTAAATATTATATAAGCGTGAATCCTCCATGACTACAGGATTTTAGGACAACTTAAGTAACCTTAAATACATAATATATAATGTGTAATAATTTTTAAATGTTCTTCATTTCGCATTATAATTATATATAACTAAATTAACACTTAAATTCAATATTAAATGGGTCAACAGCAATAAATTGTATAAACCATTATATAATAAGTAGGTAGATACAGATAGCAAGTGGCCTTTTATATGATAGACGAGCATGAGCTAAATAACCAATATTAAATTATAAGATAATTCCTAATTAATCAATTTACATAATATTATATTTTGCCATTATAGTCTACTTTTGGAGATAAAATAACCTTTTTAACCCAAATATGAAAATTGTATGTGATCATGACAGACACAGCAACTTTGTTTGACTGATTTAGTTATTTTATTTTCTTAATACCGTCCTCAATTTTACTGCCATTAACTTTTGCCTCTGAACATTTGTTCTACTTGTTCTTTATTAGATTTGTTTCTCCGGATCTCCCAAAGTGATCTCTCCCGATAATCGTCAAATTTGTGTGTCTCGTCTTTCGAACTCTTCTTTGAAGCTTTTCATGTAGGTGATTGATATTATTTACCCGGTTTTCGTCCAGAATGTATATCATTATTATTCTTTACGTGTTACTGTGTAGTATATTTCACATATGGATAATAGTGTAAGCATTTACCTTGATTGACAAATGACATAATCACATAAGGAGTCACATCATCAATCACAAACTTTTAACAATACTTTCTGGATAAACAGGCTTCAAGGGGTCATTGAGTACTTATTATGTAGGTAGGTCTGGACCTAATTAAGTACTCTGATAAAGCTCTCTGTAGGAAAGTTTTAAGCTCAAAAAATAACTATCAAAATATATTTCTATCTTTTATATCTTTATGTGTCTCTGCAACGGTTATAAATTTATAATTAATATAAAATTACAATTGTATATAAACAATTGACAAGTCAGAATAAATTAATAAAACGGTCGGTTTTCCCCACAATATGAGTATTCTCGAATAAAAGATTAATGAATGATATTTTAATATCTCGCATACATAATGTGGGTGACGTAAACGTCCGACGCGACCTTACGACCTCTCCGACACTTCTCGTAAACATTATATTTGCAACATTTTTATTAAATGACTGACCACCCTTTTGAAAATACTTCTACATGCTAAAAAAGTAAAAAAAGTCCTAAAGAGGTCCCACTTAAGCTTCTAGTTAGTTTAGTAAAAACGGTAAAATAGGACGATTATTTTTATCTTCTTAAGTTCTTCCGTAGTTATTTACGGTGACCTAAACCTAATAATAATTTTCAAAGATATCATGAACGTTGACGGGAGATTTTTGTTTCTCTTTACCGACACTAAGAGATTAACAAAATTCGTGATTTATTTTGGATTTTGCAAATTTATTTTTAAATATCACTAAATCTACTATAAGTAAGGATATAAAGTCTGTTTTAGGATTATAAAAAAATATTTTCAAATGTCGTAATATCTAAAATTTCTTTGAAAATGAATCTGGAATTTTGAATTTTACATAATTTTCTAAAAATAATTCTGCATAAAATGATACTAATTTATAAACTTATCAATTTAAGTGTTTTAGGTCTAATCGTACATGAATTCATTAACACATATTATTTCATATATGTAGATTTTGGTGTCATCAAGCAATTATACATCTCATATCGATTAAGAACTCGTAAGTTTTATTTCTGTCATCGATTTGCGTTTAATACTTCCTCCTTCAGATTCATGTTAATCGCTAAACACCGACAAATGAGAGTAAAATTTTAAAATCAATATTAGTGAATATTAAATGAAGACCAAAAAACACCATTATAAATAATTATTTGAATATTTCAGACAGATGGGCGTCTTATCATATTAATAGTGAATTAAAATCTGTGTAGTAATTATTGAAGTTCTGCGAATAACTCGATTGAACGACATTTACGTATAACCAGTTGGGACGCCATTTTGCATAATTTTCACAGGTGCTTTTCCTGTCATTAGTGTAAACCATAGATCATAAAATTTGTTTATTATTTTTCCATTTTAGTCTGTATATCGGATTAATTATGATGAAATTTTACAGAAAATGTTTGAGAATAATAAAAAGAATTTATTATGATAAAATGTCTGTTTAACCAACAGCTCTTACTGAACATATTTTTGTTTGATAACAATAGTCCTAAACCGTCCGAAAGGTATTATTAAATATAGAACCGCTTTTTCATCACAATTATAGAATATGGCATATAAACTTAGAGTTGCCACCCGTTCGACGTTTATCCCGTTTACCCGGAATTGTCCTAGTTTTTAAGGAGTCCGGGTAAAGTTCATTTGAAGTCCAGGGTAATATTTCTCGTAGATTTTTACACTACGAATATAATCATTTTAAAACAAATGATTAGATTTATTATTATAATTTTTATTTTTTTATTTTTCTGAGTAACTTTAAAGTGTACTTTAAAAAGCTCCAAAATTTGGAGATTTAGTCGCGGACTTCTTACTTTAATTTACAAATAAGGGAAAGTTAATAATTCAATATAAATGACGATGGTCGTTTTGTACTCTATATATATAATATATAATAACGAAGATTATGATCGCAACTCAACCGAGCGACATTTACATCAAACCAGTTCGGCCGCCATTTTGCATAATTTTCACAGGTGCTTTTCCTGTCATGAGAGTGTACACGTGTTTCCGCGAATTTCTTAAAGAGGTAATGAAGTTAAACGATTAAAATTAAAATAAAAACATTAAATTAATCGCTTAACGACGTACAATATTCATAAAGAAAAACATGCTGCGACATTAATCTATTCTCCTTATTATTTATGTTATAAACAGGTTTTGATGAGACTATAGATAGAATATCATTTTTTCTATTAGTAAATACTTGTTACTATGGAACGAACTAAATATCTGAAAATAGTTTTTTAAGTAAATTCTATTGTAAAATAGAATTTTCTAGCACAGCACCTGTGCGAAATAATTAACTATTCACCACACGAAACTAGCTCCTCCTTCGGTTAAGAAAAACTTTTATATTGAATTAAAAAACTATATTGTCACAGGTGATTCTTTTGCGATACCAGTCGTTTACCAGGTATGTCGGATATATCTACCTGTGGTATACTTATGTTTAAAATAATTTGTTAAGGTTTTTTAAATTCATAGATCGAGTCACGAATCAATCAAAAGTTTGAGTCTACGTAAGTGAGTTTAAGATACAAAATGTAGGTACCTCCCAAGCAAACTATCTGGAACTTATATAAAATTAATTCTTCACGAGTTGATTAAACATTTGATAGCCAAGTTATCCAGTATTTGAATGCCGATTATACATGACATACATTAAAGCCTATCACGTCCTACAGTTTACAAAGATCTGAACCAAATCAAATACTAAGGTTGGTACAATCTCGTAATGGTCACGAATTGCTAAGATATGTGTTTTAAGGGTAATTCAGATTATCAAAATGGTTGTGTAACCATTTTAGTACGTTACAAGACCTAGATGCGGTGAAATACTACTTTAAACTTTAAATAGCTGTTTACTGAACTTAAAAAGTAAATTTCAATTGTTCTTGTAATTCCTAGACTAAAGAAACAGTAAGAATAAAAATTTAAATTATTCATTTAAAACTTATCAATTGCACTCCAACACTTTTCGCAATTATTTAGATTTTACCTACTTTAAAAGAAGGTGTGAGTTCCTAATTCGGTTATATTTGTATACTTAATTAGAATGAATGCCGAAAAATGGAATACAGATGTTTTGACATTTATTGGCATTTTATTCATTTAAATTAATTACTACTACACCTTAGACTCCGAAAATATACCTTAAAATTAAGCAGGAAAAGTGTAGTGACGAAGAAATATTGGAAACTTTTTCCAATTGTCAAAACATTAGAACACACAAATATTAGATAAACCTTAGATTTTTTTATAAATGTTTAATTAATTAACGTCAAAAATAATCATTTCGCGGAATTGGTAACAACATAATAAATCTATAAATTAGTAATTTCACGACTCATGATGAATAAGATTTTTTTTAAATTGATGAGAATAATATTAATTATGCAATCGGGGATGAGTAATGCGAAAAACCTTTCACAAGCTCATTTTTAAGAAAGATTTCATTTATTTTTAAGAAGATCGATCTATCTGGAATAAATTCTTCGAGTAAATAATTAAGAGCCAAAAAAAGGGCAATGGAGCCTTACAGCGATATGAATTTTGCGCGTGCTGAGGTGAAGATTTTGTTCTTTTTTGTTACCAATTTTGATGATTGATTGGAACACACGGGCGCATCATGGGCTAGTGATGCCCCTGCGTGTTGGTGAAAATTTTTTTTTAATTTACAAGAACATTTTAGTATGGTAAAAAGGCTAGCTTTTTAAGAGTAGTATCACAAAATTTCTATCCACTACGGTTCCGGTATCCTACGGTTTTTTATACAAAAAAATATTTATTTCCCGCGAGTACAGTAATCGTAGTTTTATCCACTTTTTTGGGATCAGTCTTCAGTACAAGCCGCCGTATTGGTTTTGTCGAATAATTCTTAAGTCTTTTTTCCTAAAATAATTTGATTTCAAAATTTCATAATTTTAAAAGTATAAAGAATTCTATATGTATTATTAGTTAATTTGTTATAAATCTTACCATAATCTCCCATATGGTCACTTTCAGCTGGGTCTCGTTTGATGATTACGTGTCCAGCACCTCTTAGTGCTTGTTGTAACTTTTGTTGCTCTGCCTTTCTTCTTTTAACTATAAAAAAATTTAATATAAAATTAAAATCAATTTTATATTGGAGCGTTTCCTATACTGATTAGAATAGTATTTGTGACCCCACAAGACTTGCACCTTTAGTGGTAGGTACATTAATAATAATATATCGTTATATTTTAATATATCGATATATTTTACTTAATCATCATTACACAGGAATTTAATATGTGTACTCTTGTGACAAAAGATCGTTCATTGGCAAAAAAAATCCATTTAACACGATTAAAGTTTACGTTGATTGAGTTGAAACAGTAATCAATTAAATTGATAATAAAATAATGTCTTGTCAATGGTACAGAAGAAACTAACATCGATCCTGTCGTCGTCTATTCAGTGACTCAAGGCATCACTAATTTTTTTTTAATGATGGACAATGAACAAACGAGAAAACGGTCCACTGATGGAAAGTGGCCACCGTCGCCCATGGACATCGGCGAAACTAGAGAGTATCTCTTGTTTTTCCGATGCGTTGCGTCTCGAAGTTAGAGTAGGGAGGGGGAGCGAAGAGAAGAATGCTGTCTCAGAGCAAGAACCCGGTGTTCACTGTAATCGCAGCATTAATGGGATGGGAGAGGAAAGAGGGCAGATCTGACCCACATGCGATTCGACCGGAACGCATCAGAACGCAACGCCAGTCGGAGAACAAATCCCCTACCACCAATGGGGGTGCTGGGTTACTCGGCTCTTACGAGATGCTCTCCCAGCGGCAGAGGGAGAGAATAGTATTAGACAGACCCAGTCTCCTGACGGGTAGAAGTTGAACTGTCAGAAGTAAAATGCTTGTAAGAGTTACCTACTCAGCAATAATTTTGTAATGTCTATATGCATCCGTACCGTTAGCATGAAAATTAACTGGTTTTTAGTCGTCATGTAAAGTATGTATAAAGCTTAATAATTTTGACATCTAACAATTTATATAAATATTATCGTTATATAATGGACTGTTGTATTGTTTTAACTATTAGTGTGTAATTTTAAGCTAACATTTTAATTCTTCTACTGTGGTGCATTTTAGGAGTATTTTAATATTATTTTACAACCGAACAATCTCATTGTCGGGGTATTTTGTGGCATGGCAAGCCATCAAGAAGAAGAAGAAGAATATAAAACTTACCAAGAGGCAGGCCAGTGTCTATAGATACCATATCACTCATGCTCCTAGAGTCCATGAACATCTCGTCGTCTGGCGCCGTCATAGTGTCGGGGATCGGTCGGATCACCAGGTCGTGACCGATTGATCCTTCCTGTAAAAGCAATCGTAATTAGATCTCTTTCCGTATGTTTTTTAAAATCCTACTAGCGAAATAAATGAATGATTAAATCTTTGTCATGATCTAAACATTATACGTGTTTTATTTGCATACAGCTTAACAGCAGCGCCATCTGTTAGAACTCGTACGAACAACGTGAGTAAAGCGTTGTAAAGTTGTTTTATCAGAATTATCGCTTTAAAAATAAATATTCATTTTTAATTGTTAAATCAGACATAAATACAATTTTTGTTTTTTTTTTTATAGTCTGGGTAGAAATTGTTTGAAGATCTATGTAAGTATCCTTCATGTCACAGCAAAGAAAAATGAAGATTTATTTAGGCATTATTTCTAATCTATATTGACAAAGCATTACATATTACAATGACAATTTCAAGTAACCATGTACATGCGAAACGTGCAATATTTGCCAAAGACGATGGTTTTCTTAAACATACAATATGTTAAGTTAACTCAAATCACAATACAAATAGTCAGTCTGTCAAACAATAGGCCGCAAGTAGACTAAGGTCGATTGCGACGTACAATTATTATTGACGGGAATTGTTCACACTGCTCTTATGATACCTGAGTATAGTATATGCAATTTACCACCTAAAATATAATATTATTTCAAGATATTGCTATAAAAAAATACTTAGGCGCTTCCCTAAAGTTATAGGTATTTTTATACTAGTCGATCCGCCCCAGCTTCGCCTGGATGTAATTTACCACGTGTTTAATTTTACATTTAAAATTTTAACATTAACATAGTTTTATATGACTAATTACAAGACATAAACGGTCACACAGC
The DNA here is from genome assembly GCA_905147385.1 of Limenitis camilla. NCBI lineage: Eukaryota > Metazoa > Arthropoda > Insecta > Lepidoptera > Nymphalidae > Limenitis > Limenitis camilla. Next base: position 4,335,693 of record LR990231.1, read on the forward strand.
TCGACATTTACTTCATCCCCTATTTAAACCCCTTCAAGCCTTTTGTTACGATAAAACGTACCCTATGTCTTTTCCCAAGCTCTAGCCCATATTTGTACCAAACTTCATCAAAACCGGTTCAGTATAAGCGTGAAGGCGTAACAGAGAGACCGATAGAGTTACTTTCAATTTTACAATATTAGTTGGGATAATTGGGATTATATAACAGAAATTGTCAATGTTACTTTCAAATCCTCTTACTATCCCTATGTAATAATAATCACTATGATTCTTGATATTCTTATTAAAAGGAGGACAAACCAACGTACCAACAAACACACTTTTATGTTGGTAATAACTTAACGTAAAACTTTAAAGACAATGGAGAAATATAATTAATTTCGAAGACACATAAATGTTGATAGATGGATGACACATCTGCTATTTTAAAAATATTTGTATGAATAAAAATTATTTCTAAGAACGTAGATTTTAAATAAATAACTTTATAAAATTTAAATAAATGTTATTTAAATTTTATGATAGAGCTTAGAGATTGTTTGTTACAACAAGAGGTCTATCTATATAAGTTAGGAATGTGAACCAGTCAGTTATAAATAGTAATATACTTGTTAAGAGTTATGAGTATGGTAAATAAAGTCGATGACTCCATAGATTTACAATACCTTATAATCTAACATTATTTTACTTTTTGATTTACTGTAATCCACTATACTACAAAACTTGTTCGAAATTAGATTTATATTTAGGAGATTATAATTTGATGTTATTATTAGCTGTGCTCTATGGTTTAATTTAATTAATATTAAATACAGTAAAATCATCAATAAATGAACAAATTTTAATGGTATAGGGTACCAAGGGAGGATCGTGGATTTGTTGAAACCTTGACTAATACTATTTAGCCTACCTACCCACCCCTTTGTAGAATTGTTTCCTTTTTATAGGTATAAGATAATCAAAAATATCTTATCTTTATTAAGAATCTGATTTAGTCTTGTTATTTTTTAATAATTGTTTTTATTCTACGGGTTCTAGACTGTAGATCATATAGTCCTTATCATCTCATATGTTTTTTTTTATTTCGACAAGCCAAGTATACCCAGTATTTTATTACAGATAAACGAAAAATTAATAGAGTTTTCATAAAATATCATTTTTATCTCTCGCAAGCACAGATCCGTTCAGAGTTAATTTATTAATGTTGACATTAGTATGAAAGCTTTGTGTATATGTCGAGCACGTACCAATGTCATACCACTCATAGTATTCGAGTCGCACGTGATCGAGCTGGGTTATCCCAGAATTCCAATAGCTTTTACATCATATCCGGCCTTAAAATAACTATCCCAGTGTTCATAATAAGGTTATCATTTAAGTCCAGACCAAATTCATAGGTACGAATATTCATTCTTTATATTTCAATAAAATCTTTTTGGAAGTGTTCATCCATTTACTGCGAGGCAAATCAAAAACATGTATCAAACTTCCGACTTCAATACAATAAATCCCTGATTTACCTATATATATAAATGATATAAAACGCATTTTTATTAAATGAAAATAACAGAATAAACAAATGAAGCGTCAGTAGCTCAGTGGTTCGGGCGTTGGATTCACGATCAACAAGTCGTGGGTTCAAATCCCGGACATTCGACTACTGGCGTGGCCCACTCCTGACACAAGCTATTTATTAGCTTACTAGGAGGGGTAAAGGGAATACTAGTAGTATGTGATCCATACTGCTAGTAATCTTTAAAAAAAAAAATAATAATATTCTCAATCGAACGTATTTATTTATTATAAAACGAGTGCTTAATAAATACGGTTTAAAAATTTAAATCTGATGATGTCTAAGACTACAGAATTTTTTGTATAAGATAAAGAACGTTATTTTGTACGTATGGTGAGGTGACTGATATACCCTAAAAAACTCCTTTATATATTTCTTGTAATATGATCAAATTAAATAAAAGTCTTAAATAATGAGTTGCAATAATATAAGGTAAAAACTTTAACGCTAATATATTTGTTGTTATATACAAATATTATGTGAGTAAATGAATAAGTGTTAGAAGTGCAGGCAGTTACCCAACTTCCTGGAAATCAAATATTATCGTGTGAATTGAGCTATAGACTTTAATTTTGAATTTTCAATAAAGACAAATTTAGTTATCATAAATGTCTTCCTTGATGTTAAATCTTACGGATATCGACCAATAATTTATTACTTTAAAAAACATCTAAAGATTATGATTAAATTATGTAACAATATAAATAATTAGTTATTTTTCTTCATACTAATAAATATTAGTTGAAAGATTACAGCAACAGTGTAGGATTCAATTTGTCTATCTTTTTAAGAAACTAAGTTCTACACTTTTTTTTTCGCAAGCTACTAGTTTGGAATATGTAAATTAACTATTTCTTATCTTCAAACAAAATTATACATAGGCCTTATAGAATAACAATTTCGTAATAAACCCATTTGTAAAGTTCATATATTAGATAAGTTTGACTTGTATTTGTAGAACAGCAGTTAGTATGTTAATTTTATTTTGAAAATGCAGTTTGGAATACCTACATTTATTTGACACATTGACGTAAGCTTTGACCGATGAAGGACAGTACCGAGAGTTAACTATAAATATTTGTTCTATATCTACCCGGATATGGGAGCTAAGCTTCAACAACAGTAAAGCTTTCAAATAACTTACTTTAGAGTTAAACTAGATGGCGTTACTTGTAAGCAGCGATAAATATCTGAGTTTTAAAATGTTGACGTTGAAAATTAAAAAAAAAAATAAAATTAATAAACTATTGGCTAACAAATGATTTATCTTATAGTGAATTTTTACTCTATTATTTTTATAATTTGCTATAACTAATGAAAACAGAAAATTACGCTCTGTGCCAATAGATGGCGTTGTGTTATAAAATAATTTGCGCTCAGAGGAACGTAGATATATTAACAAGTATAAATATAATAAGAACTTACCACCACTAGCTTCCCATGCTTTGGGTGTCTTCTGATTAGAAGTGCTGCACCATTCTCGTCATCATGATAGAGATCACCTATTTCCTCACCATCTTCCTGTAAAAACAATTTTTATATGTTAATTACTTTATATATATCTAATTTTTTCAAAGTGGCTTGCGATCGATGAATTCCAGAATATTTTTTTAATTGAATAAAGAGATTGGTTTCTTTGAAAGTTTTAATTAACGAAAAAATGTTTTAAACTGATATAAAATGCATAGTAACAAAACTAATTTAAATATTTAAAAATGAATAGACAAAGTGTGAACTTTATTATGACAGTTTAATGCGGAAAGACATTTTGGTTTAAACTGCAAGTAACATTTAATAATAGCAACTATCTACACAATGTAAATGTATAAAATAAATAAGTATATTGTGTTACATGAAACAATACTTTTTCTTTGAAATTTATATTTTTTTTAAATGTAATCATGAGGTCCTTTAGTAACACTATAGGTTCTCTTTAAACATTAATAAAAAAAACAATATTTAATTTCGATAATATTTTTTTATAAACAAATCGATTTACAGAATGCACTATCGAACTCAGGTCAAGGTTGAGCGAATACGAATAATATCACCCAAGGGCATTCTTTGTTATTGTTATAATGCTCCACTTACATTACTAATTAGCGAAAGTCTACTGTAGTCTGTAGGAAGAATTTCAATAATCCTTTCATGTTATTAAAACTAAAGAACTTATTTTCTTTAAAAACATATAGGTTCATCAAGATTTAAAGCAATGGCAATATTTTGTTTAGTTTCTTATTCTTTTAACATCTGCTTCCATTATCAAAAGACTAGATAAATAATCAAGAATATAATGTTTAAGTTAAGGATTTTCTATATCTATATTTAGCTACTTTATTACACACAATAACAATACTAACTTAATTTACAAGTTAACTAATCCGTCCGTGAAAGATCTTTTTTCAAATATCAATATATATTAGAAGTATTAAAATATTTTTGAACTTATCTCTCGATGATAAGAATAGTATTTACTCTAGATGAAAACTTTTTAAAGAAATAATTACACGAGATAGACGATGTATTGTAAAAAAAAGATATGAGTATGAGTCCTATTGGGGTACCTTAAATTAAAAAAAACAATAGTATTGAAAGCCTTTATAGTGCACTAAATATAGAGCATCGATTGTAATCAGTCGCTCCAGTTGCATTGCTAATGAGCCGTGCATGGGGAGAATTTTTGATTGACTAGTGCCCATTGATTTGCGTGAGGTAAGGCTTTATATAACACACAATTAAATAAATCTTATCTCACAAGAAAAAGGAACTGATTAAATGGTCAAAAAAGTAAAAAATAAACTTTTGATTGAGATAAAGGAAGTCATTGCGCTCTCGCGTTCACTATAACGAATTTTATAAATCAAACCCAGTCTCTATTCCAATACCAGTTTATTCCTTACAGCGTTACTTTTTGTGTTCTATTATATTGTTATAAACAATTTTTAACTAAATTCCTAATCATTTTAATGTTTTAAGATTAAATTTCATTGCCCGAGTTCTAATTGAGAATCCCTCTTAAATATTACGAATTAATGTGGCCACAAGAGAAATTATTAAATTGCATAGACTACATTGATTTAACAAAACCATTAAATTTTTTATCCCACAGGAACTTCGAATACATTAAAAAAATAAGAAAGTAATTAGTAAGATATACCGAAAAATAAATTCATGACGTGAATGTAAACTCTATCATAGTAGTTTTTGGATTTACTCTTAATTGCTTAGAAATATTATAATTTAAATTTAATTATACAAGTCCATTTTATACGCGCCTTAACAATTTCCAACAATGACCGGAAGTTCGTACGAAGGTTGAAGTCACAATGAAGAAATTCCGTTAAAATCGCATCGCGATGCACTTACTGAGGACCTCACACGGCTTTTAAGGTAAAACTGTTTTTTGTTTTGTTTTTAATTTAAAGGTCGAATGACAAGGAGAAAATAAATGAAGGAAAAACTTTTTTTTCCGTAACACATGCTTTATTTTTAAATTACAATCTGTACCTACTCTGTACGATTGTAAAAAAAAATTAGTAGCTGTATATTATCTTATTAGACAATAATATAAATTAAGTACGCAATTTCTCGAAAAAACGAAATCGCCATTTTAGAATCTTGTAAAACACACATCATGTAAAAAATTTATGACAAAGAATTTCCTCTGTAAATTTATTTTTAACATTCTAAGTTATTTTATATCATTTATTCTCATTTTAACACCATGAAAAGCCTTTATCAATGGACAAGTCATTGAATGAGGTAAACCGGTTGCTTATAGACATAATAATGGAATATTTAATTGTTTGAAATTATACTTCAGATTTTAGATATTTATAGTTCTATTTTATTTTAGTTTAACAGTATAGATCCATTATAAAATGCATAACACAAGTAAACAGAAAAAAGAAATAATAAATAAATAACTACGTATTATCTATTATATAAAATTCTCGTGTCCCAATGTTACACCGTACTCCTCCGAAACGGCTCGACCGATATTTATGAAATTTTATATGCATATTCAGTAGGTCTGAGAATCGGCTACTATCTAATTATCATCCCCCTAAGTGATAAGGGTGGTCCACCCTTTTCTTTTTATTTTTTATAATAGATAAGGTGTAAACGAGCAGATGGTCCACCTGATGGTAAGTGGCCACCATCGCCTATGGTCATCGGCAAAACACTCTCGTTTTGTGGATGCGTTACATCTTCGAAGATAAAGTGGGAAGGGGGAGTGAAGAAAAAAATGATGCGGATTCAGTGGACCCTAAGCAAGAGCCCAGAGACACTAGATCCGCAGCATTAATGGGATGAGAGAGGGAGGGTGTAAGTCTGGCCCACATGCGGCTCGTCCGGAACGCGTCAGAGACACTTGGCGGTCGGATTCGCATGCTAGTGGTCGCAAGCCAGTCGGAGACAAATCCCCTATCACCAAGGGGTTGCTGGGTTACTCGGCTCTTACGAGATGCTCTCCCAGCGGCAGAGGGGAATAGTATTCTAACCCGTCCCCTCACCCTAAATTTATATGGCAAAACAACATTTGAAGGGTCGGCTAGTATGTTATATTATTATATTTTGTAATGTTATGGTCTGTTAGCGATAAACTTAAAAAGTACTGAATGGATTTTCATGTAATTTTCAGGAACAAAAACTGTTCATTCATAAGAAAGATTTATGAGTATATGACGATAATTTTCGAAAATGTAGGAAAAGTAGAGCCGTTTCATCAAAAACGCTGTCTAATCCGTGCGGAGGCGGGGCGGATCTCGTCTTTCATTTTTATATTAGTACTTTAGTCCGGAAGTGCTATTTATATAATATAGATACAGTGATTGCTCTCAATATAAAACTTATACCTTTTAAAAAGTCACAATTAGTGTTTTAACTAGCTTCCGCCTTGTCATATTGTTAAAATATATTGATCTAGGTCCTTGCAATCACTTAATTCAGGAACTACTCTTATTGGTGCTAAATAACAAAAAGAAAGAATATAAAAATGCATTTAAAAACTTTATAGGTTTATAGTGACAGTTAAAAATAATTAAAAGTGAAGGCGGAATATAAGTGGTAGTCGAAGGCTGCGCCTTTCCCGATTTCGAGCATAGCCACGGTGTGAGTCATGTCGTGGGAACATTGGTGAACTTAAACCGTTCACATTTGGTTTAACGTGGACATCGAAATAATATAAAATTACCTAAACAGGACAAGAATTTCTATGATAGTAAAAATCACTCAAGGATATTTAGAAGAGTTAAAGAATTTATTGTAAGAAAAAAATAACCCTAAGATCACGTCGTTGTTTGTCTGTCTGTCAAGTCACTTTTTGTCAACGAAACGTATTAAATTGAAATTAATATACGGTCGAAACTTCCCGTAAATTTAGACACATGAAATCAAGTAACAAACATTCTATATATCACAAATAATGGGGAAAATCCGAAAACGGTAAATTTGTTTTTATATCACAGAAGAATTGGTTTTTTTGCAATTAAATTAATTTGCGGCTGGTAAAACAATCGCGACTACGTCGATGTATCTGAACAACATATTTCCAACGGCAAAATTAATCCAGATGTTGTCTTGTATTGTAAACAGTCGCTGATTTGATTTACAAGATTATTTAAAACATTTTTATTACCATTTGTTTTTTTAAAAGTTTTATGTCCAATATTTTATAGTCGTAATAAAATATGTTAACATGTAAAGTACCTACATCAATATAGTGACGTGGGCGAAGGAACTTTCGGTTTTGATTAACAAACATGTCTCTTGTTTTATATAAACATGGTTATTTAAGTTATTTTCCTTCTGTAGTATTAAGATTTAGGGCAGGGTAACTAAAAAATGACAACATTACCTATATACCCATATACAAAATGTTTTAATGATTTATTAGAGAGCTTCATATTTTATTTTTGCAAATATTACATTGACAGTAAAACTGGCAGCACCGAACATACCTTGTATAGGAAAGTATTGGTACAACATTACAATATAAATCTTATTTCAAAAAATATGTCGATTTCATATAATTAACCAAAATTTAGCGTAAACCCTTAATAAATAATCTGAATGAGGTATGTTACGACAAAATCGCGATGTAAAATCGAGCAGCGCCATCTATTAGTCCACGAGAAAAACAACATACGAAATAATTTATTTAACGTAATTGTGTTTTCAATTGATACGAAAACAAATTTATTCATCAATTATAAAATTGCTTGCACACATCGTTAATTATCTTTGTGGTTATATTATTCATAGTTTACTATACTCAGAGGAACCTCTATTACCCAGCTATTAATTTCCTCGTGACCACAAGATATAAAATAGGTGGAATTGAAAATAAAAACCAATATGTTAAGGACAAAATATGCTGAAAAATAAATAAAATATTATTAACTACTAGCCGACCTGCGCGACTTCGTTCGCGTGTTGCTCCGCTCCTATGGGTCGTATCGAGATGTTAAATAGCCGCAGTTACTCCTTGTTACATCAGCTATATAGTCCCAGTGAAAATCCCATCAAAATCGGTCCAACCATTTCAGAAGTTATATTATCCATATGCACTTAGTAAAATTTTTATATATAAGGTTATTTTAATATTACATACAGACACTCCAATTTTATTTATTTGTATGGATAGCTACGACCCATCATAGCTTCGTTAAGCTTGAATATATTAAAATGACAATATCTTTTTCCTAACATACAATTTAAATGAAAGCCTATATTTTAGGTCAGACAGCAGTACAACTGTAAAAACATTATCCGATTTCGTATAGAAGTTTTTACGTGATGCGCGTCTACAGTCAGACAAAAATTTTAAAAATGTATGTTTGGATACTATTAATATTATAAAGATCTCACATTGAATTTATTTATAATATCTTATATGTTCGATTAATTATATGTGTAGAACATATTTATTTTTATTTTTTATTCTTGATATCCTAAAATGTTTATTTAAATGAGATAATATGAAAATATAATGCAACCGTTTATAACTCGTGCAAATGAAACTCACGTGTCCACGTGTATATAAATTACTTCATACATATTTAAATCTTTATATATGTGTACTGATTGTATGTATTTATATGTTACTAACATAACTATTAAGTATTTAATAGATGATCATGACATAACATTATATTGTTTATCAGTCATCGTGTATTTGGGATTAAAAGACCCCTTGAATATTTTGTTCATTTTCAATTAATTATGAAAATCGCTTCTAAAATTGATGTAAATATTTTGTTATTATCCTACAGGATTATTCTTTGATCCAAACACTTAACAATATTGGTTTGACTTTCTTTCGTATTTGTAATATGAGTATGGATCACTTTTTTACATCGTTCAAATAGTTACAGCGTTGCAAGTGAAACATAATTAGAATGTATTTTGTAAAATTTATTTGCTTCCTTCTCTCTACCATCACATTCTTTTTCACTTATTTTTAAAAAAATAAGTATTGGTTAAAGTTTAAAATATTCAGAATTCCTATAATTATTTTAATAATATAATATATACTTAAACTGAATAAATTGGTCATAGCTGATAATTTTCATCTTACTTTTCTTATACTAATTTAATCCTCATGTGTTTGGATGTAATGAATGAATCATTCAAAAATGGCTGAACGGATTTCATTTAAATTTGGCACACAGACACTTTATTACCTGGATTGACACAAACGCTACTTTTTATCGATAAATTCAGTTTCATATTTAGCAACAATATTAATGAAAATTAAGAGTTTTTGATAAACCTAAGTAAACGTGTACGTAAGTGCGGAGTCGGGGCGGGTCGACTTGTAAAGAAATAAATTGTTATGACAAATAATACTAGGATTTTATCCAGAATTAAAAATTAATAATATAATATATTTTTATAATATTTGAATGTACCTACCTACTATATTTGTTCAAGAAAAAGGCAAAATGATGATCAATCAATTGTGTAACATAAGTATGACCTATGTTCAGGCTAATTAACTTAGGCATTGTCTAGGAATAGTAATAGAAAATTTTGACATACCTATGTTAAATCCTACGCACGCACGCCATATAACTCCTTACGGCCTTGGCAGTAAGGTTGCAATGCAAGAATACTTACGCGTTCACAAAGTTAAGGTTACTAGTTACTACGATACGAATGCTGAATAAAAGTTGCTTTATAATGATAACTATACAAATACAAATCCAAATTGAATAATCATTAATCTCCAATCATATAATTCTGACGTAATTTTCTCTATTTGTATACTAACAGATTCTCAATCACTTTTTCCTGACAATTACATGAAACAATCTATACTTTAAAATAGCAGCGATACGATTGTGAAAATCGTATCCAAGTTAGTGCAGACTTTTGTGTGTACAAGCATTCTAATTATTTTTAGAGTATTTGGTCTGTCTTGAAGTTCTTGACCACTGATATTAATTTTTCTTTAAAAATCTAATGTCTATCAATGAGTTACAATTTTTATTAGAATTGTGAAAATACCATAGATCTCATGTACTTATACGAGTGTATATAAAATAAGTAAATATATTTTCTCTTGAAACTAAACCTCTAGGTAAAAGTACCTTTAAAGAGTACAGAGGCAAAAGGGTTGAAAGAAAATAACCGAATGAGTCATTAACAAGAAAACCCAGATTACGGGAAATACAAATCAAAGTAGAATTGTTTAAATATTTAAAAACAAACTACATTGAGATAGTAATCAATTGTTATATAAGAGTTATTCTACGTATGTGTATGTAAAAAATATATATAAAATTAAAAAAAATACTTTTCAAATTCATGCTATAAATGCTAATTTAAAATAAAAATCTCATTAGTTTAATGTAGATTTAAATCAATAAATAATTCTGAATACAATTAAAAATCGATATTCAGATTCAACCAAATATGTCTAGTAAAAATACATAATTCATAGAATCGTTAATATAGAGCTTTTTACTGATCTTTTAGTAATTACTAGAAAAACTAAAACTTCCTTGTAATAAAAATGATGTAATAAAACAAGTTTTATTACTATTGTGTCACCGATAAGAGCCATGTTGAAAGCTAAAAATTGTCGATAATTTGTAATGTCAGACGTATTATAGTTTAATTAATTAATAACATAAATGTGAACTGAGAGCCAAGTTCAAAATAAAGAATATGCATCGTTATCAACTTCGCCAAGGAAAGAATTAAGGTCTATATGTGTGCCAAATTATGTGTACAAAAACTTTAAATTCTGTTTTAAGATCATGCTACATATAATAAATGTACATAATAATTCCTTGTTTCTTGGTACTACAATATTTGGTAATTCATACATTTTACTTGAGATATAGTTAAAGTTAAATATGTGACTTAAAATAAAGTAACTAATCAAAATTATTGACTTAAAACGAATTCTAGATAAGCTAATAAATGTTTATTTTTTATTTTTTTTTAAAGATTACTAGCAGTATTGATCACATACTACTAGTATTCCCTTTACCCCTCCAACTAAGCTAAATGCTTGTGTTAGGAGTGGGCCACGCCAGTAGTCCAATGTCCGGGATTTGAAAAAATGTGCTAAATATCGAGTTTTAAAGGGGTCAAAAATGGTTCGTGGAGGCTTCTGCGCTGCTAAGTTTGGCTAGATACGCTGTCACATATCTTGATAACAATAGAATCGACATTGTTTACAACGAGGTCGATTAATGATTGCGATGAGAATTTATGCCTAGTAAAAGAGCTTCGTAAACCTGCTACTGGGTCTGAAGACTCAAGCCCTGCTTGGGTGTGCGTCTGAAGTGTATGTTAATATTACCTTTAATATGTTACTGTGTAGTATAGCTCATAAAAAGAAGAGTTATAGGGGTAAATTTTGACACTAAAACTCAATCAAATCAAAACAACAAGAAAAATGTATGCTAAGTATTTGAACAAGAAAAGTATTAAATCACTACATAGTATAAAACAAAGTTGCTTCCCGTCTGTTAGTCCCTATATATGCTTAGATCTTTATTTTCTTTTCGGGGAGGGTCGCTAGTAATATGATATAACAAATCAATGGTATTAACTACAATTGATATTTTATCAGTAGTATCTATGAAGCACAAAATCCAGTCCATTTGAAACTACGCACTTCGTTAACGAGAATGCAAATTATATTCAACGAAATAACAAATCACTTAAGCTCTTGTACCGTAGATATAGTTTACGATATAACGTTTAATCTTCTTTATATGTATTGAAAACAATTGTCCATCTGTCTGTAGAAAGACATGGTTTTGTAGGTATTGACGCTTACCTAAAAGCATATTGTTAATACATTAACAATATTCTTTCTTATAAGCTAATATTTTATAATAATAGCTAAAAGATACTATTTTCATGGTCTTTAGAGAAAAACCCGAGCATCACCTGGGACTTGTGACCCTACGATCACAACATGTGACTAAACTAAATAATAAAGTACAGATCTAGCAATCATCCAAATGATTAAATACGTTTAACATTTATGTAGTTTATGCATTCAAAGATGAGGCACACGACGAGTGTTTTAATAATTAAAAAGATAAAAAAGAACAAGATAAGATTGATTTATGTTAATAACATGAGATATGACGCTCGTCAAGTTTTCCTCAATCTTGGTTAATTTGCAAAGTTAACATGTTGTTAAAAACATGTAAATAAGTCAATAAAAGCCACGCGGCTTTAATGTTATTAAAATTTACACAATTTTAAGAGTATAAAAATAAAATGTATTAGGAGACGAGTATAGCTTTTTACATGTTTTTTTTTTTTCGAAGCAGTTGTTAAAAAATGTATTGAAGATATTTGAATTTTAATATGGAACTCACTCTTAGTTTACATTCGGCCATTTTGTTCAAAATATTTACAAATTTATATACAAATGGAAAAATAAACTGATCAAAATAATTTATTATTCTCTTTTATAAAAAACATTTACTGTCATTCCACATATTTTCTTATTTTTACAAAAAATCATCGTCATTCGTTATCTACTTTAAGTCATAATCTCTTTTAACCTAGTTCATGCGTCCTTCCTTACCGTTAAATCTAAATATAGCAAATATAAATAACATAATATATTATATTGCTGTTCATATTAATGAAATCGGAAACAACACATTGATAAAATCCGCATTAAAATCCGTAGCGTAGTGTAATAGCTACATAGATGTTTTAAAGACGGCGATAAGCGACTTTGTTTTACAATTTGTAAAGATTTTAGTAATTCTAACCTACATATAATTTTGTATTTGTTGGATAATTTATACAAGTCAGTCTGTAATACGTCTATGTAGCATTTGAATCCACATACCAAAACTGAATTGAACGAATAAATTTACAATGTAAATCGGTTTAAATAAATCAGATCATGTACATGTTGACGCGACAGCTATTTAGAACTTAACTAATCTGTTTAGGAGGATTATTTGAATAGTAAATTGTTTTGATTTGTTTGAATACTAATGTATTTATTTAGTACTTATCACTTACAATGCAAAGATACAAAAACAGAGCTTAAAGATTTTTTTTTATCAAGGAAAGATTTATAAGTCGTAATATAATTCGCTATTAAGAGTGAAGTATTTTAAAAATAATTATTGCTTAATCTAACAGGTTACAAATAGGCACACCCAAGTTTTACGATATTAAAATACGGTTAAATAACAACATTGAGATATCGCATTAAATGAAATACTGATTGAATTCAAAATTATTAATATTTGAGAATTGTTTTAAGTAGAATTTATGGAATGTTATTAAATTGCTTTTGAATTAAACCAATAGCACAAATAACCAATAGATCATACACTATCTTGAGAATATTTGTTATTAATTCCGATGCCGAATTAAGAGCTTATCTATTAAATAATTTATTTTAATAAAACTGCGAGTCTTGGGTAAAAGTAATATGAGTGGTTTTTAAGACCAAATTGTGGAAGATATATCTTTTACATCAGATTTTTATTCAAACTTTAAAAACAAGCAGTATTAATTAATAGTTCGGAATAATAAATAGGTAAAAAAGAAATAAAAACAGGCTTCTTTTACACAGTTTTGTTAGGTTTTATTAAAATATTAATAGTATAAATTATCAATATTAAATAAAATTAGAATAATTTGATCGAGTAGGCATTATTAAATTATTTAAAGGGATGTTTTAAATAATGACAGTTTGAGTGTTTACTGGTAGTAGAAAGGCCTTTTGAACCTGCACCTGGGTCTCAAGCCCCACGCACTGCTCGGCTTCAGTCTAGATTGTCCATTATTGTAGTCTTTTGAGTGTCATTCTATGGTTAAACTACCGTGTAGCTTATAGTTTAAAGAAACAAAATTTAATATTTATGTAGAGCTGTACTCTCGTTGAACTCATTTATACCGTAGAAGATAGATTTGTATTTTTAATCTATTTGTTCGGAACAAACTGCTACTTAAAAATATTATATTTTTATTACTACAGTCAAAGACTGGCGCCAACGAGATTATATTTTTATGACGTCAATTCAAGAGAATCTTTTAATTAAAACAAGGATTACGCAAATTGAAAGTATTCTTTATAGCGGGTTACATATTATTCCTACCGCAGCATCTTCTTTGAAATCATTGGAAATAATATATATGAATAGAAAGATGAAATCAAATATTTTATTTTAAGTAACATTTGATCACTGCTATTGTGTAAGATTGATTCTTTTTAAAAAAAATTATTTATTTTTTAAATTGACGTTAATTTTGTCTTGTACATTTTACTGAGATAAAATTGATTATATATAAAAAATATACTGTTAAATATTATTATAAGTATAAAGACAGAGTAGGATATTTCGGCTTTATTACAAGAATATTACTTCTGAGGCTTAGACACAGAGCTTCAGCGTTATTGCTTGATTACTCGCGATGCAATAATAATGATTTCTGTCATGGTAAAGTATTTATTTTGTTACTACGTTCCCTGATTTGGTATTTGCCATCTTCAAAAGTCAAATTCTTCTCAGATCAATGTTGCTAACATCATAACTAACAATATATAAATTACAATTTTGCTTACTGTTCTTGTATAAATTCTGAGTATTAGTGAAAAACAATCTGATAAGGAATTACGAGTATTTATTTAGGTTTCAATTGCTGTGTAAGTTATTAGGTTAGTGTTATGTTTTTAACTTTAAAAATATTCCTGCAAATGTCTAACGTGATCGTTAGAATATCTGTAAACTATATAGATTATTGTAGGTTCTTATGGAAGAAAAAATTAAAAAAATTGTGCTGAAATTTAAAAAATCTAAGAAAACTTAACGACCATGATAACTTTTCTACTACTAATTAAATTTTTTTGACAGAAAATAGAAGAAAGATCATATTTTCAAGGCAATGCAAACGTGGTTTGTTTTTATAAAAATAGTTGATAAAAATACAAAAAATTCGGTAAGCACAACCTTACATCATAAGAAATACCGTGGTTGTAAAAAATATCAATAAAATAATGAACTAATTCCTAAAGACAACAACTAAAACAAACACCATTAAAGTACCACGCAACGAGACACTTGAATTCCCCTCTATATTAGATAAGGCTACGTGGGAACAGTTAACGCTTTCACCACATATGTGTGATTTTTTGCGTGCCTTTAAAACAATTGAATATACAGCATCCAAAGAAAACTATAAGCAAATAAATATAACTCTTATTATCATGACAACAAGGACCAAAACTTTTATATCATAATTTCTCTGTGGAACTAAAGTTTTGCTGTACTAGACTAGTTGTAAAGATGTATCTCATTATAACTTTTGCTTTTCGCTTTTCTCTATTGATTGATTATTATGAGAAAAATTGATATATGGGAATATAGGTTTCGAATGCCATTAAAAGTGAAAAATCTTTTTGTTTCATTTCTCTCTATGTCAAGCGGAGTTGTGTGAAAATTGAAATATAGCGTTACTAACTCGAAAAGACAAATACTTCAAATCGTCATACTACGAGTATATTGAATATCATAGAAGACTAATGACAGTTCTAGCTTCGCCTAAAAGCCTTCAAACGAAATTTCCTAAGACTAATAAATATAAAAATTAACTTACAGCTTGCATTTCCTCATAATTCACCCCATGAGGTTGCGACTCATTTGTAAGAACGCGCCACATCCTGAGTCCATCCTTCTTTACCAAGCCCTCTTGTTTCTTTAACACTAACTTGAGCTGCTTCCCAAATGCTTCCAAATCCATCTTGTGAACATCATCTTCAATTTCCACTACATGCTCCTTATCACCATCACTAACACTATCACTAGCTTCACTAGAATTCGTCACGTTAAACTGCAAATTCACTGATTTGTTTACATCACCGATGATGTCAACGTCTTTGATATATTTCTTGGCTTTGATGAACATTTCATCATTAAGTAGTGATGGTTCTGGTTTTCTTGAGATCTTATCGTGGGGTATTTTCCCACTTATGGTCGAGTGGGAGTTCGATGCGTGTGATGTTGGGATATTCCGCCTTGAGAGATGGTGGGTTAGATGGACTAAGTGATATTTTGGTACGTGGCTGTGATGATCAACATGGAAAACGCTCCGAAGCTCATCTGATGTCATGTGCTCGTGAATCTGTAACAATTATGACATTCATTAGTTTATTATGAACATTTTCTATTAATAGACGAGTTTTAGAGGTCAATTCTGATAATCTTAGAGTTAATCTAAGAATGACACCAGGAGGTTCTACTATCCAATGCAACTCCTTTGTAGCAATGAGTAAACCCTTAGTTTGAGATTTTTAATAACGTAGACAAAAGAACCTTTCTTTTGATCTTAGAGTATCAAGGTCTAACGATGGAACCATGAGTTATAATTTGACTTTTCAATAGCTACACATATCATTGTTGGGCATCTTTATAAAATTGTCTAACCTTGAACTAATTACTTCTTTAAATATTAATCAAATCCGGTATGACTTATTAATGTCATCATATCACAAAAATTAATTAAACCTGTTAATTAGTAGCATCGTTACATCCAATCAAGTATAAAGATAACACAACACATAAACTATAAACCGCCATAGGCTATGAATAGCCTTTGAAAGATCGACCTTTTTTGCATTATTTTGCTGTTTACCACTTTTTTATGCGTTTAAAAACTAGTTTAGTATAATATAGTTAAGCTACATCCGTATCGATGTGATTTGAATGAATGTCACCGGTGAAGTCGAAAACCTTGGTCGCGGTCAACAGTACCCTTCCAGTGGTTCTTAACCTTTCAAGTCGGTCAGCTGATTAATTGCTACAAATATTATACCATGTTCATTTTTTTGCACTAATTTAAACATTTTTATTATAAACACGTTATCTACGATTAAATTTATTAATTTTATTTTAAGAAAAATTTTAGGACTAAAGAATCTCATTATTAGGATATTAATTCCATTTACGTAATATGTACATTCATAAGTTTTTATTTCACCTACAATATTCGTATGTAACCTGTCTGTTATTTGTAATCTATATTAAATAAAAAAAACTGAGCATATTTTTGTTGAGTTTGAGTTTTTAGATAGAAATTAGTCCAGATTATTGTCATTCTATACAAATTTTTTTTTTTTTTTATTTATAACTTTATTATACACCACATAAAAATAATACAATAAAATAAAACTTAAATATAATTGCGAAGTACAACGGACGGTCTTATGACTTGTTAGCCATCTCTTCCAGACAACCCTGTCTTAGGAGGAGCGGAGGTTGACATAAAGAAGGTGGTGTAGCTTCAATATACTAATACTAATATATTACAACCGAAAAAATACAATTATAATAAACGAATAAATATTCTAAGGTTATTATAAAGTACATAAATATAGTAAATAAATATTAATTGATAATAAATAATGTCATCTAATTATTAAGATCTTTCACTGAATTCTTAAATTTATTGATTCCATAAACTAATGGCTTGCACTGTGAAGGATTGTTTATAAAATTTTGTAGAGAATTAAGGCACATGAAGCTTAAGTTTAAGTGTAAATTTAATGCCAGTTAGTCAGAAATAATCATTTTATGACCTCATTTTTATATCACCACGATGTTTTCAAGACAAAAATAATGTTAGTTACAATTTATTTAATTAATAAATTGTAACTAACATTATTTTTGTCTTAAAAAGAACTCCGAGTACATCTAGTTATTTTCATAATTATTTTAAAATAAGTATTTTTTTTAAATATATTAACTTCGAAATCAAGTCAAGATTGAAAAACACTGTTTTAACTTTCTTGATTATTTAAACAATAATGTTTTCTAACGATATCCAATATCAATCAGTGATTTATGTATTGACGAAATAAATAGCCATTATTATTTATATATATTATAATAAATGTATAATTAAGAAATATTTATATTTTTGTTGTTAACCAGAAATATGTTAAACGGCGCCTATTATTGCCTAAATAGATATCAAATTGCAACCAGTTTTATAAAATCATTTTATTAAATTAAAGTTCAATCAACTATTGATTTGGTGACATGAAACTAATATGAACACCATAGAGAGATATTGTATATCTAACACGAGCTATTATCTATACATATAAGAGACTTTTGGATATTCTTGTCTTGAAGAAATTAGTATGACTACAAACTGACGTATATAATATCATCTATTAAATTACTCTAGCAACTTATAATCTAAATAAATAAATCTATTATTAAAATCTTGATATATTTCTCAAGAGTTTTTCCCCAGTATTAAATACTTTCCTTATACAATCTCAAAATTTGTCTTTTATCCGTCATTTTGAAGATAATTTTCTATCTAATATAAAATAAGTAAATAAATTGACTTAAATTAACTTAAATTGATCAAAAATCTTGTTATTGAATTTATTTCATAAGGACGTGGCGCCATCTATTAACGGTTTATTTTATTAATATGACAGATAAAAGTTTTGATACCTATATCAATATCATTTTAAATTGTGTACACAAGGGTCAGCTATTATTATTTATAGCTGTAGATAATCATTTATAAATCCACCAGGTCATCTATAATAGCCCCAGTCTATAATAAAAAAATGTACTAAATAATCCAATTGATCATCATTGACATTCCATACACCGGAAATCAGTAAGGATGACAGGTTTAGTAGAGCAATAGGAATTAAATAATCTAATATTAAAAAATATAGATTTTAATATCGATTACATTAGTTACAAATTCGCTTGTAGTACAATATGAATAGCATTACAATTAGTCTAAAAAGTACATTTGTAAAATGTTATTTATATCACAGAAATGTGATACTTATCACCATTTTAATAGAGGTGGTAAAGCCATAGACTAAAGAAGTATTTTTTAACTTCTGCAACTGATAGTGGACGGCCTCGATATCTGGTCCAGTTATTATGTAACGTAACGAGTCTTTATAGGCTTGAAGAAAGCTTTAAATTCTCATTTCCTGATAAATATATACGCCTACTATATTTATGGAAACATACTAATTATAATATGCCATGACTATCTATCTGTATAATTAATAAGAAAAATTACTAATTTAAAAGAAAATAAGTTTAAAAAGTAAAACTGAGTAATGTACAATTCATCTAAATCCTACTTCCTACTATAATATTATAAACGCGAAAGTTTGTAAGAATGTATGGATGTTATATATAGCTAGTATCAAAATATATCTTTGAATTGTGCTAGTTACTTAAGTCCCTTTATGTGATAATTTAAAAACATAAATAAAAACGGCAATTTACAAAAAAAATTTTAAATAGTTTATTTCAATTAGACTTATTACAAAGTATTTTTGATGCGTCAAATTGACTGACCAAGTCAATCAGTTTGTCTGAAGCCACCTATCAGTTCAGAAAGCAGTTTTCTGATGAGAAGAACTAGTAAGAAACTCTTTTCAAGTCGCCATTGTTTACATCAGTCTGTCTTACAAAGCTATAATCATTTAGCTGAGTATCGAAGTCATATTGATTCCTAGCTTTGTCATCGTTCAAGTAATCCTGCACACAGTAGTAAGTAACTTATAAAGTATAACCAGTGCGTTATGAAAATGACGAATTGAATCTTGAAATTAATAATAAAATTAATCACGAATATTATCTTAAGTCTAGAAAACCGCGGACATAGATGAACATTTAACATATGACTTTTCCGAAATTCTTAATTCTTTCTTTTTTCTTTTTTTTAAAAAGATTATTAGCAGTATGAATCACATACTACTAGTATTCCCTTTACCCCTCCTAGTAAGCTAAAATGCTTGTGTCAGGAGTGGGCCACGCCAGTAGTCCAATGTCCGGGAATTGAACCCACGACTTATCGATCGTGAATCCAACGCCTGAACCACTGAGCTACTGGCGCTTCTAAAATAGATTAGATATCCAAATAATATATACTAGAAAGCAAGATATTGTAATTATATATTATTAAATGTAGGAGACAGTAAGATCTTATACAAAAACCATAAAAATGCCCATGGTTCTTGTTTCTCTTGGGAACAGAAGAGCTTCCTAATTTGGCTATTTAAGAGTATATTAGTATAAGGATAGAATAGATCATAAATATGGTTATTTATGTATCCATAAACATAATGATAAATATAATAAACTTGCATCGAAACCAGGCGTTGCTCGGGTTAAAATAAATCGCATGTTTAATGGTATAAAAATATATAAGGATATTATAGAAATCTATTTTCGATTTTGAGAGATTTATTCAACCATTAAACTTGAGTATATCTAATAACGAATTTAAATTATTTTAAGAAAAAGTTTAGTAAATGAAAAAGGCATGTTTTATTTACATATTTATAGAACTTCGTCAAACATTCTATATCGCTTATAATAGTTTGCACTCATTTTAGAATTTTTTAGATCTTTTCAGGAATTTCTAGAACTTTCTCCAACATTCAAAATCGATTATAATAGTTTACACTCATTTTAGAATTGTTGATTATTCCAGAAATTTTTAGAACTTTTTCGAACATTCTAAATCAATTATAATTTTGAGATCTTTTCAGAAGTCCTCATGCGTTAGAAAAGGACAGAAATATATGTTTTAACATTTTCGCCCCCCACAACCAACCACTTTCACCAAACTCCCTCACTACGACCTGAAGACCAAAGGGTATTTACTACATCAAAAGTTGGTTAGTTAGGGGTGTATTTACGTACTAACAAAGCATTTATACATATATAGATTTAGGATATTTTAGACATATCTTGTTCTTTTATTATAACATGTAATTTGCAAGAACTTCAAAGAATTTGTGTTTGTAATTCATTGTTCTATTACCATAAGCAGTTGACCTGAAAGGTTTCGCTGAAATAACGGAAGTAATTTTCGAGTGTAATAACATGACAGGAAGTGAATTGTGAATGTTGAACTTTGCCATATTCCTAGGCACGATTTTAGTGCACGTTGCCATACCTTTGGTCACTTGTTGTCCTTAGTATACGTATTTTAATATTATGTTAATAATAGGCTTTAACATTCATATTTGATAGAATTTTTCATTGAATAAAGTGATAAAACACGATGGGTACAACTTTTTTCATCGTATCGATTTATATTTGACAACAATCGTGTATCTCTAGTACTTTCTACTTTAAGTATATCATATTCTTTGTCTGGATGTAATTAGAAAATACTTGTTTAACTACTTAATGTGTTAAAAATATGTTGCTACTTGTAATTCTAATACTTAAATTTCAAAATATTTCGTTAATATTGACAACTCTTTTTAAGACCTTCAAGAACCAGAAGTTATTCTTTCAAAGATTTTTTGGTTGGAAATAAATACCTATGATTTCACTTCATTATATTTTTATCTAAGTTTTATCACTTCTCAGCACGATAAAATCTATACTTAGCTAACTTAAGCTTTCTACACACGACCTTCCTTTTCGTGACTCATTTTAAACTAAAACTAAAGCATGTCTACTGCTTCTAGTCACGCTATTTAAATTCCATAGCGTTTAACAATATATAGAAACACTATATTTTCTAAAAAAAACTAAATAAATGAATCGTAGAAATTTTCATTTTTGCTTGAACGAGTTGTAACAAATTACAGAAAATAAGAATTAAAGTAAAACCTTTATTCTTATGTTAACGCAATAATTTAATTATTTTTAAATTAATTTAAATAATAATATATGTGGAAATAAAAGATGATTATTATAACTGAATAGAATTTTAATAAACAATTAATTTGTCAACTAAATGCTTTGAATGTTTAGCAGTAAAATCAATATATCCAGACATAATTATAAATAAAGATAAGGAGAGTTCAACGGTTTTAAAATTGAAGTCTATAACTACTTTAATATGTATTATATTGTAAAGTATAGCCTCTTTAATCAAGTTAAAGAAAATTCGACCATACATTTATAGTATTAAAGTTTAAATTTAATTTAATTAAGGCAATAATGTGGCATTTATAGGTCACCAATACCACATTCTCAGTGAACGGTAAAGCTTAGAATTAGTATTGTTTCAATAAGCATAAAAGAATACTACTAAATTACTAAATTTTAACACTTCTGTTAACATATTTTTAAATAATCTTTATGATACTTAATATTCTAAGTTATAGAACTTATTCCGTAAATTATGAGAGAGTTCATTTTATATTTTTTTTATATTTAACTGACTTAAAAATGAGAAGATTCTTAATTCGATTGCGTATACTTTTTTATGTATTTCCTATTATATTTTTTGCTAGTCGATTTACCATGTGACTTACAGACTTTATATTCAGGCATTCAATAATCACATTATATTATTATCCCCTAGGAATAATGAATACTTCCGTAATAAAATAACCTATGTTTTTCATCGAAATCCATCCAGCCGTTTGTGTGTGACTGAGTAACAAATATCTAAATATCGAAAAATACAACCTTTTATATTTATAATATGAATAAGATTATTTATGAACTAATAATAGTGATCCCAATTTAATTTTGGCATTAGAACTTAAACTCCATAGGTATACCACGAGGATAAGCAAATGAAATAATAAATGTATAAGAATTGAGTTAGCAACACTGTAAATAAATATGTTTTTCGATTAGTCTCTTATGCTTTATTTCAATTTTCAAACAATCCCGATAGTTTTGAGGCAGACTGTCAAGTGATTTAATACAGTAAACATTGTCTTAGGTAGTTTAGCTAGGAGTTATTAGGTGAGTTATTTAAAATTATACTTTTTTGATCATGTTAAGTACGTCCTTAAACCTGCTCCTGGGTCACAATCTCCAATAATTGCTTGCACGTGCAACTGTACAGTTTAGAGATCATTCTTCTTACAATTGAGATAATGGTATAAAATTCGAAAATTATCAAAAATATAGTAAAAAATATTGAGTGAAGTAAAACATGTGTATTGTTTACGTTATTAGAGAATCGCAAAAAGAAGTACTTCATGTAATCAGATTATCCTAAGTAAAGCCTAATAACAAAACAATGCTTTACATAACGGCTTTCTTATTTGCTACGAGAATATCGAAGTAATGTAATTCTTGTTTGAACAGGAAATTAGGTAATCTAGACCCGATATAATCAGATATATAAGACAAAATTGTGTGCTGTGACCATTTAAATGTATTTATATTGACAAATTGTTGATCATTTACTACTATTAGCCAATTTTAGATTTATTTCATTATTAAGATAGCAAGACAGTTGTCTTTTTTTACTACTTTAGAGTTTCGTTACTTAAAATGTAAAGTGGAACTCTTATGGGATCTCTTGGTTATCCGTTTGTCGGTCAACTGAGTCTGCGACTTGTCTAGATATAAAACATAGAACTTCTAAGGAAACGTATTGTATTTGATACTTTTCGTTGACCTAGGATCAAAAAGTTTGGTGATAAGCAATATGTTTCAGCACATATTAAGAAACAAATCCAAAAATAGATAAAAAACAATTTACCTATTGCAAAAACTGACTATTACATGGGGCAAACAGTTTTTCAAAGTCAAGTTTGCCCCTTAATTCAAATTGTACGAAACCCTTAGTGAGAGAGTCCCAAACTCGCACTTGGCCTAATTCTTTTAAACCAAATTTAAGTAAAGTGAAGCGTAATTTAATTTCTATCGAATAGACGATGACACATAGTATGTTTTATATAATTAACATATTAAACAGGAAGTAAATAATGAGTAGGCGTACCCGATGTTCATGTTTGTAATCTTATATGCATGTATTTAATATCTATTGATATATAATAGCTGTTTTTAAAATGCTAGATTATCTTAGAATGTATTTAAAGCTAACTTCGTTTCTTATTGTATTCATGTTAAAAGGAATTCTAACCGTTTACTAAATCCACGTTAATTTTATTACATTTTTTATGCGTCTTCTATACATGAATCAATTATATCTATACATGATGTAAAACTTTAATAACAAAGGTGCAAATATTTCATGTAATATTACGATTTTATATTTTGCATTGTATATATAATAATTGGGTTGAGACAACATATTGCAATGTTAACTTATAATATTTTACAAGTTATTCCATTGAGCTAGGGTCCAATTATATTTCAATTTATATTTTGATTATCTGACCCTGTACTATCTAACACATAAAAGACAATACTAAGAAACACAGGAAATGTAAACGACCTTAGTTATATTTGCCACAAATCGCATAGAAATCTATTTTAATGTAAGGTTTCGATATTTGGACGTTTTCAATAAAAAAGCAGCGGAAAGTATTTCAATAAAACTTTGCTCACGTATACTTAATGACCTAGATTCACACATAAGCTTCTTTTTATCCCGGAAAAATAATATATTTGCTGCGGGATCATAATAAAATATGTTTTATACTGGACGCCTGAATTTTTGTATATAGCAATAAATTGAAAATTATATTTTTTTTGTTAAAATAATATACGGTCAAAGCCGAGGAGGCTCAAATAGTTTATTAATAAATTACTGTAATAATACATCACAAAACAAAATAACTAAGAAACTATTAGTTATTAAAACATTACAAAAGTAATTGAAACGAAGGCGATAGTTTCATTTGGCCTTGATTTTATTAATCCGTTGCTAAAACAAAAGCGTAAGTAAATCATGATTTCGTTGAAACGGAACAATAGAATTAAATTATATGAACTTTACGATACATATAAGCAATGGGCGTGTTCGTACCTAATAAGAAATATTCTATCTACATTTCTTATAAACATATTTTCTCTTTGCATTATGAAATATGTAGTCTATGTCACAGTGTTGAGATACGGATATTGATTTCATAGTTCACTATAAATGTCCTCCAAAATGTATAACACAAAGGTTTTACAGTTTACCAGAACAGCGCTACTGTGGCAAGAGTATATTATCTAAGATAACCAGTTATCTATGAAATGAAGTACGCTAAGGCAGAAAAAGCAAACATTAATAGTAAACTAACATAATCTGTAGTCTGTTTAGGAAAAAGTATAACCAATTATCTTTGTATTTCCTTCAAATTTTACTTTCCAGCTCCAGCAGCGCCTATTTTATTTTCAACCGACCCGCGCGACTTCGTTTGCGTGTTGCTCCGCTCCTGTGGGTCGTAGCGAGGTGTTAAATAGCCTAAGTTACTCTTTGTTACATCAGCTATCTGCCAGTGAAGTCCCGTCACAATCGGTCCAGCCATTTCATAGATTAGCGGAAATAAACATACAGAGAGAGACAAAAATTGTAATAAATGTTTTGGTATATGTACCGTGTATACATCCATATGCACTTAGTAAAAAGCGTTTATTTTTATATTACGAACAGACACTCCAATTTTATTTATTTGTATGGATTAAGTTAACGTACTTGCATTTAATTTTTTATAATACCGAAAAGTAAACAAAATATCTCATTTGTAATATTGTTTCGAAAAAAAAATTTCAGACCATAATACTAATTTAATAAATGATTTTAACAAGAAATATTATTATTTAAATGATATATAAATGTCAAGTTCAACGATAATAGGTATGTATGAAGGTAAATAATATTAAAAGACTATAGAATACTTTTATCACATATAGAAGATATTTTAATGAATAAATGATTGAATTACACAAAAAATCCTTAGTTTTCTATTATGGATGAGAAACTTTCTTTAACATCCTATGATATAACAATTAGTGCGCAAATATGAACATTTCGTAAGCGAATAATGCATATAATTTCCGACGTTTTTGTATTGCTAATACTTCAAGTTTTTTCACACAAACCCTGTAATTTGAACGTCCGCCATTCCGATAGCCTTGTAATGTTACAAAACTTATGCATTACTAAAAAATTGACTGATAGTTATAAACTATTTTAAATTTTCACAATTATTGAGGTTAACTAATGCTAATATATTTCAGTTAATTATAATGCAATAATGCAAACTATGTATCTTGTAAGGCCTATTTTTATACTTTAATCATTTTCCAGGATATTTACTTTAATTATTTCTGGATAACAGTAAAATTGGCGCGAAAGCTGACATTCGATGTGTCTCCATCTTAAGTTGGCGGCCATCTTGCGACCTTGCTCTACAAACACACCGGTTTTGTAATGCGTTGGTGGGAAAATTCGTTCATCTATCGATTATTATGATATATTTGGTGCTTTAATTTCCCATTAATAACATTTACAAATACAGATCATTTGTTTATTGTCTATAGAACATGTGTTCCTTTCAATCATTATTTTTTTCTATCCATATTGATTATATATATTCAAGGATTTTAAACGCGATTTAAAGCAAATAGCAAAAACATTATCGTTGAAAAAAACATATTACAGCAATTTAGACTAAGTATTTAAATTAACGCTTATAAATCTACTGTAGATTGATTGGTTACATTAAAGAATGTTATATGTGCAAATTGTCACACAAAAAGTTACACGGGCCGGATATGTGTTTACTTCATACCATAAAGGAGATTAAAAAAATATCTAACCAAATGTGGAGTTCGCAATCCATAGAGTATATATCACTAATTAAATCTATTTGTGTTAATAACCTTATTATTTTGTACCAACTTGCATTGTAGCTCTAAATTCCAATTGCAGATGTGCTATCATGTCGTAATTTATCAAAATTTTAACATTTTTCATTATTTTATATTTTACTTGCTTTTAACATTTTTGAGGTCAGGTTTATATTTTTTATTTTTTATACAATCAACTAAGATCACCAGGATACAAATCATACATATATAAGAGACTCATACATACGTATATATATTCAGTGCACTGACTTAACATCAAAAATTAGCTAAGGAATGCTAAAACAAAGTGCAATATTTGCACAAGGTGGAGTTTGTGGAAAATTATTGATAAATGGATTTGGCTTAATTTAAGAAACAGATCGCGCTCTTAAAATTTAGGTAAACTGTAACTAACTATAGTTTTTATAGAATAACGATTAATTTGAGTTCAAGAAACAGGACACTTTTTGCCAAGTCACTTATTTTTTATCGTTAGAAAAATGTAGACAAAATAAAAAGTATTTACAATTTTTTTTTTGTTCTAGACTTGTGATTGTAAAATCAGATAATTTCTTGTCGATTAAACCTTGGACAAGGTCACCTAATTTAAAAAAAAAATTAATATCAATATAAACTATTAAAGCAAACAGCGAGATTACACAAATACAAACATAAACATAACATTAAATGGCAATTATATACAATTAAAAATTAAGTCATTTATATATGTAATAGCATGTAATTAGTATTGACCTTAACATTATTGCCTAAGTAATACCTACCTATGTTTCTTATGGTTTCTCTGTAGTTTATTATTTAAAAAATCTATATTAATATCAATTAATATGTAATTACCGTTCTAAGTAACACATGGGTATTAGAAAATACATATATGTCGGAAAAATAAAAAAAGGATATATAATCGTTTATAAGCATCGTATGTGTACAATATCATGAAAGCTACGGGCGCAATACGGTCAGAATATAACTAAACGTTACGATCTCTTACTATTATGACAGAAACTATTCTTACAGGAAACCAAGCACTGCCTTGGACTTGTGACCAAGGTGTAGGCTTAAAGACGTCTTTTAACTCCCCTGCTTAGTTTCATTGTCTAAACTTAAGATTAGACTAACATAAACCTAACCTAACACAAGACGTGGAAACTACATTGTAAGGTACGTGACCTTAATTGGAGACCTTAGAGAGAGAATGCTTGAGAGGCCGCGCAAGACTACAGCCAGATTGTCGAAGGCATATATAAAGGGTCGATAATGTCAAAATGACGGAATGACTACTACCCTACTCCAACGCCATAGATGGCGATAACGATTCTATTATTCGATAATCGTTTACTCGTTCCCGACATAAATATTTTGTAGATAGTGGCAATACTGGTCTATCTATATATGATAATATATTTTATAAGATACTATTTTAACATTGTTATTATTTTTTAAACCCAATCCAGATTATAAGATACCATTAAATAATTTAATGTGTTGTTATTGAGTACAGTGTTACCATTAAGTATTTTGAATGTCCCTGAAATCTGTAACTGCAAAATGCACTAAGAGGGAATTTTTAAAATCCCAATTTTAAGAGAACAGGGTACGAATTTCTACGAACCCTAATACTAATAAATTAAAGAACTAATTAACAATCTTGTGTCACTTTGACGTTGACATAATCATTGCTCTCTCAATACTTAAAAATCTATATAGGTATGTCCACCAGTAAACTATAACTTAGTCAAACATGTTTTATGTCCATATAAAGACAGTCTTAATCTACCTATCTCATCATCATCACAACCCACACATTAATGGCCCACTGCTGAGCCAGGTCTCCTCCTCAGAACGAGGAAGAGATTAGGCCATTGTCCAACACCCTGGCCCAGTGCGGGTTTGCAGACTTCACACACCTTTGAGAACTTTTAGCGAACTCTCAGGAGTGCAGGTTTCCTCACGATGATTACCTTCACCGTTAAATCAAGAGATATTTAATTGCTTAAAACACACATATCTCAGAAAAGATAGAACCCGGATGTCCCGAGTAAGACACCGATGTCTTAACCACTGGGCTATCACTGCTTTTTTAGCTACCTATCTATTAACAATAAACAATAGAAAGCGATTATGTAAATCAGCCGGCAGATGGCGCGTTCCGGTTCAAATGTCACTCAAAAAATAATTTCGAGATGCAATCGAGATGCAATGAATAAGCGTTATTTATGGTCGTACTAAATATGGTACCTTTCATGCTACATAATAAATGTGCTAAACATTATTTTGTTATATTAATGTGAAAGTGAGTTCGTTTATCATACGCCAAATAGGATTGATGACTGATTTTGAAAAACTTATTATATTAGGATTAAAGTCTCTACTATTCCAATAGTAAAGTGCCCGGGGATTGAGACCAAAGCTGCAAAGCAAATTTAATGATGTATTTCAGGTTGATTTTACCTACATTACTCTACCGCCGATACTCAATATTTTACTTACCTAACATGATTTTATGATGTGAGGTGGATCTATCCGAACTAAATCTAATGACGCCGATGCGGGCAATTTCACAATAATCCAATAGATACTATCAGCCAATCAAACAATTGTTGCTGAAAAAATAAGGATACTATTTCTGCAAAGCACTTTTTCAATTTGTAAACCATATACTATAGTATTTTTTTTTCTAATTTTGTATATCGCCCGTCGATGAAATGGTTAGCCGTGACGTCATTCTTTAATTCTGTTTCTATAAATATAAATTCTTTAGTTTATAGTTATGCAATATTAAAGAGTATAACAAATCAAAATAAGGATACGGAGTTAGTTAAACTTCAACGACACAAAATAACGTTTAGTAGCTACTGACGTCATTCATTCGATTGGCGTCAGCTGCTTTATTTATATATAAAATAACGTAATTCTTATTTACTTTATGTTAAAATTAAATTCAAGTGATCCATAAAAGCAGACCAAAATAACTAGATCATTCAAAAGTATCACAAAAACGTTAAATATTCCCACAACCAGTTAAATTACACAACGATTAAACACGGATAACGGCTTGATCACACGACGACTACCTAATTTGCAATGTTTTTTACTTGACTACAGAATCTTTTTAGTCTATTGAATTTAAATAATACATAATAACCAAAACCACAGGATATATTATAGAAAAGAAAGCTTCGCTCATATAATACACAAACACGGGATAAAAAGTAAGTACATATTTTACTTCTATAATCTACAGCCATCTGATATAAGTTTGACATGAGTTTAATAAATCGCTATTTGTCCACATTTACGATGCCTTTTGTAGTTTTATGTATACGTATAGTCTGGACTAGGAACTAAGTATGTTGGATTTCCAAAAGGTCGATACAATTATAGCGCCATGTTACATCATCCGCGCTGCAAAAAGACCGACTCTACTACATACACGATCTTAATGTCCCCAAAACTTTTTGATATACCTGTATGCTGATGCTAAAGCTACAGTAATCCTCACTACTAGTGTACAAATAAAATATTTCTATATTCTATGTATTCCTTCTGCGAACTCTTAACATTGCTTCTGTCACCTTTAACTAGAAAATTATTGTTAGCAAAAAAGATTTATTTTTCTTATGAAAAATATACATAATAAAACATTACATTTAAAAGCTTCTCTGCCTTATGAACAAACCGTTACATGACATCACGATTACAGTGAAAACGAAAGTAATGTATAGAGATCGAAAGTGGAAGCCGCGCCAGATCTAACAGTGACCCACATAAAATGATATAATAATTGTAATAGACGGATACTATTGTTAATAATTAAAAGAGAACTATTGTTTGTATTGGATTTTTTTAAGTTACATTAACAATTTGGGATTGTAATTAAATGCCGAGGTATTATTTTAATTGTTAAAGATAGTTCTTAGTGCGTGATATAGATAAACAATATTAATGTTAAAATTATAAAATGAACGAAAGTTGAATGAATTGAATTCTTTTAATAATTTATTTAGAACATACTTGTCTATTTTCAGAGTAAAACTACTGAAATCGGGAAAAGTCGGATACACCTTATAACATTATTTTACATTATCTTTATTTACTCAGTTTGATTATCCTATAGACAAAACTTTTTTTTATGATCGATCATAAATAAATAGAAAAAAATTATAGATGTAGCGTCTAGGAATTTGGCCGACTAGTTGTTTTCAACCAAGGCTTCTTTTCAACCGATCTGTGACTCTTCTGATGCGACGCCTGCAAGTGAGCGCGTTCGAACATGTTTTACGCATAGTTTTTTGCATTGGTCGTTTGTTACATCACAAAAAAGTTTTATATCTGTAGGTTATGACTTATAGCCCATTATAAAGTTATCAAGATGAACTTAATCTCGAACAACAAGTCTATATTTTCTTGAAGCTGTGAATAATCAAAACATACAGTCGTCAATATCGTAATATATTTATACTAACTTACCCGGCAAACGTTGTTTTGCCATGTAAACTAAAAACAATTTTTTTTTCATTTATATGGGTGGGATTTTTTGTTGTTACAAATCTGTAGGTCATGCTCATATCCCTTTATTTGGGGAATGCAAACAGTTATCAAGTTAAAACCAATATCAAATACCTACTAAATCTACTCTTTAGAAGCCCACCACAACATATATGAAAAGTAACTTACTAAGGACTTTTGATGGATATAGAATCATAAAATTTAGGCAGAAGCTATGTGTTTCGGATACGTAAAGGAAATAATACGAAAATATTAAAATTACATTAAAATATTTTATTGCAGTTTGTAAACTGATTGCCAGAACATGTAAGAGGACGACAGTTTCCGATGGCACGTTAAGTCTTTCACTTAACTTAATTATATGGAAGCCTCAGTGTGGAGTCCCACTCGCTCTCTAATACAAACAATTTAGGAAGCCTAAATTGTTAGGATAGTCGGCGTTCTTTGCCGACTAGGAAAGTAGCCAAATAGTCACATAAAAAAAAATTACCATTTTTATCTACTTATTATATATTAGTTATGTTCAAAAAAATTCAATAATCCACATCCATAGACAATATTTTAAGCTCATAAAAAATATGTTTACCTTCCTCACAAATTATAATATTATAGTTCAATAAATTTATTATCTATCTTAGACAGTACCATACAAATATTATATTAGATTTATAAACAATCTGATCATCTTACAAAAATATTATTAAGAGTATGGGAGCTATACTGCGCAGTAACACTTAAACGACAATTAACATGTAAGTTAGAAGCCGAGCAGAGTCTTGCCTAGGGGCTTGAGAACCAGGAGCAGGTTTAAAGACGTCTTTTATAATCGTAAACTCTCACCTTCACCGCTTGACGTCGCTATCAAATATTAAAATAATAAAGTACATAGTCACGAGTTTCTACATAGCGGAGGCCTAACAACTCTACAATATTAGTCACACTACTTTAATATGAACTTAATTAGAATATTTAGAATAGAAACTCTACAAATATCAGCTTCGTAATATTTCAGTAACCTATAGAGTATAGACTATAGTGTCATGACAGATCTGGTCATCTCACGAAATATAATATAGGTCTTATAATTTCTTATCTATGTAGTTTAGCGTTCTTGACTATTTTCATAGTAAAACTTGTTCGATCCATAGACATCTCAATAAATAATCTAGGTCTAAAATATTTTTTTTTCTTGCTTAGTGTACTAGTCTATACTTATAGTAAAACTTAATTAATAGACATAGACAACATAAATTCGTCATTATGTACTTTTTCCGCAATATACTCGTAGGAACACACAAGCTATCATATATGCCTGTTGATGAGCATAGACCGCCTATACGATCAGGAAGTAAGAACAATATTAATATATTTTGCATTATTTACAAGATATTAATATCTCGATAATGAAGTAGGAAGTGTATGACACAACTTATGTTTTAACACTACAATAAAATTGTGACAACATAGCCATTGTCGTTTTTCATATGTATAATAAATAATGGCAAAAAATAAACATCTTATCATTTACAAATAAATGAGTTATTGAGAATGGAAATTTTTCTGAACAAGGACTATTAATATTTATTTTTGGACATAAAGAGACAGGTTTGTTGTTACTTGTTTTCTTTCATTAAATAATTTATTAAGTTAATAAAAGTCAATATTTTATATTATAATAGTAATTACTGAATATTTACCTACACATAAAAATGAAAAAATATTAAATTAAAGGTAAAACATTTTCACATACAAAATGTTGATGGGCTTCGTAACTGTCAAACATTTAATGTTCATCCCGTCGATACGATAAACACTCCCCTCTAATTAAATAACGTATTTAATTAAAGGTTTCGATTATACTAGATATATCTACAATATTCGGATAATGGCGTATTTAAGATTTAAAAAAAAAGGATTGACATACATACATGGTTGTCAATAGTTCAGCTAATCTGTAACACGACATTCATTGACTGTTAGTCGTTACGAAGTTCGCTGGGTGAGCTAGTGAATTAATAAAATGTAAAGATTGTAAACAAAATTTGATATAAAAATGTAGTTTAACTTATATCACAGTATATTAACTAATCTTAATGAATAATTCATTAAGGGTAAAAGAAAACAGAGTTACACGAAAGTATAAAATCTTAACAAAAGTTGTTGAAGTAGGATCAATAAACTAACTTACACCACCATTTATTAGAAACTATAAAACCGAGAAAATATTGAGCCAAAGTTGATGTTGATGCAATCAAAGTTGTCGAATTAGTTATTTTAGTTGGTTTTATATTACTCTCACAATATTTTAGTGTCAAAAAACAACATTACGAGAGTTTGCTTCTTTTACAATTTTTGTTATTGAAATATTTTTATCTGATAATTGAAAAACCTCAACTTAGAAACATTAATCACATAAGTCAAACAAATAATTAAAAGTAAATTCAATTCGACAACTAACAATAGCCTAAAGGTTATATTAAATCGTGACGGACAAACAGTAGGTAACATTAAACATATTAAGTTGTATTGTAACCGGACTTCCGATTTCCAAATAAGGGTCCATTATTGAATAACTTGTTTATCTAATGTAGATTCGTCTTATAAATACATTCGCTCGGTATTAATGAGATCATGCCCATGGAAACCTGATTGTTATAAACCCATGGTATAAAATACAAAATACTTCTATTAGTTCTCCGTTGTATAAAAATTATGAAATAATATCATAAAATTTTGAAATAATATCATAAAATTATGAAATAATATCATAAAATTATGAAATAATATCATAAAATTATGAAATAATAGCAAAAATGAATTGCTGTTCGTTTGTCTCGCTAAAACTCGAGAATGGCTACTGGAGCAATTTGGCTAATTTTGATCTTGAAATATTTGTTCAGGTATATTGTGAAGTTAATGGAATGGAAGGAAAGGTGAGTAATACTAAAACAAGTTTGATAAAACTTTTACCCGTAGTCTAATACCTAAAAGTTTAAATTATATTCTGTCAAATGCAAAAAATACTAAAAATTCTGAAGGCGTCATCTTTTTTTTTTTAATTTCTATTTTAGTTGAGTTCTTGGATAAAAATAAGTCCAGAAATAATTCGTAACAGAAAAAAGCGGTAAATTTGTAAAAGAAATAATTTGTAATAGAAAAAATGGTTTTATAAATTAGCATAGATATATATAATATGACAGATATTTAAAGAGTTAACTTTTTTACGTTGCACAAATATGAATTAAAGTGTGAGAGAAGAATATAAGAGAAATCAAATAAAGGCGGAGGAGTTAAAATTCTTAACGGAGAAGACTGGCTTATAACCAGAATTTATAATAGACAACAAAATAATGGATAACAAAGCTTTTGTCACTAAACATCCTGAATTTAAAGACATTTCTTATAATCACTCAAAACCATTTCAAACAATAGTGAATATGTTCAATGAGAATTTAATTGTAAAAAAGTAATATTAAGGTACCTGTAAATAACTCAATAATTTATTATCTGTGTAAAATAGCTAATCTGTGCAATTGATGACGCAATTCAACATGGCGATGGTAGTCTCGGAAGCGGGAAGGAACGTTATATCACAGTTGTTACGTGACTAACGTAAGGGAGAATGCCTTTACAACACAGTATCCAAACCATGAGACCTTTATATCACTTTATAATGGAAATATTGGAACGGATACCTAAGAACGTAAAACTTAAACGTAAGTTCTGTCCGTATATTTTTTCTATCATAGTAAAGTAAGTATGAATGTAGATAAGTGTTGACTTTAAAGAAAATGACGTGAGTCTTTAACAATATTACTAGCTGTTATTATTATTACTTAACGAAGAGGCAAGAGGTTATACATAATAAAGGAATACCAGACAACCCTCCAGGTCTCAAGCCCCAGGCACTGCCTGTCTTCCTGTCCAGAGTGCGGATATATATATATATATATATATACAATCTATTTAATTAATAATTTCTCCTATAAATTTGTGATAGAAATCATCAATACTTTAAGAATAACTTATCCATGAATAAGTATATTTTTAATCGATTAAAATATAATCGATTTTGTGATTCTTTTTTCATTCTAGGTAATATTTTAATACAGTTGTGTTTATTTAAGCTGTAACACGAATAACCATTGAATCGTGCAAAATATCGTCTTCGCCCATCCGGGAACATAAAATGTTGATGCAATTACACGATAATGTCTTGTTCACATGACGAAGGTCCTTTAAAAATTACATGATAAGGTGATTTCTTTACACGCTATATCATACATATTACATTAATACGCTCATTTTCTATATATTATTGACAAAACATCTTAGTAATATATCATTTTAATTACAAATCTACTAGGTTTAAAACTAATCTATGTCACTCAGGAAATAGATAACTCCTACGCCTTACATACAAGCTTAGAACATTACTTTTTTATGCCTGCAACACTAATGCTGGCGTTTGATTGACTAGTAGTATTTTTCGGTTTATTTTAAAAATACAGTTTCATAGACTAAATAATTATTAAGAATCAGGAAATAGAATGATTGATTTATCGTAGTTAAATGTTAAAAGAGTTTTACTTAAAAGTTCACATGTAAACCTGAAAAAATTATTATACAGCAATTTGTATTACGTTCTCCAATTTCTATTAAAATCAAATGATTAGTAAGAAGTCGACGTCGTGTGAAGAATCCGTAAGTAAAACGTACAACAACATCAAGACGATAAATATCACCAAAATGTTCTTGAAAGATTTGTATATAAATTGCCTGTTAACTTAATTCGGTAGGTATAATATTGAAATGTCGTTTAGGTGATGTTGTTTGATCATATCTCTAAATCTTTCTTATAAGATTTGTCAGAATCCAGATATTCATGTAACGGATCTCAATCGTTTATCGAGTTCGTTTACAATGTTTCAGATCGAAAGGAAAATCTGTGTAAGATCTTAAAATATCAAATTTCATGTCCTAAAGTATCCTTTTAAGATATTCAAAATGAAAGCTTCAAAATATTTTTTTCATTATTTTTTAACAAGTGTTACATTTTTTTTAAATATATTTAAACACATATTAGAATAATATCTTTATTAGCTGATAAGTATAGGATATAAAGGTCAAAAATAAATACAAAATATAATAATAGATGATACATGATGATATGATAATAATAGATAATAATACATAGATGAAAAACCATTTGAGATAAGTTATAAACAATAGTTAGCTTTTTTGTCAGTCATAGATGTGTTAAAAAATTAAAAGTAATATTTATTATTAAATGATATTACTAGTAGTCAATGTAAAAAAGGCTTGAAAGTAACAGACTACATTTCATCCCGAAAAAATAAGTCTTCACACGTGAGAAGCCAGGGGTTTTCTATTACTTTATATACATAATATGTCGAAGATAGTTTAATAAATAAAAAGCATTTGACACTTAGTACAATG
The DNA here is from genome assembly GCA_905147385.1 of Limenitis camilla. NCBI lineage: Eukaryota > Metazoa > Arthropoda > Insecta > Lepidoptera > Nymphalidae > Limenitis > Limenitis camilla. Next base: position 4,372,272 of record LR990231.1, read on the forward strand.
CTTGCCCTTTACCTAGTAACACATATAAAGGCGTGCAAAAACTTGCCTTTTGCAAAATCAGCTATTAGTCACGCCAACAGTTTTGTATGCACAGTTACGTGTATCACATGTGCTGTGCACTTCTATACTACGTGTATACTACAGTTATTTGGCTAAAATAACCAAAACTTTAATAACTTATAAGTATGGAACGGAAATCGCTTGCAGGTTAATCCTTAAAAAGGAGAATAACTGAAAAATGTTATACAATAAAAAAAATTGTTAAAACAATTAGAGTAATAATTACTCAAGTCAGCGAATATGCCTGAAACTGTCAGATAGCTAAAAATATATTTACTGACGATTTTTGAATATGGATATTGAATAGAGAGGAAGTGACAAATGTCTAAGGAAGCTCATTCTATACAACCTTGCACTTTTGACTATGAAGGAAATTGCATTTTCAGTTTATTGTTATACGAGTAATAACAGGAGTTTACGTCAACATTTTTTTCTTTTAAATTTTTCTTAGATATGGGGGAGCCGAAGAATTGTAATAAATTTAACAACAAGCAGCATTGTAATGCATGATATCGTTATTATACCGTTAACGAATAAAAACAAATGACATGAATTGATATTTGACAATAAACAATAACATAGAGGCACTGACATTGAATTCGATCGACACAGTATGTGAATCGAATGTTAATTATTATTAACACTATCCGTTTTAGTACCGTTGCTTGTTGCTCGTTGGATCCGGTCATATTCAATTAGGAAATAATATTTTATATTGCTTCAATACAAGGTTGATATATCGATTTATTTAATGTAGATTTTGGACGTTGATATTATATCAATAAGCAATCCATCTTAGTTATTCCATAAGAGGCTTATTTAAACCGTATATCTGATTTCCTGTTCATCATCAAATTTTGAGAACCCTGAAGACCAAAACTCCTAATTCTAAGTCTGATGGGACTTTTGAGCCTTTCAAAGTGATTCGGATGAATTCCAAAAGTACCATCACAGAATATTTGTAACTTCACATTATTTCAACGAAGAAAAACTTATTTAACAAGTTAGAATTTTAAAAATATGAAAATAAATTAATAACCGATTCTCGCTTCGTTAATATGGAAAGGACAAATAAAACTATAACTGCATATGAATGAATTAAATAGGCTGTTCGGAGAGAAGGAGAAAGAAAAGCCTATTAGATGAATTTTATGAAGCTGAACCTGGGATGAAAATAATATGAATGAAGCTCAATTGTTACTACTTATATAAAATGATGTTTTTATTGGAAAGCAGCATAGTATTAAAAATGTATAACTCCGTCGACTTTTCGAGTTTTGTACCGAAAGGATATACTAATAATAGAGATGTCTGACAGCTAGCAATAATACTGTCAGTATCTAAATGTCAAAAGTATTATTACTAAAATCGATTTTAAATAACGCTTTTGTTAGTTATCATTGCGCAAAAAATATAAATAGAAGGATACATTATTTATATTTTAAATGAGATTCAGGCATTATCTTTTTATTACTTTGACCATGTAGTAATACAAATAAAAGAAAGTTATTGACATTTTTGACAAGTTCACGACTAACGGAAACAGGAAGTCTATTGTTTATATTGACTTCTGTTATTTATGTCAAGGTTATTTGCTTATCAATAGTTTTTTAGGGTTCTTTTTAAAAATAACCTTACATGATAAAATATAATTTGATAAAAAAGTAATGTTCTTAACATTATTTATATAATAAAAGTTTCACTTATTGTCTGTATATAAAAGATATTTAACTTAATGAGGGGTCTTTATAAGATCAATAGAAGCTAAAACAGTTTTTTTTTAACTTTGTATTACACACGAAATTGGATACTATATTCGCAGTTGTATTGCTGAAACTGTAACTTAAAATTTAACCTTTTTTTATTTAAATAGAAGAAAAAAAATTCTGCTATTTAAAAATATTTTTTTTGCTAAATATTTCAACACCGTTTTCGAAAATATTCATGTACATGAAAGTTGTTATCCTGATGTAAATGTTAGAAAAGAAGATATCCTTAGTAATATTTTTATCAAGCACGAAAACAAACTTAACAAAATTAAAAATCTAGATTAAAATAAGTTAGCTGGCCCTGATAAAATTTCTCCAATTTTCATTTAGAATTGTGCTAAAAAATTGGCTATACCACTTCGAAACGAATCTTCCCAAAGTTGTGGAAAACGACATATATTATTCCAATTTTTAAATCGTTTTAACTGCGAGAACTATAGACCCATTCGTATACTCTCATGTTTTTCTAAATTACTCGAATCAGTAGTCTACGAAAACATTTATTACCACGTTTACCTCCTCTTAAATCCGAAGCAACATGGTTTTGTTAAGAATCGTTCCACTACTACGAACTTATTGGAATATAAAAATTATATTTGTAATACTTTTGCGAGACATGGACAAACAGATGCTATATACACAGACTTTACCAAAGCATTCGAGAAGGTACACCATAACTTTCTTTACCATAAACTAGGCGCTTACGGGATATGTGGTAACCTCCTAAGGTGGATTAAATTGTATTTAAGTAGAAGATCTCAGCTTGTTACTATCATCTTTCTTCACCTAGCATCATTACTTCAGGTGTACCACAAGGCTCACATTTAAGACCACTATTTTTCAATATATTTATTAACGATCTTGCCAATTCTCTAAAATGTGAGAATTTATTTTATGCAGATGACTTAAAAATCGATTAAAACCATAGAAGATACTGTATCTCTTCAAAACCATATTGATGCTGTTGCCAAATGGTGTAATATTAACTACATGACATTTAATATAAGTAAATGCTTTGTCTTAATTTTTACCCATAAATTAAGTAAAAATATTATCTTTGATTATACCTTAAACGGTCAACTACTAAATAGAAAAACGTCAGCTAAAGATCTTGGGGTTATCTTCGATGCTAAATTTACATTTGGAGATCACTATGATTCCATTATATCTAAAAGTAATAAACTAATAGGCTTTATTATGAGATCAACTAAAGGCTTTAAGGATCCAATAAGCTCAATTTATTTATATTACTTAATTAGAAGTATATAATTCGGTAATATGGTCATCTTATTACGCAGTTCATGTAATCCGATTTGAAAGAGTCCAAAAAAGTTCTTGAATTTATTATCATATAGATATCATCTCGGACGTAAATTCAGGAGTAGCGAATACTATGACCGACTTAAGCATTTTCATATGCAGTCTTTGGAAGCGCGTCGAACATGCTCTGATATTTTATATTTACACAAAATTGTCCATTCCAAAGTAGACTCTCCGGCACTTTTATCCTTAATAAATATAAATTCGCATATCGAGCAAGAAAGCCTAAAACTTTTATTCTTAACGTATATAAAAACAATACGTCTTTTTACAATCCAATTGTTCGCATGTGTCGACTGTACAACGAACTTGTTAAAAAGAACGACTCTATTGATGTTTTTGACAGTCTGATCAATAAAAAAAAAAAATATCTCTTATTATACGTAATCATAGTATACGTATATAATTTTTTTTATTAAATTTTTTTTTGTTATTAAATTTTAATTTTCCTTGCCTTTATTAATTTTGTTTTAAAGTATGTTTTCGCACTATTAGCTTGATATTCATTCATGACGTGTACGCATGTTTTTGGGTTGTAACTTAGATCATAAAATTTTATTTTTTTATATGATGTAAATATGTTTAGTTTTAACCTGCTGTATGTAGCTTTTCAATAAATAAATAAATTTTAATCTGTGATTAGTTACAAGGATTAATTTTCTGTTTTAATTTTCCGAGTATGTAAACTAGCAAGTAAATACGAGTATAAACAAACCATAATAAATGGAAATCTATTTTTTTGGATTTGATACGGAACTTTGTTGTTTTGATGATAACTAATTTGTCTGTTTGTAAAGTCAAGATTTAACCAAGGTAAAACAAAGATCTGTTGTACACACGTCGACGTGCAAACAATACATTTGTACTACCCATGTCATGTACTTGAACTATATTGTTTATATTATTACTATGGGTATTTATATACGTATTTATGACACGCCCTCACTTCTCTTAGGTTGAAAATTAATGTAAATTTTATTTTTAACTCCTATTAGCCTCCATGGAAAATCTGACGTAGAGGCTCATTAAAATGCGATTTATTTTAATCTTATGTAAGTAAGGGGGGATAGTCTGTCTTAAAACCGACTTCATCAATTTTAAAGTCAATTGTAATTGAGTAAGAAAAGTTCATGTCAAAACGAATAAACAAGTACCTATTTCAGCATTTTGCAGAAAAAAAAACTATTTTCCTTATATCGAAGAAAATTAGTTTCTACTTGCTATAAATTCAAAATTAGTTTTGAATTTAGATTAAAATTAAGTTCTATAAAACAAAGGTTAGTTAGACAAAGGACAAAATTTACTATAATACTATTAAGTACAACAAAACACAGTTATTTTTACAACAAAAATCAATAATCGCATAATAAATATCTACGTTTTGTGATTTTGACAGCCACATATTTGTATTCTTCGTTAGCTCTCGTCATGACTTTACACCTTCCTGTGAAAAAAGTACATAGTCAAATAAAAAAAGCATCAGGTCTTTGGCCTTTCGTTATTTTCCATGGACATTCGAAAGGATCCGTCATTGTAAGAAACGACCAATTTAACAAGAACTCTGTACATATATTACGATTTGTTTATATTTTTCACTTACAAAGAAAACGGTGGAGATCAAGTTATAATTGTTTATATTGATTTGCTTAAGCTTTATGTTTTTTTTTCAACATTATTGTAAATATCATTGTGCTTTAAAGCTTAAAACGTTTTATTTTTAGTATTTTTTAATGAGTGGCCTTCATTGGTTTTATTTATCGCATTTTAGATAAAACAACTTTATATGTTCTCTCTCTTTTAAATATTTCCCTATAATTTTTAATAATTGACAATATTAAGGAGTATTCATATTGGTCAGTTACTTTATATGCATACTTTAGGGTACATATGTGATAAGTCAGTTTGAGTACCTGTTTTTACTTAAGTTAAATACACGAGTCATTTGTCCGCGTCATTTTAATACATTTAATTTCTTCTTAATGTCTACCTATAAATAAAAATCGTTCGCCTCTTTGTATGTAAGTAAATCTTTCTTTGTTATGTCAGTTATTGTCAGGACAAGTTTTGCATAAAAGAAAAAGTGAGTAAGACAGAAGATCGTCAGTGAGATAGATGGTGGTGTCCACTGCAAATCAGTTATATGTGGTACGAGAGCCAGATTCAAATTCGGTCAAACATTTCCTTATGATATGAAAAGCTACTTAAACGGTAACTGTGATTTTGCTATAAAAAATCAAAATGTTACATGGTCAAGCAGTCAGCTGACGTATAATCCACCACGTTATGGTCAGCTGACTTTTTTTTCCCTTCAAGATACTAGGTAAACTATAATCCGACAAATTTTCAAACAGGAGGAAATGACTGAAAAAAAACTTTTTTTGACATGTTTGGAAGGCTGTCACTACTCGCGCCACCCACAGAATCGCAGCTGACAGCCACGACTAATCATAATATTAACCCCTTATGCTTTTCACAAACTCTGGCTTGGGACGGACTTGGTCATGAAAATCTGTCACTTGCTCCCGTACCAATAGTATGCATTATAAAATAGAAATTCAATGGAGATAGTGGGAAAATAGTATATTCATAGTTGCGGGTGGCAAAGGATGAACGAATAAATGAGTAAGTGTGTAAGTGATTAAATAAACGACAGCGAAGCGAGGGCGCGCTAGTATTATAAATACGGATGGCTTAAGCTTAAAAACAATATAATGATTTATATGAAAATGATATGTTAAATTAAGTTTCTTTTCCATGAAAATGTGTCCTGTGAAACTTAACCAACAGCTTTCTTTCATACAGGATGTCGCATGACTAACTACTGTTTATAATTCTCGCTGCAACAAAGTTATGTTTAAATATTTTGCCTGTACTTTTCCTTTACTAAATTATAATAATACTAGCTACACCATCTTGCTTTGAATGGAAATTACTTCATATAAAAGCTCTAACTGCGTAAATAGATTAAAATTGAGGAAAATAATCAACATACTAAACAATTGTAATATTTTTACAGTTGTTCCAAACCAAAAAATATAAATTTATTAACCGACTTCTAAAAAAAGAGTTTTTCCATTTAATTCTTATATTTTAATAGATATAAAAAATTCTTTAGCTTTTCGGGGATACTTTAGGCTTCCCTTTTAATTTATTTAAGAGTGCCTTTGTACTTTGAAGACACCTAGGGGAACTTCCTAAAATCAAACAAGAAACGTATGGTGATCGAGATATTTGTAGGTTTATAAAAATCCTAGAATAAGTAAAATAAAATCTACAATACATTGAATTCAAACAATTAACACCCTTTTAGCTATGCAAAACACGATGTAATTAAAATACCGAATCAATGGTGAATGACAAACGTCTAATCCAGTCCAAGATCAAATCTGAAGGTTTTCTAAATAAAATAGCTTTGCGTTATTACTATTAGATAAGGTCCGGCTTTGTTTATTAAACTATTGACAGAAAAGTTGTTATAATTTGTCTATCTGTCTATGACTTTATTACTAGCAACCCGTCTCGGCTTCTCACTGCTTCTTTACTATAACATGCATGTTTGCACCAGAGATAAGCGAGGATGTGTTTATTATGAACCAATAGATTCTCTGAGCGAGGCTTTGTAATTTAAGCGATTGGCACATCTCAGGTGGAAACGAAGTCTTATACATATAAACTTGCCCTTTTGATCACTCTATTGGTGAAAACCGTAACCGTTGCATAGGTTAAAAGATCTAAGCAAACAGACAGCAGAAAACAACTATGTTCTATACGATGTAATAATAATAAAAAGAAACTTCATTCTCTGTTATGAAAATTTTAAAATAAATTAAAAAGGTTAAGTTTCTCCTATGAAATATAAATAAGTTTGACATCTATTATGAGAGACTGAGCAGCGGAGGGTAGATCGCCACTTTGCCTTTGTTGGTCGGACTCGCTAGACGTTGTATTTATCACTAAATCTATCAAATGAATTAGGTATCACGTTAAATACAACAAATTTAAACCGTGAACCTTATGACAGTTGGAATGAAATACCACAAAAGCCAATGGTATTTTTTTCTAAAACAAATTACAGTGCAGTATGAGTTATATTTATGACATATATGTCGGATTGGTTAGGTTAGCCTTATGTAAGCCTAACCTTAAGCTAAGACAGAGAATCTGGGCAGTGAAGGCGAGTGTTGTAATTTCTTGAAGGATAATATTCTTAAACCTATAGCTTAGTCATAAGTCCAAGGCACTGCTTAGGTCGTAATTGTAAGAGTTCATAATGTTTAGTTATTTATCGAGTCAGTAGCAGTATCTACGTTGCGTTTTACCAAAAGTCCATTCAATATCTCCCCTCTTAGTGTTTTCAATACGGGGTGTATTCTCTCCCTTCTCATAATTTTTCTCTAAGTTATATATGTAGTTAGAGTTGCACCTGAAAATAGCTATATCATTAATATTTTTATTGTATAGTACAGGAAATCACGATGCAATAACAATTTTAATAAATCTTTATTCGTACTATTTCATGTTTCTACGCACGCCTGTCACGAATCTGAGGAAACACCCAAGAAATGCGTTTCGCTCCAATTCATTGTTTGAGAATACGCAACTTGCAGGTTTTGTACTGCGAAACTAAGATTTGATGTAAATTGAACTTTATGCACAAATGATAGAGTTCTTTGTCATGTAGAATATAATCGTTAAATAAGTATTTGAATATAGGCCATTTTTTTAATACATTTCTTTAAGAAGTTTCCAAATTGTAAGAGTTTACTAATTTAGATCACTTGCTTAGATAGCAATTGAAACAATTATATCATATTTATTTATACAATATTACCTAAATAGTAAAAAAGAACATATGAGCAGTTTTAAAGAATTTAGTGTTGAGTGAATACATCTGCATATTTGTCCCAAGTTTATTTACAAATTAGAACAAAAATCTCTCTCCGCATCTTTAATACAATATTATTTAAATCATAGACAGAATTTAGAGTTGCCATAATATGAACCAATATGTCCTTATACACATTTTAATATAAGAGATAATCTATGGAAATACTTATCGATAAAACAATGTTTTTTTGTTGTATATAGTGACAATCAATATTACTATACAGTTGTAGAAAAAAAAACTGTTTAAGAATATTATTGAACTGTTTAAATATATTTGAATCATAATAGTTACCTAATTTTGAATTTCCTAGCTCTCTAATAAACATACTTCTCTCGTAGTTGTAAATAAATGACACAAACACATTATCACAGGTTCAAGCTAAGTAAATAAATTACAAGATATGATCAAATATTACCATACTAATTACAAGTTTATTTAAAATGTTAACCTTTGAACATTAAATCAGTTATTTTAATCGATTGTACGTGTATCTTATGGAGATTGATATCGACATAACTAATTAATTTAACTGACACAAATTAACTGAATCATTGTTAACTTTGACATCTTTCGAGTATTAGTCAACATTTACAATATTATTAACTAAAAATTATATTTGCACAACATCGCGTGTTATATAAAATTATATAATGTGTAATAAATTAATAGACATACATAATACTGTTATTACATTATTTTATAATTAATTAAATAATGTACCTAATAGAAGATAATAAGGTAAAAAAAAAACATTTTTTTTATAGTTCAAGAATCGATGATCGTAAAATATAATATCGATATTTTGATTATTTAATTTTTAATATTGCAGGTAACTACTACCTACACATAAGATAACGTGCATGGGACCTTGGAGCACCCAGGAGCAGGTTTACAGAGCTTCTTTTACTATGCAAACACTTTGACTAAAAACTACACCAAACAAGAAGATTGATTGCGAAATTAGTAAGTATGATTACTGATACATATTATGCGTAAAAGAGAAAATATCTAAATCTATTCCTCCACCAATTTAGATTAAAGCGAAAATTAAATTAAATTACAATTATTATTAATTATTACTAAATGAAGCGTGTAAGAAAAAAATCAATTCAAATATAAAGCAAAGAGAAGCTTAACAATGTTTTCACAAATAGCGTATCAAAGTGATCAATTATTTTTAAATATTGAAATCTTTAAATTAATTTACTTAAAGTGTTTAATTTTACAGTATTAAATTTTAAAATTACGTGACGTTATTGACTTTTATTACAATAGTTTCTACTTCCAAAAATTTATTAACAAAATAATGAAATTGTGACATCTCATTTTGGATCATTGGTTGAGTTTAGTATTTTCTATTGTGTTTCAGAAAAACAATAAACAGTTTCACCCGCTATATTTTGGACAATTCACATTATATCACTATAAATTATAGCCTATTTGTTATTCTGATGGTTAAGCTATCTTATTGTAAAGTTTCATCAAAATCCATTCAGTAGTTTTTGCGTGAAAGAGTAACAAACATACATCCATAAATCCAGACATCCATACATTCTTACAAACGTTTATAATATTAGTAGGATACTTAAACGATCAATTTCTATTACATTTTGCTCAATGTTTAAAATCTTCTGTTATGAATTCAATGTTTCTCTTGTAATTCTTGGTTTCTCAATCTTAGAGACTACAAAGATTATTTTACTAAGTGTAAATAAACTGAATAAATAAAACATGTAAAAAATAAAACTACAATATAATTAATTTACGAAATATACAAAAATACAATTAAATTAGTTTGTCAGTTTAAATAACAATGTCTAAACAAAGATATTAGCATATTTTGCTTCACTTACTACTATCTAAAGCTTTTATCATTTTATCGATGTTATCTTTTGACAGGTCACTTTAAAAATAACTATACGACAAACATTTAAATTGTATATAAATAAAATGTCACGGTTTATACCATTTAGGTCAAATTAGATACAGAAGAGATACTGAGTGATTGGATATCGCAATTCAAGGATTAAAAGTTTACATTATTTCATAACTTGTCTTTCTATTTGGTTTTTGCAGGTTCTAGGCTATAAAACATTAGCGTTACAGATTAGCAACAGTTTAACCGCAATTTAATGTAAAATACAATTTCCTTAAAATCGGACTGCGAGAGCTTAGAGATATTCGTACGAGAGGTAAGAAACTATGCATATTTTTTATTTATGGTATATATAGCACTATATATAACATATTATTTAAACAAAAAAAGTAGAATTTATGATAACAGAATGTTGCCAAAAAATATTTCTAATTCAAATTAAAGAGTAACCCAAATATACATAAAAGCCAAAATTCCAAATTTATTAGAACATACCCTTTGTTGGGGTATGGTAGTGGATGGTTAGGGACCATTAGCTACCTACCAATCAGTTCAACAGTGTCTTGAAAGTCAAGTCAAAGAAGAGAGTGCTAGATATGCTTTGGCATTTTACGCATTAATATAGTAAGTTCAATAAAAGCTTGTAATAATAGTAAAGGTTTAACGTTATGTCTTATCTACTAAGACTTAACGTTAAATCTACTCAGTTTTGGTTATTCCAAAATAACTCTTGTCTGCCTATATACAAAAAAATCAAATAAATCGCAATGTTTGAAGACGTCCTAAATGTAATCATTCATCACTAAGGTTCACCGCAGTGGCTTAACATTAAATTGAATAAATGAAAGAGGGGCAACCGCAAAATCTGTCATAATCCTTCTCTCTCGACCTTGCAGCAAGGGCGAGCGGTGGAGCGAGAAACTAACTAGGGCCGGGTCAGGGTTCGGTTCTCGGCTTAAAATCGATTCGTTAAAGGTATTGGATTATATTAATTGTTACGAAAATATAATTAGTAAGGGGCAAAAAATCATGCCCTTTTAACGCTCTATATTAGCTTCTCTTGTAATAAATTAACAAACAATATAATTAAATTAATTTTCGCCTACTTGTAATTGTTTTGAAATGAAGCTTTTTATTTATATGCAGTTTGAATGATCCGATCGTCAAATCTAATGGAACCAGAAGGGTGGATAGTTGAACTCTTCAATAACTACTAGTAAATTCCTCATTTAGATTTATAGGATTCATTTTAGTAAGTTCAATATATAGCACTGATGATGGAGCCGTAGATAGTGAAGTTGAGGGGCCACTAGAGTTTGGGTGCTATGAATATTCAACAACATAAACAACGCATTAAATAGTCAGACAAGTGTTTTAAAATTAATCATATGACGTCGCGGAAATCTTCTTGTCTTATTTTATATCTCACCTCTTATAAGTCATCGTTAGATTATAATCTATCTCTCGATATTGTAAACAGACAAAAGATAGGTAGCATATAAACGACGCAGTGAAACCATCAAATTGTGAATCAGGATGAATTTATCACAAAGTTACAAAACTATTACAGTGGGTTACAGTAAATTGTAATTTTACTAATCAAAGCATGCTCGAAAATACAATTTTAAATCCATTTATTTATAACGTTATCTTATTAAAACATCAAAATAATTTATATTACCAATCAAAAGTATTGCGTAACCGATCTTACCGAATATTGTGTTACAAAGTAAGTAGGTCTCGACCGATGAAATATAGAATTAATTTCAGATCTATTGGTTTCTGAAATACAATAGCCTATGCAAGATCTAGATCAGCTTGAGTTTATTCATGACTTCTGTTGTAATTTATTTGGATTAAATTTTAATTACACTGAAGAAAACAACACAAATGATAAAGAGAACCAGTTTCTCTGCCACTATTTTTCCAATTTTATATATCTAAATTGTGTATGACTAATGACTATACTTATATGATATGTATGTAGAATAAAAATATACTTATTTCTATTTTACAAATATGTATTCGGTGGAAAAATAAATAACGGGGGTTCTCAATTCGGCTTTTTTTTAATATTCGCTACTCCAAAACCGCGTCATACGTGAACCATCTTGGAAACGGTTTTTTAAGTTAATGTTTGTTAATTTTTTTTGGTGGTATGAATATTAAATATTTATAGAAATGCTTACTTTATTAAACATTTATTTACTTTATATCACAGAGGGTTACATTTATCTAAATTAATTATTACCTATTTTATTAGAAATTTAACGTGTGTATATGTGGGTCTGTGTATCTTTATGTCTGTCTGTGGCATCGTTGCATCCAAGACTGCATCGATTATGATGAAGTTTTATTTGTTTGAAAGCTAATTTAATCTAGATAGTTCTTAGTTACAATTTGTGAAGGTCTGGTCAGCCTATCAGCTCATTTTAACTTGAGCTGGTGACAATATAAATATATTGAGTGTTATAAAAATCTTTTAACCATGGTAGTATCGAATAGAATCGAGTATCAAACTTTTTAAGTGTACGTAACAGTAGTTTATTTTTGCATGTTATGAATATTTGTTAATTCTATATTGAATGCTGTTTCTATATTTTGTTTTCTACAACACAAAAAGTTCGACTTATACAAATTAATATCGATTATTCTAAATCGATGTCGTGTGGGATCGATACTTGGTGACTGTATTAAATTTGAGCTTCAGTCGATGGTCATTTACATTTTTAATTTAATAGTTATACAGAGTGCCTTATTGCTATGTATATATTTTTCTTTCTTCTTAAATTCAATACTGTATATGTGTTAAAACATAATATATCATTCTTATTAAAAAACCAACAAAAAATGTTAGCAAGGCAAAATAAAACCGCAACATTCGGTACAGGAATTGAAATATAAACATTTAATAAGTGTCATTCTCAGAAGCTTGTGTTTTTCCCTTTAATGTGATGTCAGTGTCTTTACTTCCTTACGATTTAATGAAATGAGGAAAGAATGCTTGACATTTAAATTATAACCTACTGTTAATTAATTTAATAAAACGAAATTTACAAAATTGAAATTTTTTGTAAACATTTTAACAGCTTTATTGTACTTATGATATTTTGTTTCGAACTTTGAAGTATTAAAAGATTAAATACTATGTTTATTTATTATATATTTCTGATCACTCTCATGCAAACCGCAATAAATATAATTAGTATTTTGACATCTATAACAAGTCCAACTTCTCTGCAAGTTAATAAAACTAAATTCAAGTAATCCTTCTGTTAATCCTTTGTTATTACTGGTAGGTTTGCTATTAATAGGAATAGGTAATCTTTTATATTTATCAAAATATTAATGTTTGATTGATCTGATGTCAATCAGCGGTTGATTTATCATCATATTGCCAAATGTGTCAATATTCTTTGAACTAGGTGGGGCTAGGCTAGGCTATCTTAGGTCATCAATTTGATCATAATATTTAAGGTCAAAATAAAAATTGTTGAATCATCAGGATGTCAGATTTTCAGGAAGTATAGATTAAAAAAACATTGAAACACAATTTCAACAAATCTAAACATAAAGTGCTATCTCGTGAACTATTTTTTAAATTACGAATTTATTATATATTTATTATCTTTTAAAAGTAATGGTAATAAATTTTAATATACATTTATAAAATATAAACCTATTAAGATAAGATAGAGTTAATTTTGAATTAATTTAGACAGTTTGTTTAATTATTATTATAGTTTGAAGAGTGCAAAAACTTGTAAATAATTAATCTTGACATTGATTTGATAACGGTTAATAGTTAAAAAAGTGTAAAGCGGAACGTGGTATAGATAAATAATTGGAACAATGTTATTGATCTTTTAAAAGCAAAGACAATTTTTTTTAAATGCAATCTTTGTATGTAAGATATAGAAGGCTCAAATCATGCAACTTAATTTTTAAATTTTACATACACGTTTAGGTTGGATGACAATGATAAGCTAAGAAACGTCTCTCTAAATTCAATATTGCAGACGGCCCAAGATGGCGGATTAGTTCTCCATCATATGGGTATCAAATAAAAGGGTTTGTTGTGAAAAATTTGAAAAATTGAATGACTTTTCTCTAAATCCAATATGGCGAAAAACTCATGATTGCGGACTAGTTCTTTAAGTCACTTACTGGTAACATTTAATTACCTAAAAATCTGAATTTCTTAATTAGCAGCAATTATAAAGAATGCGCATATAGTCTAGTCCAGAATAAAAATTAAAAGATTTGGTTTTCATTGTAACTAACCATTAAATTAATGTAAATATAATAAAATTTCAATAAATATATATAGGTTAGATCGTGCTACATTGTGCATAATAAGCTTATAGTTTTTTGACCTCTGTCTAGTTTTCGTCCTCGATTTTGTCTTAATCTGTCGAACAAAGAGTTTGTCCTACACTGTTATTACTTAATATAAATATCTATTAGCGTTTTTAATATTTGTATACATCTATTTATTTTAAGTTGAAAATTACATTAGTAGTTTAATTATTATTTAACTGTTACTATTAAAATATCAAAGCATTTCGTTATTTCAATGGTACAAAAAAACGATGAATACATTTAAAACTGCGATCAGGTCTGAAACTTTTATTTAGTGAAGATTTATTACCCATGAGGGGACGGGATAGAATACTATTCCCCTCTGCCGCTGGGAGAGCATCTCGTAAAAGCCGAGTAACCCAGCACCCCCTTGGTGGTAGGGGATCTGTTCCCCGACCGGCTTGCGACCACCAGCATGCGAATCCGACCGCCAAGTGTCATAGACGCGTTCCGGCGAGCCGCATGTGGGCCAGACTTACCCCCTCCGCACTCCCATCCTATTAATGCTGCGGATCTAGTGGACTCTCGGATCTAAGTCTGGGTCCGTTCCGAGACCACAGCATTTTTTCTTCTTCACTTCCCTTCCCCACTCTGTTTTCGAGGATGCAACGCACAGACAAAACGAGGGTATCTCTTGTTTTGTCGATGTCCATGGGCGATGGTGGCCGCTTACCATCAGGTGGACCATCTGCTCGTTTGCACCTTATACACCAAAAAAGATTCTTTTTCACTAAAAAGCTTTGAAAAAAATTACATTACTAGTTTTCTTTTAAGTTGGTTATGTTCTATTTTGTACTAGTGATTAATTATGCAAAAATTAACGGGTTTAGAAAGGATAATTCGACCGATAAACTGACGATAGATCATGACTCACTTGAAGACAAATGACAGCATCATCCATCCTTTTCTAGGAATCAGATAAAAAATGAATCGAGTTCTTTTAATTAATGTGATACTTAAGAATAAATAGCAGATTTTAAATATGTTAATATTCTTGGGATAGGATTAATTAAATTTTTATTTTTCTTGTGGGCTTTTTTCTGGAATAAAAAATATTTGAAAATTTTGATAAATTCTTTTTGAGGTTTTCAAGATATAAATCTCATTAATATTCGCTTCAAGGAAATATTGAAATTAATATTACTTTACATAACCAACTGTATTTAATATTAGACCAGTAGCAACACAACTGTGAAAACTGTATTCAATTTCGTGCAGTAGTTTTTCGTGATGCGTGGACAAACATGTAAACAGATACACAAACTAAAAAAAAATTAAAATGTCCGCCAGTACTAAAAATAATTATTTACAACATAAAATCTGTAAAATTACAACAATTTCAACATTAACCACGCTCTGGAAGTCGAAGGTGGCAATAAATTTAAAATGTTTAGCTTCATTTAAACAATTAATATAGGTCAAGTATTTTCAATAATAATAGAATGTTTAAATTCTTATGCAAAATTTGTATGAATCACTTATGACATTTTCAGATGCCATTTTGACATTTAATTATGGCTTTTTACGATTAGTGCTTTAACATAATAATTGGTCTAGAAAAAATAAATGTAATGCAATAATTGTTGAAAATTCTGTATTTTTAATTAAGTTTTTAGTACTAAAGTAAACCTACTAACTAATCAGGTGATTTTTAGTCAAGTTGAATGTAGTATTGTAGAATTATATTTAGTCAAATTAATAGTTACTTAAATAGTTTGACTGTCTCTTCTACTTTTGGATAATGGCAATACCATTGAGAAATTGTGAATGTATAATAATCATTTGGATACCATTATACCTACTAGCCAATTTTCACCATATTTGTTGAGTGACAATTAAATACAGTTTAATTTAAGCTGCCACGATTTAAAAACCAGTGTAGAAATTTCATAAACTATAAGTTGAAATCCTGTAAATTTTTGGTTTTTGATTTTTAATACAATATAGACATGTAAATCCGTGGTCAAAAACAGTAATTTCGCTTGAAGCAACATTCTTGTAACAGTAAATACCAATTGGAATGCATTACGTTACATAACGAACAATAGCTTTTATTTATCATAGCTACAGAGTAATAAAAAATAGACAAAGACTACTTATAGTATTTTTATGAAAGAAACAACTTATTGGGGTTTTTAATTTGTCTTTCTTATTAATTATGCTGTAACTGTTATTGAAAATCTATATTATTTATTTTTTACCAACTAATAAATACATTAAGGTATCACTTTAACAAAAAAAATGTATCAGTATCATATAAAAATATTTTTATACAGCAAATTTATGACTAATTACAATATTTTACACATACATACATAGTTTTACTAATATTTTTTTATTTTACTAAATTTTAACATAAAATTTAAAAGTCGAATAATTGATTAATCGAGCGTATTATGTGAAAAAAATATTGATAAAAAATTAGTTTTTCTATCATCTATAGTGCCTATATAACTTAGAAATTTCATCGAAATTGGCCTAGATGCACTAAAAGAAATAACTAGTTCATAAGATTACTAACACTGTCTTTGAATCGAAACCGAAAAAGTAAAATGTAAAAAAGTATTTAATACAGGTATATGTTAGGTAAATTATTGATTAGGAAATTTATATTATAAATAACTTACACCTTAAGGTACTCTACTCTTCATGTGAGTGAACTATTTGAGGAACAATATTTAAATATTATTTAATATTCATCACGTATAGTGGAAATTCCGTTTGGAAATTCGTGGCCTATTACTTGTACTAAAACTTAATTTAAAAGCTTTACTGCTATTCTTCACTTCTTTTATATTAAACTTTCAATACTTGTTATTATAATAAATTCAAAGTAATTTTCTCTAGTTCTATTTCTAGTACATTAGTTCGTATCTGATTTGCTAACATAAAGTCTCGTATGAAGTTCGTATCTGATTGGATAATGAAAATAAGCAGTGATAGCCTAGAGGTTAAGACATTGGTGTTTTACTCGAGAGGTCCGAGTTCGATGCTGGGCACGCACCTCTAACTTTTTTAAGTCATGTCTACTTTAAGAAATTCATTATAACTTGCTATAACGACGAAGGAAAATATCGTCGGTAAACACCAGCATTCCTGAGAGTTGAAGAGTTCTTAATGGTGTGTGAAGTCTGTCAACCCGCACTTCGCGAGTGTGGTGGACTATGTCCTAACCCCTTCCTTATTTTGAGACGGAGACTCAGCTCACCAGTGGCCTATTAATGAATTGTGGTGATTATGATGATGATGAAAGTCTCGTAAATGATTGAAATGCGACGTTTGAGGTGAAAACTAAAAAGTGAAGTACTTTGGAAGGGGGATCTAATTTAGAACTTGGCCAATAAAGAATTCCTAATCGTTTTTACAATAATAATTTAATTCTGTTGATTGTTTCTAATAAGAAATAATTTATAGAATAATCTTAGTATTTGAGTTGAGACTGCATTTGATATATAAAAAGAGACACTAAGAAAGCGAACGAACGCAAAGCGAACGTCATGTAAGCTCAAAATAAAAATCAGAAGAGTCCTCTTAATTTATTTTTATGCCAAACACTTGTTTTTGAGAACATGTCTTAATAAAATCGTGAGTGGTCATTAAGCGCAATGAACTTTGATGCCAAACTTCACAAATAAAACGGAATGTTTAATATGAAATATTTTATTTTTAAAAATCTATTGAAACTTTGAAGTAATTTTTATTTAAAACTTGGATAATATGAAGAATATTAATATTTTAATAAATTGACAAGTGAAGTTGAATATTTTATTAAAAGGATTGACATAAATTCAAAAAAGCTGTCACCGGTAACAGTGTTTCCCCATCTTCAAAATTTCCTTCATTTTGGAGAAATGTATCTTAAATAGTGTTAATGAATATTATATCTTCCACATTTAATTTAGTTTTGTCATTAGGATACATATTTAGAAGTTCAGACATACATACCTACATGTTAGGTTATATTTTATTGGGGGCTTGTAAATTTTAATACTATTTACTTTGTTGTAATTCTCCATTAAAACAATATGAAGCTAAACAAGAGCAAATCTACAATATTGTAGGAGAAGGGGAATTATATAACAATAATAATTATATTGGATATAGTTCCAAAATTCACATGAATTATGTTGAGCCCTTTTCAAAATATAGTAAAAATATATGTATTAGGGGGATTTGGATAAAACAAGATATCATTTTAGATAATTCTATGTGGGAATGAGTTCCAAAGTATTGCTTCACTTTAATAGTCTTAAATTGAAATAAAATTATACATGAAAATAATGTGCATATGTTGACACTTTGTGGTGTAACACGAGATGAGGTTTAAAGTTAATCATGTAAAATTGACCGAATCCTAGACGACCTCGATGTTAATATAGCTTATATGACTTTACAGCTATGCTACATTATGTTTTTTTTTTTGAGAATTCTATATGATATGTACTTGTAAAATTTTTCGGTGTCGTGGTTAATAAAAAAAACATAACAGACTATAACAAATAAAAGCACATTTGTTAAGAAAATATATTATGCGCAAAAAAAATTATGTACTGTAACAGAATCTATAAATTACGGTTATACACTATTACTACACCATTCTCGTTCAATATATAAATAGAGTAATCGCTATTATTATAGTTTGTGAATAAAAAATAAAATTATTATTCAATTTATCTTGCAAGCCATTTTGTATCATTCTACTCAGAAGTGGGATAGCTGAATAATACTAAAATAATATGTATTTTTACTAAATCTTGTTTTGTTCAAATTTTTAATTATGTATCTCAATTAGGTTAGGTTCTCTTTTAAAGAGTAGGTACATACATATATTCTTTATAAAGATCTAGAAATATTTGTTTATACTAAATATGAGATGAGTGCGCTGTAATGTTCATATAATATGCTGTGTCGACGATGAGCACTTACGCAAATGTTAACAAAAACCTGAGCGTAATTGGATTCGATGGTAATAGGATTTATAGACATAAAGATCGATATGATTTATATTTTGACAGTATATAAGACATTATGAGATGAGATCAATGTAATAAATCTTCTTCATCAATAATAGAGTTCGTGTGTCAAATTAATCATGTTAAAGTTCCTATAGTGCGTATGAGTGCGACCTCGTAAAATAATAATATTACCATACTCCGTACTTCACATTATTACTTAAAGTACAGACAGAAAACTAACATTTTTGGATATATCAAAATTAATTATTTAAAAAAATCTAGTTATCATTTTAAAATCATTTTTTCCTCGATCTATTTTGGTGGTATTTGTCAAACCACAGGGGTCTACGATGAGTTAAAAGGGATCTTCATGAGCAAAAAAATTACTGGGAGCTTAGCAAGTGTTTTTTTAAATCATAACTTCATGATAGTTAAATGATATGACATATTTCATTTTCTTCAGATATGTATGTCGAAGGTGTGAGTTAGGTTTAGGTTAGGTTAGCCTTATGTTAGGTTAGGTTAATGTTAGTCTTAGGCTTAAACAGTGAAACTAAGCAGTGGAGCCCATAGCTTTCATGATAGGCCATCCGTTATATGATAAATGTATTTTAGTGTTACTGTTACAAAACTTACAACTTGAGCGCTTTTAAACAATGGAGAAGCTTTGGGTCTAATATTGTTTAACATGAAATTTAACCCTTCAATTTTTATTTTATTTAGGATTTGATTTTACCAAAATTTGGTTTTAAATTTTCAACTTTTTAGGTGAATATTTTCTACATAAATTGAATTAATTTTTATATAAGTATTCTTAATATTATTACCTCAAAATCAATTTTTTTACCAAGTTTTTGCTTTTTAATAGAATTACGTATAACAAACAAAACATTTTTTTAAAATTTAAACGCCTATAGATATCAGTTACAAGTATGTAATGAAAATATTTGAACTTTAAAATTTTACTTATTTATTGCACAAAAATGGAGAACCGTGAATTTTTTCTTAAAAATGCGGAAGATTGCAAGTGTCCTTTTATTCATAATGTTTAATTTTATAGTTCAAAATAAATACCCGTTGTGTATATTTAAACTGGTACATTTTTGTATGTCGCTGCATTTTTTCAACAGGTTGTGTGACGTCACTGTTACAAAATGACTACAAACCGTTCGACCGGTCCATTATGAAAGGCGTGACTGACGAAACCGTCTCTTTGATATTATTGACAACGAATATCATTACTATAACAATAAAAATGTCGGTCAAGTGGGAGTGGGATTCGTGAACCGAGGGTTCCGTCAGATAACTCTTGTTTTAAGCATCGAAATTAGTCACAGCCAGTTTACTAATTTTATATATAGTCCGTTGAAATGTTACAATTTTTAGGCTTGCAACGTAAAGCCTTTAAAGTTTTTTAGAAGACGCAATTTTATCTTTGGGATGTATAGGGGGGTCACTAGGACCTTAACTCCAAGGTTGTGGGGTTGTAACCCTTGTCCTCCGGGTCGCCATATTAATGTATTTTTGTAGCCCAAAGGGTTCGCAGATATGAATATTCGATATTCATATACTTCGATTAAGGATTATTTATCAAAGTTCATAGTACTTGCACGCGTTCACGGGTCTCGACAGATGAAGAACAACGAAGTGATCCCATAAGGGTTACTTTTTACTTTTAAGGTACTGAACCCTAAAATAATTAATTATACAAATTGTAGTCACGGGGTAAAAATGAATATGAAGTAAGTATTGCAATATAGGTAGAGTTTGATTATATAAATATCTATGCAACTTTACATTACATAATAGAAGTAAATAACGATTTATTTTATAATACGATCATTATAAAAAAATAATACAGGTGTGGAGTGAAAAAATAAGTATTAAGGATAAGTTTAAAAATATAAGCAACAAATACATTTTTTGTATCATAAAAAATATAGATTATATAATCTTAAGTACATATAACTGTACTCCCACTTTTTTACTCACATAATATTCATCAAAGTATGCATCCAGCCATTTTAAATTTCTTATCCAACTTTGTAGTAGGCAATTAGAATTTGTAAAAATCATGCTTTTTACATTTTAATAAAAACTATATATTACTAAAATATGACCTTAAATTGAACTCATTTAAGACACGACAGTAGCTGTATTGAAAGTATAATCTATTCCGGAAACACGAAAATGCTGACATATAAACACTGTATATTTTATTTTCATACTTTACCAATTTGCATGAATACCCATTCTTACGGTATATGATCAAAACATGTACATTTATTTCGAAAACTGTAAAGATTTGAATGAATTTTTTTTTTCAAAATATTCTAATGTCTCTGTATGAATTTTGGGAGAGCAAATAATATGTCCTTTTTTTATGATAGATAAGGGACAAACGAGCAGACGGTCCACCTGATGGAAAGTGGTCACCTTCGCCAATGGACATCGACAAAACTAGAGGGTATCTCTTATTTTGTCGATGCGTTGCCTCCTCGAAGATAAAGGGAGGGAAGGGAAGAATGTTGCGGTTTTAATGGACCCCGAGCAATAACCCGGTCTTCATTGGAACCGCAGCAGTAATGGGATGGGAGAGGGAGGGAGTAGATCTGGCCCCCAAGACACTTGGCGGTCGGATTCGTCGTGGCGCAACAGGTAACTATTTTAACTACGATAATATAGTCTAACTCTAGAGTCTTTAAAATCAACCTTCAAAATAATCTAAATAAATGAGAAATTAACATGAGCCTTTCATACGATATTTCTCATGGTTTTTGAGACTAATTGAGTGTGGAATGGAACTTTCTATAAAAGGTAGTAAAAAATAAAAATAAAAAAAGACATTTATTTAAATATATTAGTTCTGATCTATTTAAAGAAATATAGCTTCTGTTAGTTCCAATCGTACTGCGTTTGTAAGTCTCTTGTAAGTATATAACATTGATTAAACATAAAAATACTAAATCTTACCTTAGTATTAAACGAGTGTGTTGAGCAGAAGGAACATATGAGGAGTATAGCAGAGAGCCAGTGGGACGACAGTTGCCGTGTCGCTTCCATGGTGAAACTGAAAATAAAGAACAAAATATTACCTATATGTAATATACGATATAATTGTCAATTATAGAAATATTCTATATTATAATAGTAAGCTGTAAGGTATTTCTTTATTTTAATAAATTTTTCCATTATCTCTCATTATTTGTGATCATCAAAGTAATTATGGGAAATTTATTAATAACGTAGAAAATACTAGATAATGACCATGTTGTGGAAAATTGGATTTAAAATCATGACACATTAATCGAATCTTAATCATGTTATTGTTTTCCTTTACTTCTAAAGATTTTATCTGCTGCGTATGTAAATAACTCCCTTTTCATTAAATAGCTTTTCGATAGAGGAAAAACATATTTTTTGACAGGAATTGCTGCGAAATTTTTGTGTGTATACTGTAATATAAGATTTTTTTATTCGTACCAATTTAAGTTCAGATAACAATATCTATACATATATATTGAATTGAATCAGGCGTTACTTTGCGGAAATGCAAGATTTAAAAGAAATCAAAAGGTTACTCTTATCGATCACGAACTACTTGTGTGGTGTGTACTGGTTCGGGTTCGCGCGTTACACTTTTCTATGAACGGTGTGCTCTTCCGGATTGTGCCGTACGAGTCTGGTTGTTAGATCGTCGAGCTACCTACTTGTGTGGTGTGTCTTGGTTCGGGTTCGCGCGTCTCATTTTTATGTGGACAGGGTGCTCTTCTGGGTTGTGCAGATTGCCGCAGATTATAGTAAACCTTTTGATTCCTTTCTATTCATATAATTAGAAATGTTATTCTTTTAATCTTTGTAACACCAATAGAAGCCAAAACGATCTCTCTAATTAATACTAATAAGTACAAATTTATACTTGTCTGTCAAACCAAACCATAACCAATTAAGCCAAAGAAAACAACTGAAATGTTAACATTAGATTTAAAATAAATATTATGATTATTAAGAATGACTTCGAATTGAGTTTAAGTCAGTGATTCAAATGTTTCAAAACAAAAAACCGCAACAAATTATATTGAACACGCAACGCTGGGGTTCATTCAATGGAGGAAGATTTCAAAAATAAATTTAATAATCGGTAACCGGCTTCATTGATTAATACGAAGCTGCTTAAGGTTGTCATTTTAAATAATATGAAATATATATCCGGCGAATATTTTTCAAGTTAATTTCACAACAAATGGAACAAATTTTCATCTAAATATATGTTATGCCATCTTAAAATTTTACTAAACATGAAAAAAATTGATTAAATGATGGAAAATTCTATCATTTTCAGTTTCCATTGAAGACAGAATAAGATTGATAGCTAATGTAATTTAAAGCATTTATATAAATAAGCGTTCTCTATTCTTTACAATCTCTTACTTATACTTTACGTTTATTCTATATAATCTTTAGGCACAGTTTCAGAGATACCTGACAAAGTTTTTGATAGTTAACTAACACATAACACAGCTTTTCAGATTTTTCAGAGTTTATTAAGGTCTTTATCAGCACGTGGTGATAAAGACAAACTAATTATCATTAGTTTCAAATTTAGAAAAGCGAATAAAACTAGAGACCACGGAATTACCCGAAGCTTCGCTCCCCTAATATTGAGCTTTAGCTACCATGATACCAACCATGACAGCCCTTCTTAGTTCTCAGTCAAGAAATTTATATACAAACTGGAACACGCAAGTAAATTCAAAAAAAGTTCCGAAGAGTACAGTTACTATAGGAGATTGCATCTCTTTGTACTAGTATGACCATGCTTCAAGGAATAGGGAATAATTATATTTTAAATTAAACGAAATTGTTATATAATATAATATGTCAATATGCCTACCTACCTACCTAGATATGAAATTTAAAAAATACTAAATTGATATGTACAGTTATAGTGAAGATGGCCTATTTCTATGTAACTACAAAATATTTGATTATTAATAATAATTTATGTTAGAAGTCTTTATTATGGGTACTAAACTATTAAATACTAACTTTTACCCGCGGCTTCGCTCGCATTGAAACCATTAAATAAGTATCAGAGATCATTACAATAGAAATGAAAAGTAAAAAAAAAAATTATCATAAAAAGTATCCTGTATTACTTCTAATACCCTCTAGAATATGTGTACAAAGTTTCATGATGATCGGGTAAGTAGTTTTCGCGTGAAAGCGTAACAAACAAAGTTACATCTACATTTATAATATTAGTAGGGATAATTGTTTTATGTATACGTTGGCGTAGTGTTAAGTGATCTTCCAACATTTTATTGTTATTTATTTAAGCATGACATAATAGCCTTAAATTGAAATACGCGGCTGAAATGCTAAGCACAATATCATGTGAATCTTCACATTCAAATGACAGTACACGTTGAGGTGGATCAAAAGAAATATTTCAACAAATATAGTATTGTGTTACTAATAACATCAACTTCAATTTACTCGTTAAAAATTATTTGTATGTCATGTTGTCAAAAACACCCTAAGAAAAACATCGTAAATAAGAGGCAAAATTCCCTTTATATGACAGTCCTGCTCGGAACGATTTTTTCCCTTTACATATTGGAAACATATGTCAACTGTATGCTAGTTATTTCAAGGTGCATACTTAAAAATACAATATTTTTAAGTGTGTTTTCCATAAATGATATAAATTCCTCGTTTGTGTGTCCACCTTACTATGTCAAAGTCAGAAAAACTCACGATCCTAAACCAAGGAATTTATATGTGCGTTGATTTCTCAGTCAAGATATTCTTTTCTTTATAGACATTAGATATTCTGTGGTAACCCTGATTATAAGAATTAAAAATCAAAGAGCATAGATTAATAACGACGAACACAAACACGCGGTCGACGACCGGTGCACAAAAGGACACTGTCTTTTCTCAGAAGTCGGGGCCAAATGTTAATAAAGCTTTAGTTAATGCTTGTTTTAAAGCAGTTAACCACAAAAACAAATATATTTACATTTTCCCATATATACAACAAATACAAATATATTTTCAAAGTTTTTATCAAAGTTTGCATTCTACTAACAATATTAAATATTATTTTGTGCTATTATAATTTACATTCGGAATAATAATAAAAAACATTTAATCAAATTTTGTTATTGCCAAAAATAAATAAATTTTAACAACATTTACAATATTTGCAGATACACTGTTGATATAATTATAACGTTTAAGTGGCTGAACACTTTATGTGCTCTATTTTGATAGATAAACGGTAGATTGAGGAGTAGTTTTTTGACATGAAAATTGACTTTCATATTGAAGTGTAAATATAGTGTAAAATAAATATAAGGTAACCCTTATTGAAGATCACGATTGCTTTTATACATAGTTGCAATGTGAAAAAGCTCTTAAACCTGCATCGTGCCACCACAGCCACAAGAACAGCTCTGCTAATGTTATATAGAAAATATGTTTTACTATTCTTTCTGTAAAGAAAAGATATGATAATTTATAGTAATTACAGGAAATAAATAACTTTATTCAATACCTATTTTTTTGAGTTAAAAACAATATTCCAGCACAATATAAGGAAAGTACACTTATTTACATGTTAGTATGCATTTTAGCTATACATGGTAAATAATAAATAAATTATCATATAGAGATGTTTGAGATAAAGATGCCCTTCGCAGTAAAGGAAGTGAAAATAAAGGTTACAAGCAAACGGTCATCCAACCTGATGAGTGACGAAGTGATGGAAACGTTTCGTTTTTGCCTATTATTTTGCAAATTCGAGTCTATTTTTAGAAATAAGTTGAATTATATATAAGACACTTGATTTTTATAGCTAAGGGAATAAATATGAAAGGCCTTTACAGTAATAATATTCGTGACTTATAAATTCAAAATATAAAATTCACTATTAATGTAGATGAAAATATTTTCCTTTCAATTTGAATTTAAAGTTTCGATCTAATATAATTATTAATTATATCTAATTTTTTCTTTAACCAAACGAATACTTTAAGAGGTACAACATACAGGTATGGACAAAACAAATATTAAGTTTAAATCAAAATATTTAAACAAACTGCACTTCTCAGTTAGCATATTTTTTTATGAGATTCCACTAAACGTTATCATTCATCATTTTTACCGTAACCACTCCATTTATGTTAATTTACATGCTTGTACATTTTAAACTGTAAACACAAATTTGGACAAACTGTTGTTTGACACGAAGGGGTATACCCAGTTATTTCAGTTTCTAGTATCCAATATTCAAATTCCTCTATTCAAAAAGACTCTGACAAGTGATTTCACATAGCTAGCGGTATCTAAGGTAGTTCAAGTTGTGTAGTTATGGTTGTACTATCCTTAGAAAGGATCACATTAGGATCAAATCACTAACGATATATCGTAATTTAGTTTAAAGTTAGGTACCGAGGCCTAACAATGTATGGCGAGTGTTTATGGATGAAAAGGCCTTGCAAACCTGTACCTGAGCCACAAGCCACAGGCACTGCTCCGCTTCATTCTTCATTCTTCATTCTTGCGTGTCATTATTATTGGTGTACGCATAATAAGAATTCTAAGAATTTAATCTGGAACCACGGTTATTATTGATTATGAAGGTGAAGGACGCAAGAAACCTTTATGTTTGAAAAACCCGATATTGTTCTCATGGAAAACGTCGAGAACTTGAATTTATTTTAAATTGTAATCATTTGTATCATCTGCAATTAAGATTACATAAGCGATTATAAGTAATTCCTTATTTATGTAGTCGTAAAACCAATATGACCTGTATTTAAATGGTAGTTTACATCCGTGAACATCTTTTACATGTACTTACTCATAATTCATCGATATTGCAATGATTTCCATTTATACTTTTATAATGTTTGTCACCAGTGTTACCAATTTTATGACAGTTAAGAGGCGAACGAGCTGACAGTCTACCTGATGACAAGTAGCCACCGTCGCCCATGGACATTGGCAATACTAGACAGTATCTCTTGTATTGCCATTGCGTTGCCACTTCGAAAAGAGAGTGAGAGGGGGAATTGAAGAGGAGAATGCAATGGTTTCAACGGACCATAAGAAATAACCCCAAATCCACTGATGACATGCGACCGGAATGCGTCAAAGATATTTTGCGTTCGTATTCGCATATTGATGGTCGCAAGCTAGTCTGAAACAGAACCCCTACCACCAAGGGGATTGGGTTACTCATCTTTTTCAAAATACTCTCCAAGCGGTAAAGGGGAATTGTATTCTAGCCCGTCTTCTCACAGGGACCTAATTCTGAATATCACCAATTTCTAAATATCATCATCATCATCATCAATTCAAAAATGTTAGCTAGATAGTTACTTTGTAACTTAACGCATTATTATTTATTTTAACTTAGTTATTTTTTACTCATAATATAACTAATAATGTTTATGACTAGTGTCCTATCAGATTCTTAATAAGTTATATATGCTGTTCTTGTACGATGTTTTTTTAATGAAATTACTTCTTAAACTGCCTCAGATCTACAGATAAAACGGAGGTTATATTTAATTGTAGAGACAGTGAGCAAATGGGCAAGCAATGCTAACAGTATTGCTAAAATTAATTTATAGAAGGAGATACAAACACTGATTTTTGGTTTAACGGTTGTTTATAATGAAAATATATTTGAAGCACTTTAAAATAAATATAAATCCTAAATTCCCATGATTAATAATTCAATATGGACTTCCGCGATTAGCGTACATCTCAAAGCGTACGCATAAATAACATCAATTGTAATAAATTGCAAATAAAAAATTACGTAACAAATGGCGACTCCTCATCCTGGTAATTGGACAGATCTGATTTATTGGCTGATTCATTACGCATTTGTGTAAGCTTTAAATATACTATCTGTAATACTAATAAATTACAAATATGTTTATTAATATTGTAGTAAAAGATTTGTTTGTTATTACATAATAGTTGTACACACTGTTGTCAAGTTAACAAACTTTTTCGCATCAGTCAGCTACAAAATTAAATAAAAATAGCTACATTAATAGCTAGATTCTTAATAAAATACAAAAATGTATTAGGGTTAGGGCAATTACAAAATATCGTAAGTTTTCTTTGTATGACTCGAAAAAATATTTGGTTCATTTATGTTTGAATGTGTATTTTAAAAAAAAATTTTTTTGCTATTAATAGCCTCTTTTTAGGTTAACAAAATGGTATTCTGGCAACATTTAGTAATAAGTAGATTATACAAATAGGTACAAAGATTTTGGTTGGCAACACTAAAAAAAATTATGAATAATACGTATTGTTGTACTTATACTGAGCATGGACTACCTATTATTTGATTTTTTTTTGATTTTTTATATTGAATGAACAAATTAATTTCACTCTCAGTCGAGTCTCATAATATTTCAGTTCGTAGTTCGTAGTGAGTAAAGTTATTTGAAAGACCTTATGATTTGATATGAAAACATAGCGATTTGTGAAAAGTGTTTCTGATATGTCGAATTTTTAGGAAGTTTATAAGTTTATTCAGTAGATTGTTCCAGCTTTGTTTCATTCTTTAAAATTTTACTTCTACAATACAAAATCTGTAAAATACCTTATACTAAAGAAGCTAAATTTATTTTGTCGTTATCCAAGTTGTTTCCTCATGTAACTGATAATATATGAGCAGACTCAGAGTCAGTGTTGCTAACCAACCTTGCACATTACCGCACTTAACGGCATTTTGTTTCGCACAAGAAAGCAATATAACACTGCTTGTCAGTACTAAATGTACTAATTGTAGAACAGATTAACTTTTGTTCTTAACAAAGGGTATTCATGTTTATGATAATTATTTTTACACGGGATTTTTACTGGGAATATTGCTTTAGCTTTTTTGACAGTGAGTTCAAGTCCTGTTCAACTGATTTAATAAAAAGATTTTATGTATAAATATCGTAAAATAGTCATTGGATTACGTTTAGCTAGACCATACTTTACTATTATTATTTTTCTATTATTTTAAAAATATTTTGTATATTTATATAGATCGTAATACACAATAACAGTTCTCTTATTTAATATGACTATTTATCATGCTTAATTTCTAAATTATACTATTTAACTTTCAAAATAATAAATAAAAGAAATTTGAATAATAACAGTAATTTATTACCTTCAGCCTAGTGACTGGTAAAAAGTTTCTTAGAAGGTTTAGTTAAATGTTTTGTGTGACATGATCTGACAGAGTATCTGCACCTGGATCACGAGCCCCAAGAATATAACAATAAAATGTAAGGGAAATATCTTAGAAAGCAGCTGAATCGAGTTCGAGTCACTGACAGCATATATACAATTATTTCTACAACTTCTCTAAAAACTAATTCAACACAAACATTTGAAAAAAATACAAATATTATAAACAATATACCACCATAACCAATTATCAAAAACCTTGAAAACATTGCACATGACATCACACGGATGCAAATCCTGAGCACATCCAGGAAGGGTCGGTAGGAAACGTCGACATAAATAATTGTCAGTTTCATATATTAATTAACTGATTCACCTTGAGAGGAATTGAGATGTCCCACTGATTTATCTCTACTCGTTGTTTGAGAGATGGATATTATGATTTGTTATTGATGTAGAATCTGAGTGTGCTTTTAGATAATATGGCTACACACGATATTGCAAGATGAAGAAACATCTACTTAGTTTGATAAATATACAGTGTATATAAAAGTGTTGATGACCCTCAATACTGATGAACTGAATCTCGTGATCTCTGGATGTGTTCCTTGATGGCTTCACAAATGCATGAAGGAAAGATTTAATAATTTATTTAAATATTAACACAAAAAACTTGTGAATCTTCAATCTATAGACATCTGGATGATCCTTCAAATGCATTACTAGGGGTCAAATAACTTATCTAAACATAGACACAAACAAAATTATTGAATTGAGTTTGAGTGATTCTTTAATGACCTTACAAATTCAGTACAACATTGAAAACTATTTCTTTCAACTAAACTTTTTACAAAAGTACTTTTGAGGTCTCAATTGGTTTGTTTAACTTTAGTTTCAACGTCGTAAACATCCAAGCTTTCTCATCATCAAACTGAGTTTAGTCTTCTTACGAGATGATAAGTGGAAGTTCCTCTGGAGTTTGGAGTATCATCATTCCTTAGTCACTTAAAAAATTAGTTAAGCAGGGATTTATATAACCAAAATTTGTCATCTACAATTTGTTTTTAATAGTTAAAATATTTCTTGATGTACGAATTATTAACAATAACAGCTATGTTCGTCTCTTAGCCTATAATTTAAACAAAACGCGAGTATCAATCATTATAGAGCGTATGCTAATTTTACATTATTCAGATCGTCATTTCGTATGGTTTGTTGATACAATTAATTGATATGTTTTGTATATTATCTAACATATGTTTTACAATTCATTACCTTTTTGCTTTTAATCTTGAATGATGGAATGGATCCATTTAATTTCTTTAATTTTATTTACAAAAACATTGTTGAACATGATTTAAATATTAATTTACGGTTGAAGTAAAAGCTCTAAAAATACGACATAATTAAGAACTTCTTTATTTTTAATTTTTTAAGTCGAAAATAATATTGTATGTATATTTTTTTCTTAGCTAAGAATCAATAGAATCGCTTTATTTTACACATTATGAGCGAAGCTATTGGCTCTTGACAAACACATCCTCGATATCACTGGTGAAAAAGTAGAATAAATAAACCATGGACTAAAGAGGTCGAGGAATGTCTAGAGCTTGCGACCCATGTGAAAGTTTACAAAGCTCCAACAACTACAACGCGCATAAATGACTTAACAAAGTAATACAATTAATTACTCATGTGATCAATAAAGTTCACTCTATGAAATTAATTCTCTAACTGCCACAGAATTAATGGGATTTACGGATAAGATAATAGGTTATATATTGATCGAGTTAGTGGGAACCTTGATGGTCAAAAACAGGTTTTTAACGTCTATATTCGATATTTATAGTCTATTTTCGATAAGAGACATGGCAGTGATGGCCCAGTGGTTGAGACTTCAAGTCTTACTCGGGAGATCCGAGTTCGATCCTGGGCACACACCTCTGACTGAGTTATGTGTGTTTTAAGCAATTAAATATCACTTGCTTTAACGGTGACGGAAAACATCGTGAGGAAACCTGCCACCAGCCAGCGTGGTGGACTATGGCCTAATACCCTCCTCATTCTGAGGAGGAGACCCGGCTCAGCAGTGGGCCATTGACGGGTCGTGATGATAATGATTCGATATTTTATTAAATAAATAAATACATGTAGCAACAATGAGCTATGGATATAATATTGCGTCAAACAGTGTGTAGGAATATTACAAAAATCGAGTGACCGGTAACGTGTGAACGCTGGTGTTGTGTAAGCGTATCCGACTTCGAAACGCCTTACCATTATTTGAATATAACACACATTAACAATATCCGATTTTATCTTTTAAGAATATGTTATTAATATGATCTCCATTGGATCGTATTAATAAAGTCCTTTTGTAACTATTCATCTTATTTGCAAAACATACATTTAAACTCGTATCTGTACTTGCTAAATATAAAGAAACTACTTTGCCTAGAAGGTAATATGTGAAAAACAACTATATCAGGGAGCTGAGCAGTTCCAGGGACTTGAAACCCAGTAGAAGGTTTAAGGAACTGCATGTACTAGATTCCGCTTCCACCTCGTTATCAAAGACGAAATCCATAATAAGAGTTGCTAACTTATACTTAACTATGATAGGTCAACATTACTCCACGCAATTACTCGTTAAACTGCCGTTGGGCTACCAGGACTTAGTTTTTAATTTGTCGAGCCTGTGAGTTAGCCAATCAAACTTTATTTACTGCGGGACCAATTTTCAAATCACGAAGAAAATGAGCTATTTCATACAAAAATGTCAAGGAGAGGAACCTTCAAGATGCAATCGGCGATGCACTTGTGTCTATCTGAAGATAATTTTAAGTGATAAGAATTGCAATTGTATAATTTAATTAGCTTTCGTGTTTTAAAAACTTTAACCTGTATATCACTAAGAAAAAATCTTACGACCAATACTTTTTTCCAGAGAAATTTATCTTCGTTTATTATCGTTTGTGTTTCAAATATTTGCAATATCCAATTAAAATAAATACCGTATAAAAAGACCGACAAAATGCAAAATTGTATGTACCCTTCGACCTAATTTAATTCTTCTCGCATTAAGATAAGGTGTAATTTTATGTATGCTATTTATTATAGAGGAAAATGTTCTGCTAATTGGGCGACACTAAAAAGTAATGTTTCAGAGTAGTAGGGAGTTTGTTATTTTTGTATTTGTTCCATATCTCTGATTTTAAGTAATGTGTAATTTCTACCACAAAGATGTAAAAGTTTTAATACCATGTCAAAATTATAATCAAATTGTATTTTATCCTGAAAAACTTCTGTGTTTGCAAAACTTTTGATCATCTCTGATTGGCTAATATCGAGCAGTGTAAATGTAAGTAATTTCATAGACCGAAAATTATCTAACTTAGTACGAGTGAAAATGCAATAAAGTGTAATGCAGTGGCACTAGTTCTTCTTTAAAGTGCATTATTATTAGTTTTTACGTATTATTTTTAAATATAAGTTAATATTTTACTTAATGTTAATTTAATTGGACTTTCTTTGATTCCATTTTTTTTGTTCTTGTTCTATAAAAACCGAATTGTCACAATACAGTACAACACGCTGTACCGTTTACTGATTATTTATATCAGATAAACCCAGGTCGAGTCGTTGAACTTACCAATTAGTTATTCTTGCTTATATTTAATATAAGATAATGAACAACATAAACTACTTTAATTGAATTGTAATATACCAATACTTTATTCATAATAATAACTTTTAGCAGTTCAATTCCGTATTTTGGAAGTCCTAAATAATATAATATGACATCCATTTAATTATCCATTTTCCAACAAAAAAATAATGTGATTCAGTTCACAAAAATAACTAATAACTGATTGTGGATAAACATTTACATATTAAAGTTTATCACAAGGTACAACATTTTTTAGCTATCTATGCATGGTTTAAGCTTCGTAGATGGTGATGAAGCTTGTCACTCCTCAAAGTGCATTCAAAATTTATCAATTGGTGAATGGAACTGATGAGAAAGACCACAGAAAGCCATAATATGGTTAAGAAAGTTAAACGACTATTACGATTAAAATTAAAATAAATACTTATCGTGTTGAATTCACCAGTAGATTCGACTTGTTGAAATCGGTTAAATCTTTTGTTAAAAAAATGATTTATGTTACTACCTGTATATGTAGGAAGGAGGTATTGCAGTTCAATTGGTAAGCATATCGTTATCACGCCATACCCCCAGAGATATTACAAAATACTTTTATGTAACCTTTATATGCATGGAACAGATAACATTCTTGACCCACTTTAAAACATAAAGCGAATATGAAAATGCATTTATAAACATTCTTAAAGCACGCAAGGGCGTAAATTAGGAGCATTCTTGTGCATTTAAATGCTTCCACAAGTTATACGAGGTGAAGAGATTTTTTTAAATAACCCTATTCAAAGAATTAGTACTATTTTGCTTGTCTAACCAAGGTTTTTTTTTATCAAAGGTATATCAGACATTGCAAAATTAATAATTACGTCTCAATTATTAACTGAAGTAAATCTACGTTTTAAAACATTTTTTTTATTTATAAAGGTATGAAATCTGCTGTTAGATAACTTGGAGAAAGTTATGAGAAAAAGAAAGAGAGGGAGTATTGAGAACCATTAGAAGGAGGGTGTGATATTCAATGGACTATTAGGTAAACGTAACGTAGATACTGCTACTGAACTTATAAATAACTAAATATGATCTCTTAATGTAACAACAGGAAACCCAAGCAGTGCCTTGGACTGGATTAAGGTGTAGGTTTAAGGAGCTCCTTAATTCAATTGAAACATTCACCTCTACTGCCCAGGTTATCTGTTTAACCCTAAGCCTAACTTACGCGCCAACATATATAAAATATGTTGAGTAATTTATATAAAATACAATAAACGATTATAATGTTTATTGACCCATCAATTTATAAAACTTGGAATAACTAATAGTCAAAGAGAAGGAAACCTTTGCCAAGCCATGAGATAGGTAGTTTTTACATATAAAAATATTTTTTTACAAAAATTATTGTAATGCATATAGAATTTCAATGAATCATTGTTATGCAATTTGAAGAAAGTTTTGTATTTTACGATTCGTGAACGAACTCAAGGACGACCATGAATCCTTTTTGCAACATTCTTTAACTACCAAATTATATGTTCATTTATATTCAACGTTTTTGTACGTAATGTTAAATTTTATGAAAGATCTTTTTTGTAGCTTCTTGTCATATTTAGTAGTATTACAACATCAGACAGCTGACTTATACAATATCATGCGACTTAAACAAAAATTTAAATCGAAAGGCTCTTTGGGAATTCTATACGCTTTCTGAAATTTCATTTAATGAAGTAAACTAACGATTTTGTTGACAATAAACTTATGCGTAAAAAATCATTTGCTAAAAATACTAAATTACAGTTACTGTAAACTTTATGAGCTTTATCTTAATTCTTTTTATCGAAAACTCAAAAATAAACGTTCAGATTTAATAGTAATTGCAAGAGTACACATGTCCACTTTCGTAAGATAAGGCCGAAGAAAGTCCGCTTTAGATTCGAAGCACAAAATTTGAAAGGCTATTATATTGCACGTGAAAACCATCCGTGGTGTGAATCTGTAATGTTTTATATCCTTTACTTTCTCGTTCTATTATAGGCAATACTCGATATTTTGTGTAGGGGATAGAAAAAACAAGTTTTTCCTGAATATAAATTATATAATCATTGAACCTCTATATTATCGAAATGAGGAAGTCACAATCAAATCAATTTCCTTACGTCTTATAACTACATATTTATTTGAATTTTTAAGAGTTATAATAACAGTAAAAAGTTTAAGCATAAACGTAAACGTGAAAATCAACCCGTAAATTCTTAAAAAAATATAAAAATCAGAGGAAATAAAAGATTTCGCATGCACAAAAACGATTTTTATGCCAAATTATTAAAATTGATTAAGCAAATATTTATTTATTAAATTAAATGTTATATTTAAATGAGTGTAATTTATAAGCATTATGACACAGTGAGACTCGTTTAAGTCTTTTGTACCACCGACGCGAGGCGACCATCCTACACGATTGCACATATTCATTGCAACCTACCAATACCACTTTATCTTACTTTGTTTGAGATTCTGAACTATTATACATCCATAACTCGTATATGTGTATTAACATTAGCTCAGTCATTAGGCTTTACGATCTTTAGGTCTTGAATTCGAATTCCAGTAATTGCACTACTTACGTAAACCCTATTACAAACATTAAGCTCTGTTGGATGGGTAATAATATTAGTAGTTTGTATTTATCTCCACATTGCTATTAATCTATTAAAAAACTTAAAAAATATTAGAGACTCAGGCAAGGAAAATATTTCACGGAATCAAAGAAAAGTTTTTCAAAACACAGAAGAGTTTTTAGAAAAAAGCGTTATTTCCCCTTCATGCGACTTTCTCTCTCTCTCTAATCAGACGCTGTAACTAACGTAGTCTATACGTCCATCAAATATAAAATTGAATCGGGCTTTTATAGTTTAACAAGTAGTATTAGATATTGCTATTAAATTTTACCCATATCTGTCCATATACACATAACACCAGCAAACCTCAAGGAATGCGGATTCCTCACATCCGTTTTAAGACGTGTATCTTCAATGCAAATTAGTTTAATAGTTTTACTCTTTACCATAAGGTTAAGTAAACACGACCTTTTGTGGCTATCTTATGTATTGGAGATGACCTGTTTTATATTTATTACACGTAGACATTACATTTTAATTATTACTTAATCAATACAATGTACTTATTTATTGGAAACAATTATTTTTATCTCAATTGAGCTCAATTGCTAAGGAGCTCCTTAAATATAAAATATACTAAATGTATTAACTGCTAGCAGTAGTAACAAATTAAAATAATTGTAAGCTTCATGGAAGCTTAACTGATCAAGAACACTCAAAAGATTAAAACTAATAATTATACAATCTAGACGGAAAACGAGCAGTACCTTGGGCTTGCGACCCTGCAGGAATAAACCTTTTTAACCGACGGCACCGATTTCAAAAATAACAATTATTATATATTATTGTCCTAATAAAGGGAGATTAATAAATAACGGAATTATTTCTTACTTTTTAGTGCATTTTTTAGTTTGAAGTCGGTTTTTTTAAAAGTAGTTTTTTTTTACTAGGCATAAACTATTTTCTTTATCGCTTGATCTCCTGACTTTAATATTTCATACTTTTTCAGCAAATATATTTAAAAATGCAGCCTTCTTACGTCAAAATCATTGTTTTTATAATACAAAATGCCCCACTCATCTTTCCACTGTAATGACGGCAGGTGGGGTCGTAGGCCTGTGTTGAATATTTTGAAATATACAAAAGATTTTAATTCAAAATACTTTATGTTACAAAATTTCAATGATTTTCAACGAATGCGTCTACAATATGATTAGTATCATGGTCAATTTACCATGTTATTGTATACATGGTAGAGCTAGTTCAATGACTGGGTAAATGACCCTAGAATAATAATCGTGAATAATAATTGATACTAATAATAAAAAACTCTGCGATACTATTCTATCAATATTATAGACACCTTAAAGAATAAAGTTACACTATAAAGAAAGTTTTCGTGTTCTTCCTATTAAACTACTGTACAGATGTCTCATGTTAATTTTATGTAAAAAAAAAAGTTTTACCTCATTTTAATAAGTTTTATACTTTCCTCATTCTATGAACAAGATGTTTTGAACAGATTTTATTCATGGCGTAGAAACTTACCTGTAATAGAAAAAAGTGTAATTTAGTCAACATAACAAAAAAAAATATTTGAGCATAGGACTATGGTAAACTAAAGTACTTATTATAATAAACAAAAGTTGACCCGCGTGACTTCGTCCACATAGAGCTAAGTTTGTTCTAAGATAAAGGTATTCGAAGTGTTGATTCATGTACAACATTTCATTCACATCCCTTTAACTGTCTCTTATTTTTCCGGAAATAAAGAATTCTATGTTTAGACTCTAAGAAAATAACTGCATATGTAAAACATTTTATTTCTATTATATTAGTTATTCTTGTTTAGTCACAGGAACTCCGATATTAGGATAAATGTTTATAATAAATAAATCCTATTTGTTGATTCAAACTACAAATTATTTAATTCCTTTCACTCGTATCCTTTCAGCTATGTATTTACCACTAGCAACGCTCATTTTCGCAGCAACTATGCTTTTTCCGGACTAAAATTATCTAGGTTATAATTTTTTTATTACGTACTTTTTTCATGCGTCTTCCACGACTTTTTATGGAAAAATATCCAATGTACAGACACAGCATGTCTACGATTTTATTATAAGTGTAGATTGCTTTACACACACATCCTGCTATTTACAACACATTCGTAAGAGGAAACAAGCTTGTTCGTCTACTAAGAAAAATCGTAAAATTACGTCCTCTATGTTAACATTTGCTTTACACCCACAGTTTACTAGAATTTAGTTATTTTATATCCCATGTACGGCGTGACATAATATTTGACGCTTGTCATTACCTTGTTATCGTATGACGTAGTTTAAATCGATTAAACTGTTATTGATCATCACAATCGTCTAAAATTGTAGATTGCTAAAACTTAGTAAATAAAGTAAATTTTAAGAATTCTTTTTGAATAGATTACATCCATAATTTAAAAACAGATATCAATATGTAACATAAAGAATATTTAATTAAAAATTACTTTTTAACATCCAAGAATTATTTCTAAGTCATATTTCTCGAAAAAATCACTACTTAGTGCAAAGACAATAAAAAAAGTAAATAGAATTACGCATCGTTTGTAAGACGTCAGAAAAATAAGACAATTCTCATAAAAGTAATATACAAAACAAATATTATTTTAGTACACAGAAACAGTACAAGAAAACTTTTCAAGAACATACTCAATCCTGTCTTCTAAATTAATAAAAGGAAATAAAGAAATATTAGTTAATTTTCTTGCTTTTCTTATATTTCTACATACGATTTAAATAAAAATGGTGTTACCATATTTTCGAAACCAAAACCTTGTTTAGAAAGCGCAAAAAATACTAATTACAAGCAACGTTGTTTCACGTTTGAACTTAGGCAATGTTCCGTCAGGTTGAAACTCGGATTTGTTAATAGATGCTCGTAGATCTAATTCTGAAGTATTTTTTACTAAACTAGGCTAATAATGTTAATTATTTAAAGAAATTAACTGGAACTTTTATATATTATAGTCATTATAATTTAAATCGCAACGTTTTTTGACATTTACTTCTTGCACGATAAAAAACTCGTCGGAGAAATTAAAATACGAAGAGGAGATAGTTAAAATATACATTCTTTTACAAGACTCGTATGTGCACAATGGATGGCCAATCTTGAAAGCTACGGATGCGACACCGTCAGGATATAACTAAACATTGCGCTCTAGTACGATTCTGACAGGAACTCAAATAGTGCCTTGGACTTGAGACCAAGCGTATAGATTTAAATAGCTTTTCAACACAATTGCAACTCGCCTCCATTTTCCAGGTTCTCTGTCCAAGCTTTCGGTTAGACTTACATAAGGCTAACGCAACACAATGCTAAACCTAACACAAGGTTAATCTACACCAAGCCTAACTTACTTTTCCGACATATATCTAATACGGTCAAAGGTTTTTTTTAGTTTTATAAAAAAAGAAATACTGTTGCCTTATAGGTCAAAGTGAAAATCATCACGGGTTAATTTTCATCGTTTCAATATAAAAACTTGCTCTAGTTATACAATATCACTATTGGGAAAAATAATAAGTACTACAACCAGTACTTCATAAATTAAAATTCAATTCTTACTATATTATATAAAGTTTAATTACAAAAAAAATTGTAAAAAATAAAAAAAACTTCCGCAAAATGCTTTTTCTGTAGTTGTACTGTTTTAGTATTGGTACATATTTTAGTCCTTAAACAATTATGAGAATTCTGAACATTTATTCCGTCAATACGAAACTAAATCAAAAAGTTTAAAAATATATTTCTTTTAGAATTAAGGATTTATTTATGTGTTAATTTCAGGTACGATACGAGTAAAGAGAGTAAAAAAGCCTAAAAAAATCGTGATCTAGCATCATTTTAATAACTATAAAACTTCATTTTGATTACGAACCAGCAACAATTGAAGTTTTACGAATTTTGCTAACAACATGACTGTATGATTACTAGATAACATATTTCATAACATCAATAAATAGTATTGTATGCAAAAATAATCCCTGACTTTAAGGTTGGAACTCAATGTACAGGAACGTCAAATTTTCTTCTATTGTTCAATGTTTGGAAACAATAGAATTTTTGACGGTCATTCTGTCATGGTAAGAACACGCCCTTGTATCTGTGATTCCATACATATAAAAAAATCAACTTATCAAATGTCTGTATAGAGATGCTATATAAAACTTTATGTGAGCGGTCTTTGTAGCACCGATAGACACAAGAACAAACTTTTTTAAATGTTTTGTGTGTTTGTTTGCATGTGTGTATACGCTTCACGCTGAAATTACTGTATAAAATTGGATAAATAATATTATATATGATACAATCTGATTGGCTAGTGAATTCTGTTTATAGGCTCTATTCCTAGTAGATCCTTGGCGGTTTGACTAGTAGTTAGAATTTTGATTATCATAGTAGTGTGACTGTAACCATATTGAGGATAACGTGGGTCATTAATATAGTTGCTAGCTTGATTAAATGTTAAGTGGCTTGGTTTAGCAGTGTAGGCCTTACAATTTTTCTGGGTTACAATCCCCAGGTATAGCTTGTCTATTGCGATTGTAATTTTTGTCTCTTTTACTCGCTATTGTACAGTATAGCTCATATATAGTTAATATGAATAGGAACTATTAGCCAATCAAAGATAACCAAAAGAGTTGTTAGCTGTATATTTATATTAACTTTATAATATTCAATCATAATACTAACAAGAAGTGTTGTCATATATAACATTTACTTTATTTGCTAGATGTTTTTGAAATTTTTTAATTTATTGAAACTTACGCCATATTTTATCTTTAGACTCATAGTCCTTAGAATATAGCCTATTATTTTATATGTATTTTTATAAAAATACCTATATTCAGGACGATTGATAATATATATAAAGTATTTAATCACAGTTTCACTAATACAAGGTTATAGAGTATGAGTCGGTGTGTTGGTGTGTCGTCTTGCTTAAGAAGTAATTAGAGGACAAACAATGCGTTTTGTAACTAGTCACACGATCTTGGCTCTAAGCGGTAAAATGATGCATAATCTCTTAATAAACATATAGAAATAAGGTTTTAATATTATTTTACAAATAAAATGTAAATAAGTGAATCATTCATTGAGGATTTGATGAGACTAGTTGTTCGCATCGATTAAAAACTAATATTTTTAATATTAGTTCAATCGATGCGGACGATTATCCATACAAGAAGCTTTCTAGTAATTTCTTTACAGTATTACTTAAATAATGTTATGTTAGAAGAACCTTTATAATATCAATAACAACTTTTACGACATTTAAGAATGTCGCCTGCTTTACTAAAATTTTTTAATAATAAAAACGAATCAAATTACAAAAAAATAATGCTAATTTTAATAGTAGCATTTTAGCGGTCTCGCGAGAACATAACGAAACGTTAAACAAAGGTTGTGCATAACTAACCGTGAAATATTCCTTTCAGACACTATTAATTTAACTTCACAATAGAAAATCATTAAATTAACTTCACTAAATACCCGTATCCCTATCCAAACACTAGCGACCCGACCAGGCTTTACATGGAAAGTGAAGCATACTGTACTTATATGTATTTCACTATTACTTGACTTTTAAAGATATTTACAACAATTATCGTCATATTTCAACCAATTTTTACAAAACCTTAACATATGATACACCTAAGCCTTCCTCATAAATCACTCTGCCAATTAGTAAAAATCGAATGAAAATACGTTCAGTAGTTTTTGAATTTATCGCTAACAGATATTGATAAATAAATACAAAACTGAGCTTGTGTATCCTTTTTCATCCTTCACAGTTTAAAATCTATTTAAATACATTTATGGTAATTGTGGCTCCAAATTCCATCATCTAATAGTTTATTAATACACAATATAAAATTAAATCAATTATTCATAGTCTAATGTTGTATTTATTTTAATACTAGTAATATATTCTTATCATGACTTCTTGTCTTTGTGATTTAACTTAAATAATAATATATTTAACGTTTAAATTATATTATCGATTATGACTTAATTTTTTTTAAATTATTTATAATGTTTTTGGTATTCTGAATGTCTGCTAATAGTTTTGAGGTTGTGAGTTTGACTAGTGATATCATAAACAAATGAAAATAAGAAAGTGTTGAGATTAATTCTGCTTACAAAAGATCACATGAGTTAATAATTCTAGTTAAATGTTTGCTAGAGCAGTAAAGACGATTGTTTTATGCATAATGATAACGTGCATCTGGGTCACAAGCTCCAGGCTTCTTGTCTACAGTGCAGATTATTATAATATACTTTTCTTTGTTAAGTGACGTACTAATCTGTGAATAAAATTATTTTTTGATATTCTCTTAGTAGTAGAAATGTTAAACATATTACACCAAAGCAAAAGTGCTCTCAAAAATTAACAACGCATTACAACCACTTAACTTAATCCGAAAGAAAGAGAAAATACTAACACTTTCAAAATCACATTAATTTTAAGTTAAGTCTAAATGAATATTTTTCATATTGTATGGTCTATTGTGTTTAAAAGAAAGTATTGACGCGTTGTTAAAGATGGGATCCACTTTGTTCTGTTATTGATTTTGTTTGTTGAAAAAAAAATACAATAAAACTAGTTTGAATATTTTGGATTAATTACGTTGTATCTGACTGTATCTAAAGGTTTGCAGTAGCAGGCCATATAGATTCAGGTTTTTGAAACTGAATGTAAACAGAAATATTTAAATATAATAAAACTATTTAAACGAATCAGTCGTGTCAAATATATCGATAGGTCTCCACAAGCAATACTATTGATGACAGCGACGCTTTTGAAACTACTAGTATCGATAGTTCTTGAACGAAACAAACACTATCGATCGATAACTATCGATAATAACACTAGCCACTGTCACCAATAGTATCGCTCGTGATTATTTCCTTTATTGTTGATTGTATCGGTAGTGTTACACATCATCGCACTATCTTAGTATTAACTTTAGTTTTGAATTCTTTCCGATAAAATATTGAGAAGTAGTCAAACTATCGAAATTTCTGGATAACTGATCTAAAAAAATAAATTTTAAATTGTATCTGGTTATTTTATATTCTTCGATCACTAACAAGAACTAGATACATACACAATCAGGGTCAAATAATACCCCAACCCAAAAATTAAGAAATATTGTTCTAGCTGCTAGACACGACAAATTATGTATTAGTTTGCTTAGCTCTACATTTTAGCGCAGTAAAACGGCCTCGTTATCGTTGCAAAAATCACATGCTAATGGTTCAAGCCTGGAACGGTTGTGTAATATCTCGAGCGATGTGTCACTGATTCCGTTTTAATGCTTCTGAGGTCAGATGACAATCACTGTTCAAATTTAAAAACTTTTTTTATCAGTTTGATCAAATGTACAAGAAATTTACAGCAAAGAAGATATAATATTATAACACCAAACCAACTTAAAATAAAATCTCAAAAATTCAGTCGCTGAACGAAAGACTCAGAAAGAACGTGAGAGAACACAGATTCACAATGACATTAGTCATAATGTTGCCTGTAACCAATAAAATAATTGCACAAATTTAATATAATTGAATTATAGTTTTCTGAATACTAAACAATGTCTATTTATTATGTGTCAATGATACTCTCAGTCTGAGTACCGAGTGATGTGTTGGTAACACTGCCTTTTACTAAAAAATAATTGTATTACTTTAAATATTACTATACTATAGTATTAATATTACAGTACGTGAATAATCATATAAGTCATTCTGTACCTTTATAATATACCTTTGAGAACATTTTTAGGTAACTCTCAGGAGTGCAGGTTTCCTCACGATGTTTTCCTTCACCGTTAAAGCAAGTGATATTTAATTGCCTAAAACACGCATAACTCAGAGTCAGTAATATACATAGATAAATAATAAAAACTAATTTAAGAGTAGATTTATAAACTTTCGTAAAAGAAACGATTTATAAATAAAATTTGCTGTACTATAGTACAGAACCAATTAATAATCGTTACAAGTAAAGCAAGTTACAGTACAATTATAATAAAATACTAGCGACCCGCACCGTCTTCGCACGGTTACTTTATTTACTATAATATGCATGTATTATACATACAAACCTTCCTTTTTAATCACTCTATCTATAAAAAAAATCTGCATTGAAATCCGTAGCGTAGTTTTAAAGATCTAAGCATACATAGGGACAGACAGATGGGAAGCGACTTTGTTATATACTATGTAGTGAAGAGCAACATAAGAGGTCCCTGGTTTATCATAGAAGTCTAATGGCTAATGTTTATGAAATAACTATCAAGATCCTTTAACCCTGCAGT
Source organism: Limenitis camilla (assembly GCA_905147385.1). Lineage (NCBI taxonomy): Eukaryota > Metazoa > Arthropoda > Insecta > Lepidoptera > Nymphalidae > Limenitis > Limenitis camilla. Next base: position 4,416,383 of record LR990231.1, read on the forward strand.
TTTTTGAGCTAAAATAAGTGCAGAAACTAAGCAAGAATAAAGTGAAGTACCAATAGAAACAAACCATTTAACGCTTATTAGAACGTATTCATTGTCGACGCGTGGGCAATGCGTTATGTCGCTATTGTCATGCAGTGGTCAAGTGCTCACTGTTATAAGATAAATAAAATAAAATGTAGTTTAAAATACTATGTAAATTCTTAATCTAGCAGCCACTGAAGAATACCTTCCTTTCCTTACTACTATCCTTCTGGTTGGAATAATAAGATATGAATTATACATAGAATGTTTTATTTCGATACCACAAATACAAATAGTTCATTTTGTACGTTAGTAGGTTTCTTATAGGATTCTTGTATTAGATAGGATGAGTAAACTGCATTTACCAGCGAGAAAAAAAGGTTTCTTATAGGATAAGAGTATTCCTAAAAAAAAAGTTCCCACAGAATATGTTCAAATATTAGTAAATTATTTTAATAATTTTGTTTAAATATATTTATTGACGCTCATACTATGAAAAAATTATTACACGGCCATCTAGTGCCATCATCTATTACGTTTATTTTTTTCAAGACTAACCTAAAACATACCATTAATAAATATAGAGCTGACATATTATAACTTCCATTATTTATCTTATCCTTTACTTTATTGCGTTAGTAATATCGTTTATAAATTAGTGTTCGCGGGTAGTTCCTTTTATATTATTTCAAGTATACCCATGTGTAGACAATATATAATCTTTAGTGCGACAAATTAGCGTCAGTCTCTCTGGTGTTTTCGTGTAAAGTACATGGAAGTTAGTATTGTAGTGTCGTGGTTAAGGTCACCCTTCTTGATGTTCACGTAAGTTAGCTCTATTATCTGCAGTAGTTAGTGTTCGGGCAGCGATGGGGAGCGTTAAAAAACTAACCTAACCTAACCCTACACCTTGATCACAAATCCAAAGCGCTGACCGGCTTTCTGTCTAAGTTGCATGTGTATACGTATTGCTGTATGGTAAAAGGTTTCGTTCCTCTCTCGTTCCATGACAAATGCAATAAGCAATGAATATTTCTTTACTATATGATTAAAAACTTAGCTAGAACCCGATAATTTTTTCAATTGCTAACTAGTAAATCTAAATAACAGACATTAGTCGATTTATGTGTACTTAAGTCGTAAAACAAGAAATTCTGAACGGACAAATTTGGCAATAGTAAATTACAGACAAAAGCATTGCATTATATTGTTTATAGTCTATCAGAACGAAATTGATATCTTTGACGTTATTTATTGCCTATTTGGTCATGATCTGCTATTAGGTATTAATTTCTATAATATTGTAGCACTTGTTGATTCTTATTTAGAGGTCAATTAAAACATAATTTGTTTATCTTTAGTTGGGAACTTAAAATAATTACAATTTACTTTTAAAAACCTTCAATATGAAAAAAATTAGGCAGGATTTGTCTCACACGAAACTTTACATTGAAAGTTTAGTTATTTACCTTGGAATACTTATCCATTATTTTTTAGAAAAACATTAATCCTTCCGCAATATTACAAATGCGAAAATAAGATTGATACTGCTAAACTAATTTTGATTAGTTTTGAAAGTGATAAATTTTATATGCGAATTTAATGCAAGAACATTGATATTCTTAATCAAAACTTTTTTGAAAATATATAAGGATGGTATTTCGGGATTCTATGCAAATAAAGTTGCGAGTACAAATAATAAAGCATAATTATGTTTTATAACATAAATCTTTGTACTGACTACACGTTGTATAAAAACTTCTTAGAAAATATTATTTTTTAATTAGCACTTAGTTCAATGGAAATCCCTACTGAATAACGAGTACCTAGTCTATGGTTAAGTATGTTTTGCGTAGTTTGTCGCAAGACAGTAATTTCCTAGTTTCCTATTGTCGTAACGTAACGCTCATGTCACATGTGGGTGAGGGACAGATATAATCGGAATATAATCAGTGGTGTTGAAAGGTTTATTTCTTGTGGTTATCTATGAATTGGTAGTGCATCCTTGTCTATTCTCTACGGGTATTTAAACACTGTAATGTTACCAAGATATAGGTACGTAAAATCTATTACAAATACTTTCCCCATTTAAAGAATACGAAAGATTGTTTGTTGGTTTAACTACTTATTACTATATAATACTTTTTATCCTAGAAAAATACAGTATTATTTATAAATTATTAAATATAACCCCCATAATTATTAATAGGATCCCCTAGTACCCTAATAATGGTTTAAAAAAAATTGAAAGTAAGACATACTAGACTGCCGTATTGTAGTTTTTAAAAATGCCGTAAATGTTTTCCAAAAAGTTTAGGGTCATACATCCCTTCAGTCAGTAACTCAAAATATTACACCACTTTTTGGGGAATGGTGTAACAATTGAAAAATGTATGTACATTTGTAAATTTAAATTTATTTCACTTTATTTAACTGTTAAGAAAAACATTATTTCTATGCAGTTTAACTTATCCTAAGATAAATATCAGCATATCAGTTTAAACAAGACCGTAGGGAAATTTCAACCTTTAGTAACCTATGTCTCATCTTCCTAGCATTTCACATACTGTATATTTCGAAAATAGTATATGTTCACATTTCACATAAGGCTAGAGTCTGCGGTTGACTAGGCGATAAATATTTTGAAACAACGCATTTGCTGAAGAGCATAGATAATGCAATAGAAGAACACTCGAATGCCATTTGTTTAGTAACTATAGGTTACAAAATATTAGCAATCAATTACAATCAATTGATTAACCATTTTAGTTATTGAAATATCATAACTCCTTCAATTGCAAATAATCAATAAGCTTTTAATTTTATAAGAAATCTTTATGAAGTGTTGGCAACACTATGTTAAACGGTAATACTGAACTTGACAGATTTCATGAGTATTTCTTATACATTAAAATTTAAATTCGATAATCAAGTATTAGAAGTTTATACTCTTGCCGCGTTGCTCACTGCGCTGTGTGGACCACGCCGGCGCATCGGCGTTTATATTGATTGATATTTTTGATTTCCTAATATTTTTTGAATGGAATGTCCCATTTTAATAATTCATTCAATAATGAATAGGTATTAAAACAATCTTGAACACGAAATAATTTATTTGGATAAAAATCAATATAAAGGTATGAATAATATGGTCAGATTATGAGAGGCATTTTTATCAACTTTTAAAACGTAAAAAAGTAGTTATAGTGACATAACTACAATTGATGCGTTCTATAATATTGTAGAACATTTTTTTGTTCTACTATCAATACTTTTCGCAGCGCATGCGAAGAAATACATTTTATGGCAAAATTTTTTACACCTTGGGTTGGTTTTAATACGAATTTCTGAGGATCTCTCATCTTTTCTAGTAATAAATATAGCTTACGTTATTCAGGGATAATGTAGCTTTCTAATGGTGAAAAAATTTTTGAAATCGGTCCAGTAGTTTTTAAGTTTGTTCGTTGCATACAAAAATACAATCAATCCTCTTTATAATATTAGTATAGATATTATATAGCAACTTTTTCCCTTCCATTTCCTTGATTACATTTGTTTCTACGGTTTACTTAATTCAAGCGATATCCCATCATTCTGGTCATATGCTACTGCTTAAATAAGCAAGACCTATAACCTTGTACTACTACAGAAATCTCACTATAAAACTTTGTTGAAAAATAGACAAGCCAATGAACGAAAAAACAAATTTTGCTGTATTATAATATAAACGAAATTTTCATGAGTAACTGATAGATAGCACTTCTACAGTCCCTGTTCTTAGTGTACAAGTTAAGGGTCCATTGTCAATTCTGCTAACAATAACTGTTTATGAACCCGCGGTTATTTCCTGAAACTGCTTACTATAAGTAATAACATGTCTGCTCGCAATTATAAAGAATATTTTAGGCTCAAATTACTGATGTATTGTTATACAATCAGTGTACTTATATTTGTAAAAGTTTTAACATTCCAATGTTACTAAAGACTGAGAAAATTTACACATTTCTCTACACCTTTGCTCGAGACAAGCAACATCGTGGTTACTATGACTATAGTTACCAGCTAGATTAAAAAATTACAGATTTTCATACAAACTTACATCCCTTTTTTCACGATTTTATGGATTAAATTTTTCAAAAATCCTTTCATAGTGTTCACTCAAAATATCAATAAAATCCACATGTAAATTTGCTACTTATATTTCAGTCAAGTTAAAAACTTCTCCAATGCAATTAAAAGTTCGATAACTTCATCTTATAGTACGTTCACTTCAAGATTATCAAATGTTTTGTTAAGTATCATTTGACAATATTATAAAAATTAATCCTTATTAAAAGTCAAACAATATAATTTTATCCGATTAAATTTTGAGTAATAAATAATATGAAGTAATTCTAAAAATATATTTCATTTGAACGCGCTAATATTATTTACACTTAAATAGTATAGAAGTTGTTTCCTTGTCTGTTTGTTTATATGCTAACTCTATTTTACCACTGAAAAAAGAGATAAACGAGGAAGATTGTTTGTAATTTAGTTGCGTGTAATCTGCAGACATTTTGTAAAAAAACGTTATTCAACACGTTAAATCTTAGTTTTTTAATCATCCGTGTTTTCCAAAGAAAGTGTACGTGTAATAAAAAGTGAATTCCTGTTTGTACGCAGCTAAGATATAACTAGTCGTAGAGTAAGATATCAGTAGCATTTCAATATTAAAAATTATTTAAAGAAATTTTAATCACATACAAAATAAATCACAGAAGTGTTTTACGCGATCTGAATATCTTTATATATTTTTATTCAGAAATTTTATTAATATCACACAAAAATAGCTATTTTTATAGTTATTTTCAGGACTATAAGGTATCTATATGAAAAAAAAATAATGATCTCTTACTTTGCTACATAATAAAAGTACACCTATGTCACGCAGGAATTTTCATAATCGAATAAGTAGTTTTTTAAGTTTCCTTTATTTAAAATGGTCATTTAATATCTGACTGCCTACACTTTAATGGCCACGTTATAAAATTTATGACAACACTACATGAACCATGTCACTCTGTTAAAATAAAGCTTCTTAAAGGTCAAAGAACTATCAAAATTAGTTTAATACTTGCAGAGAAACACTTCCGACTTACGAAAAGGCCACTTTATGGCACTTAAATGGCCATATCTTTTTAATTATAATATTTATGGCCACAACAAGTAGCCTATGTTACCCGAGGGATGCAGCTATCTATCGGGGAAAGAATTTTTAAAATCGGTTTAAAGTAAAAATAACGTTAACAATGACAATGTCGCCATCGATTGAAAGTGAATGTTACACACACATGCGCACGTTACGTAACACACATGTGATGTGTGAATGTGTGCGCCATTGCCAGGAAACGATGCCGGCAACTCGGTATGATATGAAGATACTGGAAGTGCTCTTATATTATTAAGTAGTACAATTTTAGTTTAGTTCTTAATTATAATTAGATTAGAAGCATTCCGTTGTTTTAATTAGTTAGAATTTGTTATAGATGTGTTTTATAAAGATGATAACACTACTTTTTATCCTGGAAAAAAATTGAAATTCGTTCAGCACAAAAATTAAACATAGGTGTTTATCGTGTCGGAAGATCCTGACTATTTTTCATAATAATATTTTGAAAATTCACAAAATCTTTTTATATATTTTTGAGTGAAAATTGAGGTTGTTAATAAACAATAAACATGACAATTCTTAATTTCATTATAGGATATAGACTTATAATTCAAACTCGTGCAGTAATTTCTTATTGATAAACATTCTTCCCTTATATATAACTAGCGGCCCATCCCGGCTTCGCGCGGGTGGAATATTATTTTTAAAAATATATTGGCCCTCCCGCATTTCGGTGCCCACTCTCTTGCCGCTTTACTCGCTGCGCTGCGTCGCTATACTGGCCCGTCGCGTCCTCGTGTATTTTTTGTTTATATTGATATTTTTAATTTCGTAATATCTTTTGAATGGAAAGTCCGATTTTAATAATTCAAAAAGTAATTTACAGGTATTAAAATAGTCTTGAATACGAAATAATTTATTTGGATAAGGATTAATACGAAATTATAGAAAACATGGTCTGATTTTGATAGGCATTTTTATCAACTTTTAAAATGTAAAAAAGTAGTTATGGTGACGTAACTATAATAGTTGGACATATGGTCTCGCGGACTTTTTTGTAGATATTGATACGTTCTATAATATTGTAGAACATTTTTTTGTTCTATCATCAATACTTTTTGCAGCGCATGCGACGAAAGATATTTTATGGCAAATTTTTTGGCTTGGTTTTCGTGAGATTTCCTAAGGATCTCTAATTTTTTCTTGTAATAAATATAGCCTATGTTACTCAGGGATAATGTAGCTTCCTAATGGTGAAAGAATTTTTGAAATCGGTTCAGTAGTTTTTATGTTTATTCGTTACATACAAAAATACAAAAATACAAATCTTACTTCTTTATAATATTAGTATAGATATACCTGTTTATTGAAAATATGCTAATCCTGATTGGATTATCACAAATGTCAATTAATTTAGCAAAATACTGATAGATTGCTACACTAAAACGGATATAGGCCATTTTAGTCCTTATTAGTTATCAAAATTCTACGCAAGCGTGCGTAGTCGTGATATAGACTATATTATTTAGTGTAATAAAATATGGATTATATATCTTTGTAAAAAAAGTAAAGTAGATAGATCACGAGTCGACGCTCTGATTACGGAGAAAATCTTCTGTTTATATAGTTATGTGATTTTATTACATTGCTAATGTTATTAATAGTAAATACATGTCTATATATTTTTTTTATGATTAATTTAATTCTAAAATTGTAGTCATACTACGATTCGTAATATATACATATATTTATTTCCCTATGGAAAGTGTAGGGCATTAATAAGGATTCGTACTAAATCCTTATTGCATAAAGCTTCCATTTGTATAACAGAAACAAGTCTCAAGATTTTTTTTGACGTCTGCTTAAATCTATGTATAACAAAAAGGCGTCATATGTCAAAATTAATATCATTAACATGTCAACAAAAAACGTTGACATATTGATCATATAAATTTACTTTGAAGTACTTTTAGGATGATTTCAAATAGATATCCTATGGTTTTGATGCTAGCCTGAAAATAAAGAAGAAATGTTTCTGCTTAAACAAAGATCAAAAATTAGAGATAACTAATATTACAAATAAATTACTGCTATAAATGTCAAAGTTTGTATGTTTGGATATTTTTGATGAGTTGGTGTGTGATTGTGTATATTTCAGTTCACTCTGGACACAATTATATAGATAGGCACTAGTACTAAATAACAATTAAAGGCCATTGAACATGAACAACATAAAAAACAAATGGAGTGTTATAAAACAATAAAAACAAACTAAACAGGTAACTGATAACAATGCAATTAGAATCGATATTATAATCGACATTCACTCTATTATAGTCGGACTGAGCATTGATTATTATCATTTATCAATTATTAGAAACCGCTAAAGGATATACTATTGCCAAGGTAATGCAAGTTATGTACTAAAACATGTTCTAGCATATCAGCTATGAAATCAAAATGACATATTTCAGTTCCGGATCTTGTCAGGTAAAATATATGACAATCAAATTTAGCAAAGCATATAATAAAGACACTAACTAACATATTTTTCGCTTCGCTGATACAGAGTTGATTTTTATATACCGTTTATAGACCCTTATCGTCCCACAAATAACCTTTTGCCGTATTCATTGTGTAAAATCGTTCCATAATAAAATTGATCTACGCAATTTCACAAAAAGAAACTACTGTCTAAATTTCATTTGTGTAGCATCTGCATGTTTTAAGACCATTTTTTTATATGTAAGTATAGCCATACCCATTAATTCAACCAAATAAGTTTATTAAGTCAATATCAACCATAAAACATCCTTGTAAAAACGATCTAAAAAAAAATAAAAATATGGAAAAATAATTGTTTATATAAATAAGCGTGAGTCCTAATCTTATGAACATGTTGATTTTTGTTTCGCTTCAACCAACATACAAATATTCAATTTCAATACTCAGTTAAAATTAAAAATAAGAGATATCTATTTAGAAAATTATTTGACAACTACTAAACTAAATTAGATTAGAACAAACTCAAAAAAATAATATTTATTAATTTATTTGTTTGTTTTATTAATTTAGAGCGATCAGTATCAATGATTTGAGTCATCAGTCAGTCGATTTATAATTAATACGTAAAACAAAACTTTTAATTTAAACACATAGAAATTAGTTAATATTTTATATATCTATATCGTTTGTAGGTAAAAAACATAAACCCAAGTCATTACAATTGATGATATAAGATACAATTACCGATGATGATGCACTTACCTTTCAAATTGTCTGCATCTTATTATATAAATGTTATATAAACGATTTTAAGATAAAATAAAAGATAAGTAGGAAATGTAACTATTATATTGAAGTATATTTTGAATTAATAATTGTGTAGATATATCTTAAATAAGGAAAAACCGTCAATTTTCGACACAGGCATCCAATTGCTTGTAAAAAGGTTTTATGAAGGTTTGAGCAAAAGATCAACAAAATCATAACATCCATTTGAAAATAAAATCGAGGGAAATAGCATGTAATAAAAAAACAAATAATTAAGGTATTTATTACCTTCTGGCTATATTTGTATAACAAAAGTAACGTAACGAAAGTAATGCATTACATCGACCATCAAAATAATAGGAGACAAAAAACTGACAGTATAACGTAACGTTAGGTAACTGGTATAGTTATTATTACTTATTAATTCTACTTATAGAATTATAAATCCGAAAGTTAGTCTACGATGCTATAATTATGGATATGTAACTATAAAAGGACAAATAGTACGAATCTAGTACAAGATCGCAATGTATCTATCTATGTCTATACATGTAATAAAATCTTAGAAAACGGCTGTGCCGATTTGAGTAAATTTTGGTAAACAGATACTTTAGAAGGTGGATTAAAACGTAGGGTACTTTTGATTCGGAAAATAAGCGCCGTTCCCTTGGGATAGATTGATTGGTAGTGTGGTATAAATAAAGCTAAAGCTGAAAACTTTACACATATAATTATACTTAATTAGTCGAACCGCGAGTCTTTGTTCACGTGTAGCTCGGCTTTTATTAGTCTTGGCAAGATGATATATAGCGTATAGCCTTCCTCGATAAATGTGTTATCTAATACTGAAAGAATTTTTCAAATCGGTCCAGTAGTTCTTGAGATTAACGCGTTCAAGCAAACAAACAAACTCTTCAGCTTTATATATTAGTATAAAGATTTAACAGATAAATCTACGTGGACTAGTCAGTAATAAACTAATAGGTCGATGACGAATGACAACGATTAAGATGGATAAAATATTTTAGTGAAATAGTCAATTAATTGTAGAGTGTATTTTTATTAACAGTCTCCTAGTTGAGATATTTTAGAGAAATTACAGAACAAAATTGCATAAAAATATTTTTATTCTTATCTATCATTAGTGAAATGGCATGTGGATATGTCGAAATTGATGTACCCAATAATGACATAAATACTTATCTAATCACTCTGACGCAAAACTTGATGGTTGACTTAAATATGTTTTGTATCTCTTAAATTTAAATAATTTATTAACGCCTAAACAATAACTAAACAAGTTTGCATGAAACTTTTAACGTCACACTCACAAGGAAAACTAGAAAATAAATCACCAGTAGGTAGGCAGCACTGTAAATTTTTGGTTCCATGAGGTTTTGTACCTATATAAATTTGGTATCTCTATATACTTATATAAGTATATTTTTGTGAAAAATATATTGTAAGTTATGATAACTTTTTAACTATATTTGTAAATAAATCGTTTAGATTGTATAAGAAATTTCCGAAAAAAAATCTTTACATTACGACATCAAAATAGAATTGTAAAAACATCGATTATAAATAAATACTATTGGCTAACTGTCGAACGATCGTCAATAGCGCAATAATTATAAATTTCCTTCTACCAACGATGCGTGACATTTTATTATGAATCGCTACATTTTTTTGATTTTTCAGTGTCGAAACTAATCTGTAACGTCCGTTTAAAGCAAATATAATTGCTTATTCACACGATCCAAGTTACGGTTTAGTTAAATTATTATTACAACAGCATTAATAGCTTTTCCTTAATCGATGTTATTCATAAAAACCTTGCAGTGGATTATCGATCACTAAAGAACTTAATTTCCCGTAAATCCGACATTTTTTATTCAAAGCCTCTCGCCTGACTGTTAATAACAATAATTGCTGTAATAATGATGTCAAGATCTTATATGGAAGACACAAACTACAAAAGCTTTAACATTATCAAGAGAAATGTACTCAAGCGAAATTGATATTCCGTGAAAATACAAATAAAATAAAATATATCAAAGATTACACTAAAGACAGCGATTTTATGGTAATCCAAATTCTGAATAAAATATCTCAAATACCTTTTTCTTATTTTTTGTTACACTGTGAAAATGTAAATTCGTTTGAATACTTTTTTTTCTGCAATATTTTAATTTTGTATATTTACCTGATTTGCTCTGTACTGTCACACTTTTGCTCTGTATTTAACTAAATAATTAATACGTGTAAACATCATGTTTAAAATTATAACTTAAAGGTAATATAGACTGTAGATAATTTTTTTCATTATCATTACCATGCACTCAAATATATTAAATTTATTTGAAATGTACAAAACACAGATAACTAAACAGATTAATAATCTTTTTACACATAGTGACAAACACAGCAAAAATACTAGAAATAAAAATAAACTTGTAACGCCTAATTGTTTCATGGGGCTTGGTGTTCGCATCTTTAATAGGATTTTACAGCCCATATTAGATTTGCCACTTAAACGATTTAAAACTCACATTAAAGAGTGTTTAGTAAATAAAGCTTACTACTCTGTACAAAATTACTTGAACGATGACAAGCTTGGAATCAATATGACGTTGATGCTCAGCTGATTATACCTTTATAACAGACTGATGTAAACAATGGCGTTTTGAAAAGAGCTACTGTTGAGTGTCTTGTCAGTTCTTCTCATCAAAAAACCGCTTTCTGACAAACTGTCTATTTGAAATAAAATTTTGATTTTGAGATTCAGTTTTACCTTTTAAACTTCCCTCTATTCTCGTCTTCACTATCACTACATAGTATCAAACAAAGTCGTTTTCGCTGTCCCTATATCCCTATGTATGCTTAAATCTTTAAAACTACGCAACGGATGTTGATGCGGTTTTTTTTAAATAGATAAAATGATTCAAGAGGAAGGTTTATATGTATAATACATATATAATATAGTAGAGAAACACTGATAGTTGTAGAGGTTTCTAATGTGATGTCGTAAATAAACACATTTATTTGCGCTTACATTGCTAACGCTGGCTGAACCCTTCGAGATAGATCAAAATAATGTACTACAGTATTGTACACCTTAAAAAGGTCTACAAAAAAGTCCGCGATGGTATATATCTACCTCTTAGGGATAACCCACAATAAACATTTATTATCCTTTACTTTTTACAAAAAATAATGGTTTATTTACGAAGCGATTATAAACAATACAGCATTAATCCTTATCCAATTAGATACCTTAAATAGATTGTGCATTTAATATAGATCAATATGGACCTTTACAGCATGAAATTTAAACGAATATTTTTGAAGATATTACAGATTCGAAATGCAGGGACATAACGGTTACGGCTAAATACAGGTGTAAAATTGCACCAGGGCGAAGCCGGACGGGTCGACTAGTATACTTATAATTACAAGTGAAAATTGATATCAGAATCATATAGATATTTATTATATTATTTATTTGCATACATTATGTAATATATCTTTTAATTTATATAACACAGTAACAGTGTAAGACTTAACTAATTTCTTACCTAATTTATATTATGTATATCTTTGTAAAGAATGCTTAATAAATACTAATAGTTTTAAATACTTACAGCCTGAATTGAAATTATCAATTTTGAAATGTTTAAAAAGTAATTAAATTCTATACTTATAGAAACATTATCGGATAGTAAAAATCGATGCAATATACATGTTCACGGTACCGACTACCGCGCAATCGAACGAAAGTTGGCCACTGACGTAACAGTTCTACTTCCTCTCTGCACTACTTGATTTGTACTTTACGTATTTGTTGTTAGTGATTTAATCATTTTAATCTTGTTAGAAAATTGCTTCTTTTTTATTACTTTGAAAATACTAGTACGATAGTTAAGGCCCGATCTAAGTTGAAGTATAAAATTTGAAAAAAATTAAGTTGCTTACTTTATATTGTTATAGTTAGTAACAATTGGTGGAGACTTTGGGAAATATCAGGGACGAGTTATGTAATGAGGTCATTTTATAAAATCATTTGATATTACATACGAGATATAATTCACGTTCTCAAGTGCCAAACACCTTTTATGATTCAAACAAAGTGATAAGCTTTATCAAAGTGCTACTAGCATCTTCTTAGTATTAAACGCAATCATTTTTTAAATCTACTTCTATATTTTATAGTTTGAAATTGTAGGCCTATTACCTCCTGATCAATATCATCCACTCGAGTTTTGATATATCAGTGTATATATTCGTTAAAAGTTACTATCAGTTTGCTGGGAGTTCATAATATTATCTAGTAGCAGTAGTTGGTAGTGCTACAAGAACAAATGTGTAATCTCGTTGAATCGCCATCAACTTTCAGAAGCTAAAACTTACATACAATCGTAAAAAGTAGTAGAATCAAAATAACGTAAATAGTTATATAGAGAAGAAATTATGTGGGTGTTAAAGTATTTATATCGTATAGGGATAAAGCCTGTTCCTGGGTCACGTCTGATACTTGGGATCCTGTCATGATATCTAATTCTCTAAATCTAGAGACAGTCTTAGGTTAATTAAATAAAATCCTCATTAAAAGATATCAATCTCATTCTTTTGAAAAATTTCATTTTAAATATATAGATTATCCCTGATGATTGTGCAATAAGATAAAAACTCTAATGGTATGCAGATCAAGGTTTAAAAAAAAATCTGGTTGACCTTAAATGGATAATGATAACAAAGGTTTCCGCTCTATCAAACGTGTCTCAAACTTTTTCAAATCCCATTAATTTTAAATATGTGCTTGGTTTTCTATAGATGTATCATTTAAAAGGTTATAAAAGGAATTTTTGTAATATTGATCCAAATACCTCCATTCCGGTTTTCAATATTAGTTATAATACCGAAAAAGTACTACATTATGCAACTACATGAACTGAACTGTGCCCCACTTTACTGTCACGATTTTATGTACAAATAAAAATAATCTCTATTGTTAAGTAAATTGAGACCAAAGTTAATATTACCGTTGTTTTTCAGTTATTACTTGATTTACAAACAAATATGAACTTTATCACTTTATAAATATGAAAGAAAATCGTATGCTTTATAGTGTTACGTATCATTATACAATCCTGTCATAATTTCTGGGAATTATAAGAAAAATTAATTATTTACTCTGAGAAATGAAAGTCAATTGCATATTATATGCAAATTCTCTTCTTATACAGTTGAGGTTTTGTTTGTATTATTGTTATCAGTAGGTTATTTCCGCGAGTAAACTAATTTGATAATAATTGTTCCAGGATCATAAATATATATATAGCATTAAAAATATTTATTACGAATAGTAATCCAGGATCTGCCATCTGTATTTATAGAAAGAAAACTTAATAACATTTAAAATAATTTTTTTCCGAGTTTTCCTACCTTGCATAATTCTTTAAAATTCTGGTAAGATCTACGTAAGATTAGTCATATATTTTATTTAAAATAACTTTAGTAAACTACGCATTTAAACATTTCGGATGCGAATGTAGTGTTATTGTTGTGATAAAATGATATCTAGATCATAATGATATTAATTTATGGGCCGACAACCATTTAATTTGCCATAAACTTTTTAATAGATTTATAAAATGTTTCTCAATTGCCTGACGATAACACAAAATCACGTCTAGACGGTATTGTTTAGTTATTATTATCTGTAAATAATGAGCAAGCTAAGTGAATTTGATTTATCTAAGCACTACATACGTATAATTTATAATATTTAATTTAAATAACAGGTTTTTAAAATTATAATTCATTCTAAGACAAACATAAAAACACTCATAAAGGTAATTAAAAGTTGATTGGATTTTACTAACATGTTGCTTCAAGAATGACATATAACTAATTCTTTTTATTAATTACTAAACAGAAAATGATATTACTTTTGCATTACAAATCGATCCTCGCTCCTATTTTAAAAAATAAAATACGTTTAAGTTGTTTCCTGTTATTTATCATATACATAAATATGGATACATATCAGGAAATTTGAAAACCATGACGACCAGTTTGTAAACAAAACAAATATGTATATCAAACAGATCTACTTCATCTTAAAGTTATCTAAATTGCTACAACTAGTTTCTTCATTTTGTTTGTTATTTTATGTAAATCAAATTAAATATTATTATTTTACTTATTGTCCGTGTGTGAACCTTAATTTACTATATAATAGGGGAACAGGAAGTAAATGAAAGGGATGGAACGACACTAAAAAAAGTCGGAAAAACGTGGACGTTAAAGCGTCTGGAATTTTCTACCGATAAAGGTATACAGTGCAACGACAGTGACAAAGTCAAATAAGTGGGAAAAACGAGAAGATTATGCAAAAATATTAGTAAAATGATATAATACTTTCGATTTAATAAAAGAGAAAATAAGTATTCTATCACTCTTTTCTTGTTTTTCAGTAAAATTGTTATATGTATTGTACACATTATTATACAATATTATATGTTCACCAGAACTTATGAAGAATAATGCGAGGAAGTCAGAAGAAGTGGGTTGGAGTGATAATCTAGAATTGTCAGTACTCATTCAACAATATAATAAAACAACGAAAGAAGATAGTCATGTAAAGATGTAACGGTTTCTGTTGTTTATACTGTTTATATTTATATTTAACTCCATTACAAATCAATACTGTTTGATATGTGTAAATACCAAATTTAAATTCAAATACCGAAGGTGCGAAAACAACCAGCCTACGGTACGTCATGTTCCGTTAACTGAAGAATCACGTCAATGCACTTGTCAGTTATTCTTTGCTTACCATTCCATAATGGGCAATTGTGTCTGTGGTCATATTCAATCAATAGCTTTGTGATTTTTTTGCTTTATTGATGGCAAAAAGGTATTACTAATTCCATTGATTTTAATTACATCATATTATACATGAAGAGATAGGTTCTTTCTTGGTATTTCTCGAAAAAATCGAGTTAAAGGAATTTCTTGGAAACTATGAACTGCTTAAAACAAAAAAACGACTGAACGGATTTTAATGAAATTTGGTACACCTATACTTTGTGAACTAGATCAACGTATGGGCTTCTTTTTATTCCGGAAAAAAATCCTAGTTACTGCTGAAAAAAAATAATATATGAGTACTGAACGCCTGAATATTTTTATATAGCAATATATTAAAAATTAAAAATGTTTTCTTGTCAAACCAAAGTACAAGTTATAAAACAGCATACATGCTAAGCCGGACAGAACTAGTCATAAATGTATATATTATAGTCGTAGATATTATATTTATATAATGTAATAATTAACTATTTTTTGATACCCAATGTATTCGAAGTTCATTCATCTTCACAAGCAAATCTCCGTTCGTTGCTCTTCAACACATACAGTTATGGTTTGCACAGACATCTGGGGTTTGTGTACAAAATATGTACTTGACATGTATAATAACGGTTTGTATAAAACATACATAAACTTGGTACTTCTCATCGTCAATACACAGCTTACTAAAGCTAGCTTACATCTTTTTAAAAACTGCTAATTCTATTTCAACACTTTTAATATTTCTGTTAATTGAGGATGTAAACTATATAACAATTAAGATACGCACAACTAAAACTGTTTTAAAATTATACAATGTAATAGGTTTTATTACATACTAGTTAAAATATCTTTACTTGAAAAATATTCTTGGTATCACAACAATTCTTTGTCTATTTATTGCAAGTTTACATTTTCCCATTTATTACAATCTAAAGGAAATTGTAAATTTTTATGCAAGTAATTTAAAATTGTCTAATATTCAAATGTGTGTGTGGTGTGTATGCTATGCCAATAGCTATGGGGTCAAGATCAAATTTGACCTCAGAGTCGGTCATGTCGTTGGTAACTATCATACCAAAAAAATTAAATGATAAAAATGGTAGGAAATGAAGTGTCTGTATGCCCTATTTGATTCAAATCGGTACAGCTGTTTTTTTTTTCCTTCTTAAAATTCTAACAATGTTTCGTCTTCTATTGGTGTTAAAGTAAGGACTGCTTTACAATAAATTTTCTTATATACGAGTATCTTATATGTACAGACATCAATAAGTTACAATAATATGTGTAGATTACTACAATTCTGTGACTCCATTAATTAATTAAAATATCTGAAACTGAAATTATAATGTTGTAACACTTAACATAGAGTAAATAAACCTAGAAGTGAGAGGTCACTAGCGAAAGCAAATGCAACATCCATTATTGCTTTGATGCTACCGATTGCAAAATACGGGACGTAAAGGTTAAATTATGTAAGATCTAACGTACATCGCTCTGTGGGACATTTATGTAATATCTATATTCTATGAGCAAATGGCAATTGAATTTGCAAAATCTGCTAGTTTTGATTACTAATGGATATGTCAGTACTTAAAATATACAGATTATCCTATTGCAGAAAAACAAGCTTAAAATATTATAATGTTTTGATTATAATTAATGATTTTTAACACGAGTTCGTAAGCTTTCGTCAGATGTATGTAAAAAACACCATTTTTTTCACATTACAAACGATTTTTTACATTCTACTTTGTCATTAACACCGAATGTCTAAGTAACCCGACCTGATAGAAAGATCGCGATCAAGTGAAATGAAATTTCATATATTATTTTGTAATGACCCGAAAAGAAAGTCATTGAACTCCAAGGTCAATTATTAGTTTTTTGGGTCTTATTTATGAGTAATATATTATTTTAATTTTGCATTGCATTGTATATTCTCACAACCTAGAGAGCAACAACCGGCAACACAAAATCCGAATTTGATTGTCGTAAAATTATACACAATTTTTAAAGGTAAGTGACCACAACCTTCACCTCTTGCTTGCATATGTATTCTAATACATTCTAATTTCACAATTTGTTAGAACACAATTTGCTAATTATGCATATAAATACTAATATAATAATATAAAAAAATATAAATACTATAAAATTGCAAATACTAATATAAAAAAATATAAATACTATAAAAGTGCAAATGGGCAATTCAAAATAAAAGTAATCATTTGGTTTAGCGTAACAATGTATGTTTTTACCAGCTTTCATATCATTTCGTGGGTAGCCATTTTGTACTGCTATTTAAGCCATTTTGTACTGGGTACAAACGTTATTTTACCACGTTCAGAAAAGTTCATCATTTTTTTTAGTCACCTTCAAATTTAAAGTACTTTTAGATCGCGTCACGGCATGAACAGGCGTTAAGAAATCTCTTATCGAGTACGAAATTAAATTTTATTCAATATTTCGTACTAACCTGAGAGTCATAAAGCACTGTCGCCGAGGCAATTTTCATTCAAGGTTTACCTTTTAATCAAATATTTAAAAACTATTTACATTTGAATTTATACCATACAAATCCGTCTAGACAGTCGGAAATAATGACGTATATTCTCAATATAAATATGGGCATAAGATTGGCATTAAAATACAATGTGAATAAGAAGTGTAGACCTGTTTCCTTTTACGTTGGTACATCAACGACCTTTCAATATTTGGTTCATAAATTTGTTTGTAAGCACTACCATTTAATACTATTTGAATAATTTAAACGTGACTTTTAAATAAAAGTTCAATATTTATAGAACTTACATTATACTTGTTGCCTCATCTTCGCTTCCCTAGGGCAAGATGTATTTTGTTGTGTAAATGTGACACTATAATTTAGTATTTGTGGGTTCTTAGACATCACACAACATAGTACTGTTATCGGTGGGCTGCGACAGTGTAAGACTTCGCGAATATCTATTATAGCCTTATACCTTATAGGGTATCGCTCTTTATTAAGTATTCGTGATAAATATAGTTTAATAATTTATCTAACTTCTATTGTAATAAGCCCGTGCTTTTTAACTTCAAACATTACTTATATCGTGTCAAAATTCATATTAATTTAAGATTTTTCTTAAACCTATAGAAATCTTGCATATCATTAGTAAAATACCAAGGTAACCTCGTGTCCATTTAACTGATACAATAAAAGAGAGTTATAAAACAGGTAATCCTCTTTACAAGCACGAAGTATGTTTCCTTTCAATTGGCATTAGTGGTTATTTATTGCAAAATATAATTTGAGTCTGATCGTGCTAAATATGCATGATTTACATAATTTTATATTTTTATGCCTTTACGATATGATTTTTAGCATATCTCTACAACTACAGGAACAAGTTATTTAAATTTTAAGACTACCGAATAAAACGGCGGACTTTTATTATTTTACTGAGTTTCTGTAATAGGAATAAAATCTTCAATTGCTATTATAAGAATATTAAATTAGTATTATTTAGTATTTATGTATCGTTTTTATGCAAATTATTTAATATTAGGAAATAGGGAACTTAACGGCGGAATTTTGGGATTATTTTTCTAACTTTCTATCATTGGATAATTAAGTATCGTTTTTATCGCAAATATATTAAATACCTAATTAGAAAAAGGATAACTTTGTTTATGGAAGGTAATCTCTGAAGTTACTGATTCGATTTCAAAATCTTTTTACATATAGTTGGTAATGTTAAATTTTAAAATAATATATAGTAACACACATTCTTCAGCTTTGAAGATATAATTTAAAAAAAAGATATTACTGTTTATTTTTTTAATAAATGTTCTTCTTTTACCAAGAAGAACATTCAATAGAGGTCAAAAATACAGATAATTTCATGACATACTTGACTCTCAACTTTACAATAGACTAGCGTGAATATGATAATCAGAATTCAATATTTGCCTCGGAACAGGTTTGTTACGAAGTTTTGTTTGGTAAGTACACAAGATATGTTGTAGGTATACCTTCTGTAATTTTGCAAGTAAGAAATAAGTTTGGCAATATTATAATAGTTTATTGTTGCTAATCATATTTAGTGAGCAGGCATATAACATATTTAAATGCTTAATAAGAAATTGATCTATTTTTTACAATGAAAATACTTACTAGACAATTATTTATTCGTAAAAAAACCCTAAGAAATTATTAACAAGGCGTAACTTTTAATAATTTCTAAGGGTTCGCGATCAATAAAAATAAAAAATATTTGAATAAACTTAACAAGAATTTATATCTAAACTTGATTAGAATAATAATTAAAACCCTTTAGCAAAAGCATATATTTTATAATTGAAAAAAGATAAACAAAGATTGACCTCATACTAATTTCTATATATCATCTCTTCGTGTGTTATCTCTTTCTGATAAGTGATACAAATTAGAGATAACGCATTGATGTAGATAATGACCATCTCAAGACAATACACGTATTGCCTTTTACTTATTATTTACTGTAACTGTTTTAAGATAATTTGATTTAGTAAGAACATTAAAATATCAGAATTACTGAAACATCACCACAAAAAACAATTATAAATTATATAAACAGCGTCTCTTATGTGCTACACCTCTCGCTCGCCCATCGCTTATAACCCTCCATCGCTTCGCTGAGGAGAAATGGCCTCTAAATTACAGGCGGCAGAATAAAGAACTGTTTCTAAAATTTATTAACTAGTCCACAAATCAACAGTATAGAAAATCGATTATCTATACCAGTTTACGTATAAATAAAAAATAAAACATTAGGTCTGTCATCTTCTAAATGTTTTTTTTTTAACATGAATATAGTTTAATTAACACAAAATATTATAATGGAATATAAATTACTATAAAGTGCTCACAACAAATGCGAAAATGAAAGCAACTTTAAAATTGCATCACATCTTGTTTTTGTAAATTTAATTTGTCTATGGCTACTGATGGACTGAGAGTTTAATTGGTTTTTATTTTAGTTTAAAATGTCTTTCCCTCAGGCTACGTAGGACAAGATGAAACTACTAACTCTTTTGTAACAATAAAATATGTAGTTAAGATTCCTCTGTAAGTCCGAAAATCAATATATAAAATTCTCGTGTCACAATCTTTGCGTCTCCGAAACGGCTCGACCGATTTTTATGAAATTTTATATGCATATTCAGTAGGTCTGAGAATCGACTACTATCTCTACTCTATTTTTCATCCCCCTAAGTGATAAGAGTGGCCCACGCCAAATTTATATGGCAAAACAACGTTTGCAGGGTCAGCTACTAACTTTTAAAATTAGACAGATAGAAATTTGAAATTATTTGTAAACAAGCTTTAATTATACAAGAAAACAAAACATTTTAGCTAAGACAGTCGTCTTACCATTTGTTTTAAGGAAGTACCACTCCCTTTCATGGCTTCATCATCAGAATATAAAGAAGTGGATGTAAATTGTTTGCAAATATTTGACGGATAAGTTACATATGAATATTAATTGTTAGAATTCAAAATCTAAGTTTAATAAATACCTTTTTATTGCCAAGAGAAGCGAGGACAGGATAGTTTTTTTTCCTTACTAAGCTCAAAAATTGCGTGCAAGATATTTATTATGATTGCATTATATTAAATAAAATTAATCAACTTACCTGTATAAAAAATACATATCTTAATGTTTGTGATATCTTAATGACTGAGAGAATGGTTATTGTCTTAAGATACCTTGAGACTTTATCGATACCAAAAAAAGAAGTAATACATACAACAGATATTTCATATAGGTATAACATAGTGCGTACATTGTTAGCTTCCGTTTAATTTTTTTTTTAATAATTATAAATGCTAACAATTTTCATTTTTTACTAATGTTTTAACTATATAAATACAATAAAAACAATTAAATCTATTAATTTAGTTAAAAATCTATAATAAATAATTTATTTTTCATCATTTTTAAATTTTCTTTTTTTTTTAATTAAGCATATTATTTTATGATGCAGATAAAATTAAAAATTAACAAATCCAATTTTCCTCCTTGCGAATACCACTGAAGTAATATTATAACTATAAATATTAGTAAAAAAAATCTACTGACCCCTTAACGAAAGACAGACGACGGGTATCATTGGAATATATTTAAGTGTAATACGTTAATAAAAATAAATATTTAAAGAAATAGCAATAATAAAAATAGTATAGGTAGATAATAAATATCACGCGTACAATCGAGAGCAGTATATTTTGACATAATTTATACATAGGCATTTAAATAAAACAGCATTTTAGTTAAAATTATTATATAATTATACAAATTATACACCTCGAATCGCAATATATTAACTAATTGACATATTTTCAACAAATATATACTAATTTATAATAGATTTTTAATTAACTTTATTTTTGAACACGATACAGCGATTGAGTTATTTATTTGACAGTAATGTCCGTAACTCAAATATTAAGAAAATTGGGAACTCGTTTAATCTTAAATGTTAATAACAACAATTAATGTTTGTATTTTAAGCTAAAATCTGATCGATTAATTATGTATTTCTAGAAGTTAGAAAAATATATTATTCATCTGCTTAGTAATTTTAGATTCTACTAGCTGTGTCCTGCGGTTTTACTCGCTATATTTTG
This sequence comes from Limenitis camilla, assembly GCA_905147385.1. Taxonomy (NCBI): domain Eukaryota; kingdom Metazoa; phylum Arthropoda; class Insecta; order Lepidoptera; family Nymphalidae; genus Limenitis; species Limenitis camilla. The sequence continues at coordinate 4,438,339 of LR990231.1, forward strand.
GATAATTCACACTATATCATTATAAATTATAGCCTATGTGTTATTCTGATGTGTAAACTATATTATTATAAAGTTTCATCAAAATCCATTTACTAATTTTTGCGTGAAAGAGTAACAAATATCCATACGTTCTTACAAATTTTCGCGTTTATAATATTAGTGGGAAAAATAATTTTATATTACATATGAGCTCAACTGATTTTTCTGAATTAATTTAATGTAGCAAGGTAAATAAAGACATTCCTAAAACTTAATAAACCTTGATCATAACCTAATTTGGCTTGTGTGATTAACAAATATTTTACTCTAGTTAGACGAGTTAGTTTTTATCATTACAAATATTTAAAAAGAAACAAAAATTATACTGTGTTTCTATTTTAATTGATTTTACGTCTGTATCTAATAAGATTTTTGACGAAATGTTAAAGTTTTATTTGTTTAAAAAGTAATTTTATTCGAGATGGTTCTTAGCTTAATTTGTGAAGATCTGGTCAACCGTTTGAAGATCATCACCTCATTCCAAACTTGAGAGTTGCGTGACAATATTAATATATTTGCAATTAAAACAATCTTGTAACCATCGTAAAATTACAGAGTAGAGATGAAATGGTGTTTCTTGATACCTTTTTTTCGATATCATGTATCATATAGAATCGAATATCCACTATTTTTTAAAGTACGTAACAAGTCTAAGTCTATATTGATTGCTGTTTTTACATTTTGTTTACATCAATAAAAAAAATTGTCAAGTTAACATCGATTCTTCTAAATCGATGTCGTGTGGATATCCGTACTTGGCGACTGTATTAATTTAGATTTTTTTATTTTTTTTTAAAGATTACATACTACTAGTATTCTCTTTACACCTCCTAGTAAGTTAAAATGCTTGTGTCAGGAGTGGGCCACGCCAGTAGTCCAATGTCTGGGATTTGAACCCACTATCAGTCGGGGGTAAATTAAATTTTTAATCTAATAGTTTTTGACAAATGAATCAAATGATGCACTTTTACTATTTCTTAGGGGATGAATTTTCAATATTTATTTGTGATATACATAGATATATATTATTTATTTATGTATGCCCATGGAACTCAGTTTTTAATTAAATAATACAATAAAAATGAACTGTTTCTAAATATCGAATTTAAAATTATATTTCAAAAATATTAATAAGCAACAGTAAATTATTCGTATGTCTTTAATTTTTCCAAACACTACAAATTTGTCACATTTCCGCAAAATATCGAAATCGATGAATACTGGTGAATAATGTCAAAGGAAGTGAATTGCCAATAGATTAGTTACATATATAAACATACATAATATTTGTCGTCTTCTAATATATTGAATAAATAACCTGAATAAGCATTAAAGTTATTAAAATCTTATAAACATTCATACACTGATTTGTTGTTTGTAAGTTATATATTTTTTTACATGGCATAAAGGATAATCTTATATTATATAAATAATATAAAACATATGGGAAAGAGTTTAAACTATATCTTATATATTAGATATATTTGTTTGTTTTTGTAGAGTTTTTTGCTATAGACAGTGTCGTAAAACTCTATATGGCATAAAAAACTTCGTTACGAAATCTAAAGCTTTGAAAAAATAGGCGAATGGTTGCTCTCGGTTGTGCTATATTAATTACGTGACAGGTTAAAAATATAATTTATACCCTATTAAGGATGATGTAACGGCAGAGACCAAACAACGAAATCCGCATGACGCCCGGCGACTGGCGACCAGTACACTCAAATATTTATATAAGCGCTTATTGCTTTGAAAAAAGCCTTTCAAATACAATATAAAGACACTGTACACTATATACTAAAGAGCCATCCTAGATATTTCCCATACATACTTATATATGAACCAATTTTCATGTTGTTTAGTGAATTTCAAACAGTATCAAAGTTTATTAGGCTTAGGAGAGACAAATATCCATTTATAAATAGATAGATATGAATAAAATTTCTTTGCTTTCTATACATGGGGATTAATAATATAAATATTTAATAAACATTTCGTCACCACTCGTATCGGTTTCGTGACCTCTAATTAAATTACCTTCTTGGATTAGGAGTTACTAAACGTCTTATTCTAGTGATTTCAAATTTACATAAATAATAATTAAAAATTAACTCTTACAAAATTCAATGTACCTCATTGAAATAGATATAACTAATTCATAATAATAAAAACATTATAGAATACTTTATTTCATAATTTTAATCTCACGGATTTTGTTTGAAGCTAATCAATTTGTCTTTTCGCAATTGCTGCTTATTTGTCATTCTTCTATTATAAAAAAGTAAAGTAGTTTGAGGTTTTTGCCATTTATTTTACAATTTGACATTAAGTAATTGTATATTCTTATTAAAAATAAATTTTGCAATACAACGAATCTATAAACGGAGCTGCAAATATCACACGCAGATGGAATAATAACACAAAACCCGTTTTAATACGTGATCTGTCAAATAGACTTAGTTTTATAGTTATAGCAATGTGTTCCGCGTTCGACAGACTTTTTGTATATTTTGTTTAAAAATCTCAATTACAACTTAAGAGCATTTAAAAATCAAGAACAAAGTGACTCGAAAGTGAAGTCGCTCATCCCTTTTTTAATAATTGTTGTCAAAAACTAAAAAACCTACTCAAAGAAGTTGACATATTTTATATAACTTTTGCAAATAAACAAACATACCTAACATTACATAATACGAAAACGAAATCTCTTAATCTCTACATTTTTATATATAATTTTTTTTATTTCAAATTTTTTTAGAATAATAAGATTATACTAATAATATTATTGAAAGATTTCTTATTTCATAAAAATAAAACAAAATAAGTTTACGTGGACCTTTATAGTTCAAAGGTGGTGTTACTGGTTTTTCGAGTCAAGAATCGATATTAAATTATCGACGACAAGTCGAATACACATTAATATACAAATCGTTATAAAAAGAGAATTATATTTAAAATCATATAAATTATAGGAAGAGGTTTTTCCAACTATCGTAACCGGTTTCACTATTTTTAATATAAAAATTAATATTGTTTCGCATAAAGGTTAAGAAAAGTAAGTTTAAAATAAATATTTATATTTATTACATTTTATTTTTTATTCAGTTAGGATATCTGTGTGTTATAACTAAATGATAAGACTAAATTAAGCCTAACCTACTGTGATTTAATAAAAATTCAATGGTCATGATTTAACTTTCAAAACTTAACGTGTCCTCAACTTCCGAAATAAATGTTTAAAATTCCAAAGGTTGTCACGCAAACCCATTAAATATATCTTGTCAATATTCTAATAAGCCTTTTAGCGTCTCTGACGTTATATAGACATTTCAAGTTTCAACTGCCTTTCGTAATACTTTCAGTTTCAAAATTACGTTACACAATCTGTTGTTTTAATAAAAAAATATCTAATTGTTAAGTAAAATTTTCCTTACCAATCTTAAGAAATGGATTAATGTAATTTACCTTTTATTATTATTTACAGTTTATTTTAAAATTTAAACTAGTTTAGTCAGGGGTTAAAAATACTCGCAGTTTGTAACTGCTAAGCATCTTTAAATACAATAGAAACAATTACTAAGACGAATTTTTAATGAAATTTTAGGTATAAAACAAAGTTAACATTTCAGACAGGAAAGGAAAAATGTATTATAAACCGTAGGTTATTTTAACAATAATGTCAGATTTAGAAGGTCGCAAAGTAAATAGTAAAAGGCTTACGTTTAAAGGAAGTCAGCAGCGAAGGGGAGGGCCAGGGGAGCTGCAGTAGAAAAAATCACTATGACACTTATGAGACATACACATAATCCATGTTATCACAGTCTAGCACTAGCTACCAGTGTCTGACACACGCGACACTATTTTTCCGTAAAAGGAAAACTATTGCCGCGACACCTGCGCAAGCGACGGCGTCTCGACGACTGACTCGCGCACTACTCCCCACGCAGTAAACATTCGCTTTTCAAGAGTGGGGCGTATCGTTTTTTGAAAACAACCATTTTTCCTTTTCCTGGATACGAATTAATTAGGCTCTCAAAATCTATATTAATCTTAGGATATTAATTTATACAAAAAACATATTGACGTATAAATACTAGAAACAAAAATAAACTTGTAACGCCCTACTATCGTCTCCACAAAGTAAGTAATTGTTTCATGGGGCTTGGTGTTTGCATTTCAAATTCATCAAACTGTTTTGAACAACTTAACTATTTTGAATTGTCAAAACTACTTTGTAAAAAGTCTAATTAAAATAAACAATTTCGAAATTGAGTTTTATAGATTTTTTTATTATTACGTAGGAGAACAGCAATTGTTGCAGTGTGAAACACTATTCTTTTGTTAGTGTTTTAGATACAATGGGTTTTAATCTTGATCTAGTAAAACTTGAGAATGCAGACGTATGCATAATTTAACTATTGCACCAGATCAAAATTTTAGGTATTATTGTAAGTTTTATTATATTTTTATTTAGCTTTCTAGAAAATAATTATATGTTAATGATAATGTTTAACGTCCTGGTCCATGATAATGTCTTAGTATGCTGTAATATTCATGATAATTTATTAATAACCATAGATTTTTTTTACTGCGTATTCCCATGACATTGTAAAAGACCTTTAAATTTGAGAAGACTTATTGAGAAATTTACAAAGTTTTCTGAAAGTACTTGTAACTTGTTGTATAGTATTAGAGTTTTAAAAATATCAATATAATATAAGCTTTCGATGTTCAAACGCGTTATTATTTACTTGTGTTAAAAAGTTAAATATAATTAAAAGCTGGCAATTTCAGGTTCCCAAAATTTTTGTGAATCTAATCGCTAAGTTTTGAAAAGTATTTCGGTCGTATAGCGTCTAAGTCAGTCTTACAGTTTTCTTACATAAGAATGAGCACATTGCGTCATTAAATTATACAAAACTCACGTGTAATAATAAGTTTTATTTTGAAGATGGTGTCAAAAGATAAGTATTTCGCTAAGGGTCATTGTCACAGTCCATCACATTTAATTTTGTCAGATGACACCTTTTACGAGTTTTTGTCGCAAATTCTTTTTTCTGAATTTTAATATACTGTGTATTATAATAGGTTTGATTATAAATTCATTAGCTGTTGCGATTCAAATGTTAAGTGTTCTGTAGAGTTTTGTTTATTTGATTGTAACGGAATCGTTTTACGCTTTTTAGTTTCACTTTGAACAAACAAACTCACCATATAATCAAATCTTGTAAATTAAATTTATTCTACTTCTAATTCAATTCTATTCTTCTAATTAAAATTTAAATGACAACACTACTATTTAATTTCTTGGAACTGAGTTGATAGTGGATGGTAAAACTCGAAGTTATTACTAGTAAACTATTCAGTTTTGAGATTATAAGATTCATTTTGATGAAACAAAAGCATTGCTATCTTCCTTTGCTATCTATCTTTTTAAGTATCAGATTAATTTAATTACTTTAATTTGAATTTGCGTCAGTTAATGTTGACTTTTGTTACTATAGTGGATATATTTTAAATTTTAATTGCTCTATGGTCCGATCAAGAGATATTCTTCTATATAAACGCTAGAATAGCATAAATTACAACGATTTATATGATCCAGTCGTGTTTATATCAAATTTTCGTGCGTCATTTGAAAAAGAGCTACTATCACGCCTAATATTTGGCTAAAAATTTTCCATTGAATACAAACTAGGCGCGGGTTTCTATTATTAGGTAGTGAAGAAATTAATTCTCTTTCAAAGCAGGTTTATTATTAGAAATATATATTCTTTGTCAAGTTATATTTCATATGAGAGGATGGTTTAACCACAGCCGCTTGAAGTATCGAAACATATTTGATAGAAGAAATCCTATTCCACAATTGATTAAAATCTGCTACTGTGACACAATATTTTGTCTTATTTCATCCTAAGTATTTTGTAGATCTAATGGGTTTTCGAAATTCATTAAATTCTTATTTCAGATGCGGTTCGTAGCAGAAAAAAATATATGCTTATTTCATGTTTTTTCTTTACCTTAGTGAAGCGAGGGAGCGCTTCATATTTCTTGTATCTTTATGCAAAAAATAGTAGTAACTAACTACAATGAATCTACTATAGTTATTTTTATAAATGCTTTCCATGTTATTACATAAAAATTTTGAATCAGTAAAGAAACAAAGACTTTAAACACGTAAATCGTTTCAGAGGTTGAAAAGACTTCAACGAGCTCCTTTGGTTTTGTAATGTAGGGTTCTTATTTTTAACGCATATTACCTATTCTATAACCAGAAACATAGAATTATATATTTTAAGATACGTCAAAATGTAATAAATATGACCTACTGAGAAAGTATTTTCGAAAAGTCATCAATTAATAAATGGGGTAAAATACATTTTTTCACAAAAATATGTAATTTCGTAAAAAAGTCAATTATGTAGACTAATAATAAATTTAAGTGATGGGACCACTTAAATTTATTTTTTGCATTGCTGGCTAAGATAATAAATATTAATATAGATACAAAAAAAATCGACAAATATAATAGTACCTACATAAGTTTATCGTATTAAAATTTTGAAGCAGAGCTTATATTTTATTTTAATTTTGAATCAATACGTTACTTATACGTAAACACTGTATGCAATTATTATTCTAAAGTAATTTTTCATCTCATCTGGATGAACAATACTTTATATCAATATCAATGATTCAAAAAATTTCGTAATATCGTTAATAGTCGTTTATTTAAAGTTCAACATATTCGTTCTCAAAATGACAGAATTTTTTATTTAAATAAAAAATATTTTATTCTTTATGAAAGTCAAGAAAATAAAAGCTTTAATCTAGGAACTAATGTTCAAGGACTAAAAATTGAACTAGTAGATAGAATAATCAATAGAAATAGGTAACAATACAAGATAATTATTTTTATATTGTTAGCATGTTTCCGATCTTTAAGGAAAGGTAAATAAGTATCCCAGTAATAAAGGAAATTCTTCAATAAAAAAACGTAATTTAAGCTAGAATTTACTTACAGGTATAATTATATTAAAAAAAGACATCAGTGTGTGAACAAGCACACTACACTTCAGACATATACTCCAAAACAATAGGGACATTGATAAACACTCTATTCACAGTTTATCTTTATTATTTATTGCTTATCCGTGTCAAATGTACATTTTTGGGCATCACTTCTAATATCTATTTTTCATATTATGTCATAACTATTTTGTAATTGCTGACTCTATCATCGGGTATAAAAGCTCAATTATGAAATTTATACTAGTTTTATGTTGAAAGACAAATCAACAAAATATATTATAATATTAACTCTCCCGCGCTGACTTTGCTGATGGAAAATAAGTTCGATGTTGTAAAAGGAAAGAAACTACAATTTAAATTTTTATTAATTTATTCACGCACTCGGTCACTCATTTAGCCATAATTGTTCACCTACTGTCTTACTCACACATCATCATCATCATCATCAATGGCGCTACAGCCTCCAGTGGGCCTTGGCCTGGTCTAGTAAAGCTCTCCAGCCGCTTCGATCGAGAGCTTTCGCTCTCCAGTTGTTTATATCCGCAGATAGTGCGTCTCTGTCAATACTATCTCTCCATCTCAGTCTGGGTCTTCCTGGATTCCTTCGACCTTCCGGCTTACATTGTTCCAATTGTTTTGGTATCCTGTCTTTATCCATGCGCTGTATGTGGCCGGCCCATCTTAAGCGACCGATCTTTATGTGCTTAATGATGTCCAGCTCCCCGTACAATGCATACAGCTCATGGTTGTATCTAATACGCCATTGACCACCTTCTATTACAGGGCCGTAAATACGTCTCAGTACTTTGCGTTCGAACACTAGCAGCAACTCTTTATTTCTTTTACTTAGTACCCAAGTTTCGGAGCCGTAAGTCAAAATTGGTCTAAGAAGGGATGTATACATCATTATCTTAAGGCGTCTTGTTAGCAGTTTTGAACGCAGATAGTGAAGAAGGCCAAAGTAGCATCTATTTGCGGCCATAATTCTACGATCAATTTCTTCAGTTATATCATTTCGACTCGTTACTAAGGATCCTAAGTATACGAATTGCTTAACCTGTTCAAAATTATCTTGACCGAAGGCGATACTTTGCGGATGTTCGATCTGAGACTTAGTAGCCCTCACATATTTAGTTTTTTCGGTGTTTACATGGAGCCCGGAAGAAGGGGATGCATTTTTCAGAGGTAGGTATGCGTCTTTTAGCACAGGTAAGGACCTTCCAATAATGTCAATGTCATCAGCGTAACCCAGTACTTGTATGGATTTATAGAAAACGGTTCCCATGGTGTTAATTTTGGAATCTCGTATGCATTTATCTACGACTACATTCAATAAAATGCAGGAGAGTGCATCACCTTGTCGGAGACCATTGAGTACACTAAAACTTTTTGAGAGGTTTGACTGTATTCGTACTTTACACTCAGTATTACTTAATGTCATCCTGGTCAGATTGATAAGCTTGGATGGAACCCCTGTTTCTTCTATAGCCTGATAGAGAAAGTCACGGCTTACGTTGTCATATGCGGCCTTGAAATCATTGAAGAATTTTGTTGGATAGTATGGTGCTGAATACTTTGTATGTTGTACCAAGGAGCGAAATTCCCCTGTAATTGCTACACTCCAGTACATCTCCCTTTTTGTGAAGTGGACAGATTATGGCAGTGTGCCATTTAGTCGGCATAGTTTCAGAATTCCAAACATGCTCAATCAGTTTATGCAACTCCCGAGATAAGTGGTTTCCACAGCATTTAATTAGTTCGCCGGGTATTTCATCTATCCCTGGTGATTTGTTATTTTTAAGCTGGTTTATTGCTAACTGCACTTCCTCTAGGGACGGCACATATGCATCTTGTCTGTCCACGATAGATTGGTTTGACGAGTGAATTTGTTCAGTTGTTGGACAATTCAGCAGTTTTTGAAAATATTGAGTCCATTTTTCCAATATTTCCTCTTTTTCTTTCAAGAATATTTCCATTCTTATCACGACATGCGGTGACTCTTGGTTTGAATTCCTTCCTACCCCTATTAATTCTTTTGAAAAAACTTCTTGTGTTTTTGTGGTGGAAGTCATTACTCATTTCCTTAAGTTGTTGTTCTTCATAAACACTCTCTTACTCACACACCAAACTCTTAATTTATTAATTTACTCACTGACCCTCCACCTATTATCTTACCAACTCACTCTCAGAAGTTCTATGTGTGAGTTTGTGTGCCAAACTTCACTAAAATTCATTCAGCCAAAGCGTTAACGCAAAAGCGTTAACAATTTATTGTTTATTTAAAAAGTATGTCCTTCATTTAATTTAAAAAATCTTAAATAAAAAATGTTCAGTTGTTTCTCTAATTTGATAGTTTCTGGAAAACTTTTTCAATTTCTCTTTTCATATTGGACCTTCCTAGACTTAAACTAAATAAATACTAGACTATATTATGTATATTGAATTGAATCAGGCGTTACTTTGCGGAAATTTATGATTTAAAAGAAATCAATAAGTTAGTTGACTCTACAAGCGTCACTTACGAAGACGCTTGTGCTCGTGCTCGAGTCTGGTTGTTCAGATTTCCGCGGATTATAGCAAGGTAACTTTTTGATTCCTTTTTATATTATGTATGTTGGTGCGTAAGTAAGACTCAGGTTAGCCTAAACCCTAACCTTAGGTTTAAACAGACAACCTGGGCAGTGGAGGTGAGTGTTCACATATGTGAGAAAGAGCAAGGCACTGTTTAGGTCCCTCTCGTAATTGTAAGAGATCATAATGTTTGGTTATTTATCGATATAGTAGCTACGTTGCATTTACCCAACAGTCCATTCAATATCACCCCTTTTAGTGTTTTCTATAAACCCTTTTCTTTTTTTCCTGATTTATGTATCTAAAACAAAATAAATTGTGTTTAATATAGGTAAAGTAGCAACTCGAGGCGAGTATAGTAATACATATAAATTTTATTGTTTAGTCAATAACTAGGCTTTGCGTGCTAACGTGTGAAGCCAAATTATTTCGGCTGACCGATCGTGTCGACCCACTTACGGTTATATGCTGTGTGCACGCAACCCTTGGACGTGTTTGGATTCCATAGGAAAACGGAAAAGGTCAATTTATATTCCAATTATTTTAAAACTTCATGTTATACTTCTACTAATTTGTAACAGACACCTTTAAAATACTTTAACACTATCTATAAATCTGAACAAGATATTTTAAAACAAGGATATTATGAAGAAAGACAAGTCTATGTCTCATTTTGGTTTTATACGCAGTCATTATTTTTCATACAGACAATAAGAGTGGTAAGTGGAATAAAACATTTTTAACAAAAAATTGAACCGACTTCAAACTCTAAAAAATGAACTATAAAGTAAGAAATAATTTGCTTATTTATTAACCTCCCTTTAATCGCATTAAAATTGGTGTAGTTATTCGGGAGCTACGATATAGACAGACACACATTGCCATTAAAAAATTACTTACATCCAAAGTACTCTTTAAGACAATTCCATTAAACCCAAACACGACTAGTTTACGTTGTCCCATGTCTGTGTTCCAGTACATACCTTCCGGTGTCATCATCAACGAATGGTAGATGAATCCGGAAGGTCTAAGAATCTACTGGTAACATCAACATGATAAGTATTTTTTAAGTTTCCTCATAATAATGGTTACTTTACATTCTTAACCATATAATGGCTATCTGTGGTCTTCCTCATCAGTTCCACTTCATCAAATGATAAATTCTGAATGCAAATGCTTGTAAACTTTCTCAAAATATCAAAACTTTTGAGGAGTTCTCTCTATTCCTCAATGATGCCATCATCAGAACTGGAATTTGAAAAAAATGAGACCAATCTGTAAGCATATACTACCAAATACAAAAAGAAATGTTCAATTCGGTTCATAAATAACGGAGTTCTGAGGTAACAAACTTAAAAAAAAAAAAAAACAACCGAATTGATAACCTCTTTTTTTTTGAAGTCGATTGATAAAAAAGATAGTGTTCGGAGTCCTCAAATAATAATCTTTCAAACTTATGTTAGATTGTATAACTTTACAGATATATATATATTATATATATTATATTACTCTTCAAAATTGATATTATATAATATTTGTAAGTTTATAAAAAATATCAACCAATTTCTCTAAGAAGATAGGTGAAACTACTTATTGTGTATAGTTTACAAATAAAATTACATCTGCTTCAAACCTACGGAAGCCATATTATTGTTTCACTTTTTACTCTCACGAGAGCATGTGACATTTCCTGTAGTTAATTATCAATTTCCCTATCCGATGCAATCATAGATTTCTTTGAAATAAATACAGAAGTTATCTATTCGCATATATTATTTACGAATAGAGTTGAGATATTAGAATACCTAATTGTACTGTACAGCCCAAACTCTTGAGACTAAGATCGTTAGTTTCTTTGACGGTGATGAAAAAGACGACATAATACGTAGGAAAAGAATACTAAGCCAAGCAGTAGGGTCTTAACAATATCAAAGAAATACGCGAAAATGTTTAAATTTTTTATGTAACTAAAGATTTAATTACATCAAAAAGGTAATACAAACGATGTCGATCACATGTTAGCCTAGATATCATAGCCCAGATTTTTTATAACTTGTACTGTGATATAACAAACGTAACAAGGTTTTGAACGCACACGCATCACGCGAAATTTGTATAAAACTGGGAGTGTTATATATTTAAATTATTTAAAAAATACAAGGTATCATTCTCACCTTCAGAATATAAGCCGCCCTATAATCTATTTAAATGTTATTGTCGATAAAGAACAAAGCAAGAATTTAAGTTACAATATTTATCATACACAATACCTTCATCTTTTCGTCGATAAAATTCATCGAAAGGCAAACAATTAAGTAATATATATTATTATTAATTTAAGAACATAGAAAAATACATAATTATATACCCAAATGGGGTGTGTATATTTTTTTCTCATATTTCATACTTTATAGATTGTAAATTAAAACTGAGAAGTGTGAAATTAACATTTAAGAGCGAGATTGAATAAGATTTTAAAAGAGTTTATGGTTTTTTAGATTATTCGAATTATATAGATAAAATTATAACGATTATAGTTATCGTGGTTTTTAAGGCAAAGACGTCCTGACGGACTGACGGGTATATCAAATTTCTTATATCGTAACAGTAGGAAATACCATGTAGCATTTTAGGTTTAAATATAATGGATCATAACTAAAATTATAATTTTTACAAATAAGCCTAAATGCCAACAATATTTTTTTACTTAAGTTTTATAAAACAAACGACATACAATCGTTTTGCATATATCGTAATAACAATTTATAATGGGCAGTAAACACGTTTCCCGTCCAATAATGACTTAAGATTACACTAATGTATTTCGCTAACTATACTCGCTTTTTATGAATAATAATCATGTTTACTTCCCGTATGCTACTGCCTATTCCTCATTGATTTATGTTTTGTAAAAATGTCATTTAACGATAATATATTGACGATGTTGTGACATGGATGGCATCAATTTTGTAATTTTTTTTTATAATAAATCCTCATCTGTGGACGTACATAGATGATGTTTACGGAAACTGTAAGAACAATAGAAAGCCAAACCAATAATTTCTAAGCCTCCTCTACACGACAAACTTTACCTCGCCTCGGGCGACTTCTATTTGTTGTGGAAGTCGCCCGAGGCGAGGTAGAGTTCGGCGAGGTAAGCCGAAGTACCTCTCTACACTTTCGTATTACACACTACTATTCGTATACATTAGACGATAATGCAATTGTACAATATTCCTTCTCATTTTTTGTGTTTTAATCAAAGTATGAATATTTTTATAACTTTTATAGCTTGATCATGTTAAGTATGTAAGAAATGACTCCAGGAAGTGAAAAATTTTTACGAAAATTAAAACTTTTTTCTTATTTATTGAAACGGAAATTCGAGATATTCAATACCTTAAAAAAATAAAATAATGTGTCGTACTCGCTTTTGACGCCGCAAGCAAAACTAAAAAATGTCTTGCAGAGATCCATTCTCAGTGTAAAATTAACAATTATATAGATGGAGATAGAGTTCCAGGAGTAGAAAGTTTTTTTATTGTAAATTTCCTCCTCTTTCAGAATCTTTTTTTTGAAATTTCTTAAATATTAATAGTCCATGAAATATTGGCGAAAAATGAAATGCCTTTTTTTCATCTTTAATTGTTTATAACTTATGCAATTTTTAATGTGCTAAAAGCGAGCACATTTTTCTAAGTATTATTACTACGGATCCAATGAGCTATCACACATAATTTTAAGAGCAGTAATTTTAGTCCATTTTCAACTTATCGACTAGACTAAACGGCGCAGAAAACGCTTTGAGCGTCCCTTTTTTTTTTTTTTTTTTTTTTTTTTTTTTTTATGTGGGAAATGCATTTACGCATACCCCTTGAAGGGGTTATGTGGGACTCCCAGCGATAAGCGCTGGACTACCGCACTAAAACCCACCACCGTCCATGCCGTATGTTAGGCGCCGCAGGATCGCGTTAGCATACTACTGCGGACGCCTCGGCACATCCACCCGTCTGCGGGTACAAGTACCCGCAGTTCAAACCCGCCCATGGGCTCGCTTTACCAAGCACCTAACCGAGGGGGGATGCCAGGACATGTCTACTGAAACACCCAGCCCAAGGAGGAGTCAGAAGCGGCCCATATCCCTCGAGATCAGGTCGCTCACAAGTCATCTCTGCAAACAGAGGAGTACCCGGAGCGACCCGTACCTCCGGCCACCGGACCCCCCTGGACTTAACCGCCGTCTGCGACGCCCAGGGTACGAACGTTGGAGTTTAAGGCCCGCACCCGTCACGCCGGCGCTCCGCGATCTCCGCGCCCAACCTTGGCGCAAACCTCTGCACCAGCCGCCCGACCGCTCCCCCCATCCCGGATTACGCTACTACACCGAGACGGGAGTCGACGGCGAAACATCCAGCGCAAGAGGCACTCGCGTTTACGCGCCCCACCATGACGCTTTCACGCCCACGCATCAGATATGTCCAACTGCCCCCCCGATCATGGAGTACGGTTGCGCCACTGAGTGGCTACCACATGAACGGAGGCGCAGCGGGACACACTGAACTCGACGCTGCAACGCAGCCACCGTCCACTGCGCCTTCGCGCCCCTCTTCTGCGGATATTGGCCTCCGGATAGTAATAGAGGAAAATTACTATCCGTAGTTGCCCAGGGTGCACCGGCCCACAAAATGGTGGGCTCTCGAGGAGGTTTCCGGCCTATACTTCCTATTTTCTAAACATTTCAGTTAATAAAAAAAATAGTGAATGTTTGATCTAGAAGCCCACATAAAGTGGTTTACATATTTTCATTTCAACTTCCAACATTCTGGTTCAATTTGATGAAACTGAAATATAGGTATTTCGACTGGACTCAATTATAAAGTTTCCTAGGACGAAGACGTATGCAGATGCTAGTATCAAACTTATTATTATAGTATAGATAGTTCAACTAATTATGGTTCACGGCGTGTCTACTATTTTGACAGTTTGTAGGCGAACGGTGAGACCTTGTCAATTGAACTATCTATAAAATATATAATGTCTTAAACATTACTTTGACATTGTCTTGATTTGTCACAAATGTGCATCCGAGCATACTTTAAGCCTTGAACACATATATATATATAATAAATAATAAATATATATATTATATGTCGGGGATTTTAAAACGATGTGAAAGGAAATGGAAGGAGGAAGATGGGGAATATTGGGGAACACTAAAAGGGGGTGATGGTAATGAGTGGAATATTGGGTAAACGCAACGTAGATACTTCTACTGAACTGATAAATAATCAAATATGATCTCTAACAATTACGAGAGAAACCTAAGCAGTGCCTTGGACCCGTGACCAAGGTGTAGGCTTAAGGACGTCCCCCAAATGATCATAACACTCGCCTCCACCGCTCAGGCTCTCTGTTTAAACCCAAGGTTAAACGCACACAAACCAAATCTAACACAAGGCTAACCTAACCTAAGGCTAACCTAACCTAACATTGTGTTTACTTAACCACGTGGCAATTACATTGTAAGGACTCACGCGACCTTAGTTGGACAGCACTTCCACACTACACTGCACTTGACACTATCACTATCACTAGCACTACTTAGATGTTCACTTCTTGAGAGACCGCGCACGACTAAGACTTCAGTTAGACTGTCGATCGCATATAAAGGGTCGAGGGTAGATACTGTCAAATGAACGGAAGTGACTACTACCCCACTCCAACGCCATAGACAACGATAACGATTCGATTAATCGATAATCTTTTACTATGCTCCGACATATATATATATATAACGATTCGATTAATCGATAATCTTTTACTATGCTCCGACATATATATATATATTATATATATATGTCTATGGCGTTGGAGTGGGGTAGTAGTCACTTCCGTTGTTTTGACAGTATCTACCCTCGACCCTTTATATGCGATCGACAGTCTGACTGAAGTCTTAGTCGTGCGCGGTCTCTCAAGAAGTGAAGTAGTGTCTAAATAGTGATAGTGTTGTGCAGTGTTGTGTTAGTGCTAGGAGTGCTGTCCGATCAAGGTCACGTGAGTACCTTACAATGTAATTACCTCGTCTTATGTTAGGTTAGGTTAGCCTTGTGTTCGGTGTTAGGTTTATGTGAGATTACCCTTGGGTTTAAACAGAGAGCCTGAGCAGTGGAGGTGAGTGTCGTAATTACTTAAAGGAATTCCTTAAGCCTACACCTTGGTCACAAGTCCAGGGCACTGCTTAGGTTTCTCTCGTAATTGTTAGAGATCATTTGATAATTTATCGGTTCAATAGGAGTATCTACGTTGCGTTTACCCAATATCCCATTCAATACCATCACCCCCTTTTAGTGTTCCCCAATATTCCCCATCTCCCTCCTTCCATTTCCTTTTCATCATCATTTAAAATCCCCGACATCAGAAGTGGGATCACAAGCCCAATAGTTCACGTTTACGGTTTTTGTGTATAATCCTGACAGTTAAATTAGATTCAATGCGAGTAAAATTAGTTTTAGAAAAAGTTAAAAGTGGGTAGTTTAAAAAAAAGAATTCAGAAACAGTTGAAATTAGAAATAGTTGCGAAGGTAGTTTAAAATCTTAAAATCGTGATTATTATTTGACGTAGGTAGGCTTTCGCTTTAAATTAGGCACATCAGCCCTTACGGTAGCAAATTATGGTATTGACAGTTTTTACGCATTGTGTTTAAAAAATTACTGATCATATTAACGTTTTATTACTGCGACAGAGAGCTTTTACGCTTTGTCGGAAAGATGCACTGGAAGCGTTGTCGCTTTGTTGTTATTGAGCCGTTGTAAGGTGGCTTTGTAGGCCCCGACGGTTGGGGCTGAAAGCTGTTACGCTTTGCTACGAATTTGAGATGATCTCTGTAATGAGTGTTGAGAGCTCTTTGTTATTTTGTGCGTCAAGGATTGAAATTCTTATGTCTAGTGGAAAATAGTGCTGAAAGCTGTCACGCTGTAACAAAGTTATTGCTTTATGAAACTAGTGTTACGTTTTACGTTTTTTGAAACTGTTTAAAGGCAACGCGAGAGCGCGTTGATTATCAGAATGGCCGTGTCGGAGCATAGTAAAAGATTATCGATTAATCGAATCGTTATCGTTGTCTATGGCGTTGGAGTGGGGTAGTAGTCACTTCCGTTGTTATGACAGTCTCTACCCTCGACCCTTTATATGCGGTCGACAGTCTAACTGAAGTCTTAGTCGTGCGCGGTCTCTCAAGAAGTGAAGTAGTGTCTAAATAGTGATAGTGTTGTGCAGTGTTGTGTTAGTGCTAGGAGTGCTGTCCGATCAAGGCCACGTGAGTACCTTACAATGTAATTACCTCGTCTTATGTTAGGTTAGGTTAGCCTTAGGTTAGGTTAGCCTTGTGTCTTCCTCCTCCCATCTCCTTTCACATCGTTTTAAAATCCCCGACATCAGAAGTGGGATCACAAGCCCAAAAGTTCAAGTTAAAGGTTATTTGCGTATTATCCTGACGGTTATCTTAGTTTCAATGCGAGTAAAAATAATTTTCGAAAAAGTTAAAAGTGGGTAGTTTTAAAAAAAAAGAATTCAGAAATAGTTGAAATCAGAAATAGTTGCGAAGGTAGTTTAAAATCTTAAAATCGTAATTATTATTTGAAGTAGGTACGCCTTCGTTTTACATGAGGCTCATCAGCCGTTTCGGTAGTAAATTGTGGTGTTGACAGTTTTTACGCATTGTTTGGAAATTACTGATCATATTAACGTTTTATTAGTGCGACAGAGAGCTTTTACGCTTTGTCGGAAAGATGTACTGGAAGCGTTGTCGCTTTGTTGTTATTGAGCCGTTGTAAGGTGGCTTTGTAGGCCCCGACGGTTGGGGCTGAAAGCTGTTACGCTTTGCTACGAATTTGAGATGTTTTCTGTAAAGAGTGTTGAGAGCTCTTTGTTTCTTTGTGTGTTAATGATTGAAATTCTTATGTCTAGTGGAAAATAGTGCTGAAAGCTGTCACACTTTAACGAAGTTATTGGTCTATGAAACTAGTGTTACGTGTTACGTATTTTGAAACTGTGTAAAGGCAACGCGAGAGCGCGTTGATTTTCAGAATGGCCGTGTCGGAGCATAGTAAAAGATTATCGATTAATCGAATCGTTATCGTTGTCTATGGCGTTGGAGTGGGGTAGTAGTCACTTCCGTTGTTTTGACAGTATCTACCCTCGACCCTTTATATGCGATCGACAGTCTGACTGAAGTCTTAGTCGTGCGCGGTCTCTCAAGAAGTGAAGTAGTGTCTAAATAGTGATAGTGTTGTGCAGTGTTGTGTTAGTGCTAGGAGTGCTGTCCGATCAAGGTCACGTGAGTACCTTACAATGTAATTACCTCGTCTTATGTTAGGTTAGGTTAGCCTTGTGTTCGGTGTTAGGTTTATGTGAGATTACCCTTGGGTTTAAACAGAGAGCCTGAGCAGTGGAGGTGAGTGTCGTAATTACTTAAAGGAATTCCTTAAGCCTACACCTTGGTCACAAGTCCAGGGCACTGCTTAGGTTTCTCTCGTAATTGTTAGAGATCATTTGATAATTTATCGGTTCAATAGGAGTATCTACGTTGCGTTTACCCAATATTCCATTCAATACCATCACCCCCTTTTAGTGTTCCCCAATATTCCCCATCTCCCTCCTTCCATTTCCTTTTCATCATCATTTAAAATCCCCGACATATACATGTTTCTAAATTTGGATTTAAACCGCAAGCTCCTGTCCACTTTTACCTAATGAAATATATATCCATAATTATTAGTATCTTCTCACATATTACGGTTCAATATATATATATTTTGTATATGTAGCCAACAAAGGCCTTTTCTTAGTTATCTTTCTGTTAGTTAATTCGCTAACTCCTCCTCTTATTTACAAAACAGATTTTTTATACGGAAATTAGGATATTTTCAGATACATACAATATTATTTATAAGGAAGGAGATACTAGTTAAATATATATATGTCGGAGGCGGTGCGCGTCGGTGAGTTGTGGACCAGCCGCGCAGGGATGAAGGGGGTGCGGCTGGTTTAGGAGAACTCTTAGCCCCTAACTCCTCAAGATCCTTTCTGTACGCCAGGGACTCGGCTTTCGCGTACTCAAGCTCCCTGCGTAGGCGAGCGTTGTCGACCCGAAGTCGACGAACCTGCTCCACCTCTGTCCTGTCCGCCAGCGCATCTACGATCTCCTTTAGTTTGCTGGCGGATTCCTTTAGGATCTTAACGTAGGTCCCTTTAAGGTTCCCGGACTTTTGAGCTAGCTCGATAATTTTGGATTTTGGCGCCGTCTTGTCCCTATTCTGACGCCCTGTGCATCAGACTTATCCGAATTGCCACCCGCAATTTTTGCGGGGTTAACCGCTGCAGCCAATGCTGCTTCGTTCTTGGAACCCAACATGGGATTCGCTATCGCAGGATATGCCTTTAAAACATTTAGTGTGCCCCGCTCTACCTACAACACAAAGAGGAGGGAGCTGGGGAAGGAAGACCTTTGCGTAATTGCACACACTGAGGATACCGCACTAGCACACTTCAGCTATCCGCCTGCCACTCCGTTACGGTGGTCAGGACGGGGCCCAGGGGAAACGACGAGGACGTATGTGCTACTGAACCCCCAACCTCACATAAACCTAACCTAAGGCTTACCTAACCTTAAACTTACCTAAGGTTGTGTTAACACATCAAAATACAATGTAAGGACTAACAACATGTCCCCTTTATTACTAGCCTACCCTAACTATAGCCCGGCACGGCCTTTATTACTATCCTATCCCAACTATACCCCGACATATATAATCATATTAAATATTGTAGAATTAGAGTTACAATTTTCTAACACTACATTAAACACGTAAAATTGCAAGTTCTAGAAAAGAAAATATCAGTAATATTATTAATTGTAATGGATATTGTTAAATACGTGGCCTTCGTTACTTATTTGTCAGTATATATCAAAAAACACTAACACGTAATTTATTAGCACCTACTTTCTGAAATTTAAGAATTACATTTATTGCAATAACTAAGTAAACTTTCAGTTTAAAAATAATTAGACTTTTATAAAAAAAAAAAAACAACTTCAATATCTCGATACACAATTACCAACATTTCCTGTTAGATTTTGGGTAGGTAGACTGGTGTATTTCCAAAGCCCAAGGACAATGATCTTAAATGGGACTCTAATAGGTATTAGTTTTCCAATAAAAATATCTAATAAAATCTAAAAATATCATCTCCTATAATCTAATAAACCACAGTAATACGGAAAAGATACTTATAACAAGGACTAAAGACATGAGGCCAAGCAACACCTGAGCCTTGAGACACTGGTGCAGGTTTAAAGGTGGCATAAACTTCCACTGCTAGATCTTATCATTAAACGCTAATGTTCACAACTCAATCATGGAGATAGCAACCACTTTTACTATGATAGACATTACTCACTCACACTTTATTCAATTACTAGTCAAACTGTCTGTCAACTAACCGAGCACCTAGTAAGGGTAGTCTTAAAACAAACCGATCAAATGCTTTCAAAAGTGTTGTCAACAATATTCCTTACCATCTGTTTAAAGCCTAAATATTCCGCCTCATAAACTCCATTGAAAAGTACTTCCGTTAATATTGTCATGAGGTTAAATATTTTATTGTAATGTTGAGACTTCCTTGCATTTAAATTATCATTACGGTCGTCATTACTTGATCTTCAAGAGATACTGTCATTTTATTTGTTTATATAACTCATTAAAAGAGTTAAAAGTTGATAAATTTCAGTTTCAGTCAGATTTTGTTTGTAAATGTACTGGATAAACGATAATTTTTTTTTAATAGGAAGCTTCAAAAGTATTAACAATAAATACTTATAAAAGTTTCAAAAATTCTATTCAAACTAATCTATCATTGCTATTGGTTTTAAACAATACATAATAATTGACATAATAATTGACACCAAATGCTAAGTTAAATCAAGACTTACATGCTGCTATGTACATGATACATGATAAACTCAAAAACTACTGAGCAGATTCGTTTTCACCAATGATATTTATTTATTTTGAATTGCACGAATTTATTCTGCTCCCGTAAGAAGAAAAATCTACACAACGAAAGAATAATTTTAAAAAAATTACATCTCAAAATATAATTTTGTTTTCTTAAATATCGCAAAAATAACCTTGTTTATCACATATTTCATTTTTAAACTGAAATGATACGCACTAATTGTTTTTTATACTTGCTCTTTTAAAGTCATTGATTAAATTACGTTTTACAACATGAGAGATTAATCTTAATTATAAAAATGGAATAAGATATGAGGATAAAATAACTTAAATGTCAGCGAAATATTCAAAATAATGGTTAAGTAATGTGATGTTCGAGAAAATTACTGGTTAAATGTCAACTTGTATTAAAGGTGCCGTCTTTAACTTATGTTTTTATTGAGATAGCTAAAGAAAACTCGTAGTCTGATATTTCATTGCACAGTAAGATTGCTAGAATTAACTTAAAGACGAAAATAATCTAAACGCAAACACAAATATAGCTATAATATTAAATATAGATTTTTTTTTTTTTTAAGATTACTAGCAGTATGGATCACATACTACTAGTATTCCTTTTACCCCTCCAACTAAGCTAAATGCTTGTGTCAGGAGTGGGCCACGCCAGTAGTCCAATCCACTGAGCTACTGACGCTTATATATATAATTTATGAATGAATTATTCTTTGGTCAGAGACGCAAACTCAATTTATATCTATTACACTCTGTTTAAAAATATGGTTTTAATATATAAGCTGATATATGATGTTCAAGCTGTCGATATGTGGGTTTTTTATTTAAATCACAAAAACCCATGCAGGATTTCTAGGTTTGTGAACCAGCTACTGATCTAAAAGGATATTTTCTCTCTAACTGCTCAGGTTTGCTATTTAATCTTGCTATCAATTTCCTTCAAGTTTAATTTTAATGTTACACTGTCCAGCTTGAAAAATCCCAAAAAATAATAAAGTAATAATTTAGTAATTTTTAATAAATTATATTTTAATGATACCTAAATTAGATTGTTCTAGTATTTACCATCAGGCAGTTCCAATACCTATTTCCTTAAGCCAATAACTAGTCCACCATTTTGAGCGGTCTGCCATATTAGACTTAACCATGTATTGTCATCCAATCTAAAGTTTTGAGCAAATTTTCATTCCAGTCAGATAACAATTTTAAAATATGCAATTATAAGATTACAATGTGTCTTGTACATTTGTAATCCTTACCTACTAATAATATAGGTACGAAAATCTAAAACCACGTAAACTAAATTTCAAGAACCAGCTATTAACAAATAATAGTGTACAAATAATTGTATTGTCTTTCTAAAAGGATTTATCAAAGGCCTTCTAAGAAGAGTCTCATGATATTCTCTTTCTAGCTAAAGACAACATTTGATTAATCTAACCATACATTATACGAGTCCATAAAGTGCGAAAGGTCAGGTCGTTTTATCAAAACTGCTCATCTATTTCATATGAACTTCTATTAGCTTCGCGTCAAGTTATTATAATTCAAAGCCTATTAGAATGATAATTACTTTAGACATTAATTTAATTATTATTAGCTTCAGCAACGAGTTTGCTATAAAATTAAGCAATCAACACTAACGCGTCAGAATTTTCCACTGTTAATATCGGAGCTTTTTTGTTCAAAGGTTCCCTTTTTGTAAGTTTAAAAGTTGGCCTCAAAAGATTGACGCATGAATACTTATTTCAGATACTTCTAGATATCCGATGAATCTGAAACTTGGCATATGGATGGAGAATCTAATGTAGGTATTTTAGTTAACATTTAAATATAAATTATTAAAAATTACTAAATTATTACGATATTACTTTATTTGAGACTTTATAAGCTGGATAGTGTAACATTAAAATAAAACTTAGAGTAAATACATAGCTAGGTTAAATAGCGGGCCTGAGTAGAGGTGGGTGACTGTTCTGATTACAGTAGAAGGCCGATTATCTGAATCGCAAATTATTCGAATCAGTCCTAAGCTAAAAACAAAATAAAACAAAAATTACTTGATTACTGAGTGTTCCGCACACTACACTGTGAAAAAGAAAACTAATGTACCATAACTCCACTCCTGATAAAGGAATTAGGAAATACGGTAATATGCAAGACGATTACTGTAACGATTTAATACTTCATAAATACATAGGCAATCAAATGTACAAGAAAGCATTGTATAAGACTTAAATACCCAATTTTACGTTGCTTTTTCTAACAAGATTAGGTATTTCCGCAGATTTTCTTCAGGTTACATATTGTTTAAAGTAATCAGATCAAATAATCAATTTTATAGTTTATAACTACAAATCATATTATACAGCTGTTAAATAAAAAGGTTTTAAAGAGCATTGTTGCTTTTTTGAAATAATTGTATTTCAAAAGACTTACACGGATTTTTGGTATTTATGCGGTTAATGTAATTAATTAACGATATTGTGATCGGTTTAAGTAAAATTAGCCAATAAAAATTATCATTTTTTGATCCAACAATAGACACGAAGTTGTTCATACATATATACCTATTAATAAATTTGAACCTATGCTAAACGGTATCGGTACGGTATAACACTCACGTATTATTGTGGTAACTTGGTACTACAGTTTCGATCGCATTGGGCCATCTTCTTCAGCCAATGGACACGCTCGCGATGGCCACCAAGTTACCACAATAATACGTGAGTGTTGTCGTTTGGCATAGTTTTTAAAAATGACTAATTACCACGTTAGTTTCTATAATAAAATTTGAACCTAGTCAATGAAGCCATATATAACAACCATAATTATGATAATCCTTATTTGAGAACAAATAACAAGACATAATTTATTACAATTCGATATTGATAAGAAGAAAACGTAAAAAAAGACGCTGAAAAATTTAGGAGAGCTCTATTTATTATATTGGAGAGGAGTGCTCTATATATAATAAAAAAAGGATACTGGTCCTTATTAAACAAATTTTAAAATTTATTTAACGTCCGTTACCGATTCAATTACTAAACTTACTTGAATGAACATACTTGAGCTAATTTCGTCAGCAACAAAATGTAATTAAAGACTAATTATATTATTTTGTATCTATAATGTACACTGTATACAGACAAACTTACAACACCTGATATCAATAATGAAGTTCGGATCAACAATACATAATAGTTTACGCAAGTAGTTTGGACAACGATTAGTGCATTCCGGTGTGTTACCTAAACTTAACACGCTCCATTTGTACATATTACATGTACTGTAACTACTATACTCTCACTGGCTATGAAAAATGTGGTATTTAGTTTTAATTGCTTTATATTATCGCTTTAAACTAGTTGTTTACAGCTTGAAGGGATAATAAGAAAATCTAGGTTGACTTTGCTAACACTGCTTTATGGAATCCGTTTTCAAAGACAAAGTAATTTATATTTATTAGATACCACTGGTTAAAAACTAAGTAATGAAAAGAAGCAGAACTCATTTTTATCTCCTCTGTCTTATTTAATATTTTAAAACGTTTTGAATTACTTTGTTACTAAAACAACAAATATTTTTATTTTTCTTAAATATGATAAGAACTCAAAACAAAATTTTAAATACTTGCTCTTCCATACACTCTGAAATATTAAAATAAAAACGTGGTTTTATCAATTAAAAGATTTTTTTTAATAAGTGATATGGGAAGAACCCAAACTTGATAACATAAGAACACAGACTCATCATATTAAATGTTGATTGGTTGGTTATAATGAGCCAACAAGATAAATAATAACAGCTAACATACCTATACAACAGAACCACTAAAGTAGTCTAATTTAAATTACATTAGGATTTGCACAGTTACATTACAAAATCTTATTTTTCATAACTGACTGATATATCAGAGTAGTAAGTACAGACCAAATTCTATGAATTAGGAGTGTAAGTTTATTTGAAACTAATGAAATTTTTTTGTATAATTAGCTCCTACTGTGTTAGGAAAAAAAAAAGTTTGTTTGAAATCCGTAATTTAAAATTCCAAAGTTTATCTGATGTCTTGGTAACCAAATCGGAGATATAAAGCGAAAAAAGCCACAGGTAATGCGCTAGTATAAAAAGAAGTATTCTTTCAACACAAAATACTTATACACAATTTAACTATACTAAAAATTCCATATAATTATGCAATATCCAATATGTATAAGTGTTTGTAGCACATGGGCTACTTTTTAATTACAACTACCTCATTAAAAATAAATAATAAGCTTGAATAAACGTCACTATATATACGATGTTTCGTCATATTCCTATTTCCTGCCTGCTTGGGAAAATAACAACAAAACACTATTATCATAGAGTAAATGTTACTATTGCAGACATAACAATATGTGCATCAGCTGTTATATATTTTACTAGATTTTACCCGCAACTTCGTTTACGATATTGAGGTAGTCATATTAGCCTACAGTAGATCGTCTCTAGACATATTTTATAAGCTAGTAATACTAACTTTGCACCCCCCTTTTACCCTCGTAAGGGATGATTTTCGAAAAAATATTTTACCCGTTTCATGACTTTCAATGATAT
This sequence comes from Limenitis camilla, assembly GCA_905147385.1. Lineage (NCBI taxonomy): Eukaryota > Metazoa > Arthropoda > Insecta > Lepidoptera > Nymphalidae > Limenitis > Limenitis camilla. The sequence continues at coordinate 4,463,608 of LR990231.1, forward strand.
CATACTAAATTTCATTTGAATAACATCAAAAACGGCAAAGTTTCATAGTAACTTTGCACCCCTATTTTACCCCCTTAGGGGGTTAATTTTCATAAATTCTTTCTTAGTACTCCCCTACGTTATTAAAGAAACCCCTGTGCATAATTTCAAGTTTCTAACCCTTATAGTTTAGGCCCTGCGTTTATATATCACTCAGTTAGTCAGCTTCTCCTTTTATATATGTAGATTAGCGACTCACTCCGGTTTCGAACAATCACAATTTAATTCAACTTGTTATTAGTATTATCAGAAAATAGATGGGCGTATGGGCCTTTCTGTATATAGAAAAACATATCAATCCATTCGTTATTGTAGTCATTGTAGAGAAACATAGAAGAATGTAGAGACAAACAAAAATTCTCGGTATGATCTTTTACAGATATATACGTAATCAATTCTTAATCAGACTATGCAACTTTGGAACGTTTATATAATAATACAAATGACCTCTCCTCGCTTCACTGAGCATAAAATATTTACATAAAACCTAACAAGTCTTTTGTATACAAATTGTACGTGGATGGTATTGACTATTAAGGTAGTAAAAAAAGAGAAATCAATTGTTAATTATACGATCCATTTTGCATAGAAATGTTGATGTCTAAAATGTAAAAAAAATACTCTACCTATACTACTTTTTGCAATATTTCATTCAATTTTGTTTAGCCACATCAAATTACTACACACAGACAAATAAAGAAAATTTTCAAGAACGTTCCCTTATAGGCGTTTTTAGGACACCTAATACCAGTAATTTTAAATATCTTCTTCGTACAGACATCAATTACAATTTTATAACATGTACAGACTATTAAAACTGCAGTTTAAACATCTGCATATCATATTCTGTGAGTTGAGAACTCATTTAACGTTAACCGGTATACGAGTGATGCAACGAGATGCATCGAGTAACATGTTTATTTATTAACGATCTTGTCTTATGTTGTGGACTTGTGGTTGTAATGAGCCATTATTATATTCATTAAATGTTTTAGTTATTTCAAGAATGTATCACTCAGTTAATATTCAAAATATTTGCCGATAACTCCGGTTAGTTCCAAATAAATCGAGACCAATAAAATCACTTACATATTACATATTATTGATGAAGTTTACATTGAATGGTAAAACTAAAATTTTATTAATATTTATAGACCTGTAAGAAATTTAAATTAAGATTTGAGCTATATCTTAATTTAATTTATTTGCTGCTGTTTTCGGAATATTGCGGTCCAAGAATTTTGAAATCTAATTCTTAATCTTTACCTTTTGATGATAGCTCAACATTCAATGAGTATAGGTTTGAAGGTAAGTGCACAACAGATGGCCTATAATATAAGCCACGGGCGCAATACGGTCAGGATATAACTAAACGTTACGATCTCGTACTATTCCTACAGGAACCCAAACAGTGCCTTGGACTTGTGACCAAGGTGTAGGCTTAAGGAATTCCTTTAAAACATACATACGAAGCGTCAGTAGCTCAGTGGATCGGGCGTTGGAGGGGTAAAGGGAATACTAGTAGTATGTGATCCATACTGCTAGTAATCTTTTTAAAAAAAATACAAATATACAAACATACAAACAATCAAATCTTTCCTCTTTATATAATAGTGTAGATAAAGGGGAAAGATTTGATTTAAAAATTCTTTCACCGATAGAAAGCTACATCCTTTCCGGGTAACATAGGCTATGTGGTGTTGCCATAAATATCCTAATTTAAAAAATATGGCCATTTAAGTGCCATAACCTGGTCATTTTGTAAATTGAAGGGTTTATCAGGAACTACTAATTCGATTTTAATTTTTTTTTCCCTGATAGAAAACTACACTTTTCGTGAGTGACAAAGGTGATTTAGTGTTGCCAAATACATTTTTTTAAGTAATATCGCCATTTTGTTGTTACTAATCCGATTTTTAAAATTCTTTCACTGTTAGAAAACTACACTATTCGTAAGGGACAAAAGTGATTTAGTGTTGCCATACACATTTTTTAATTAATAGAATATGGCCATTTAGTTGTTACTAATCTGTTTTTAAAAAATCTTTCACTGTTAGAAAACTACACTATTCGTGAGGTACAAAAGTGATTTAGTGTTGCCACGTACATTATTTAAATAATAGAATATGGCCATTTAGTTGTTACTAATTCGTTTTTAAAAAATCTTTCACTGTTAGAAAACTACACTATTCGTGAGGGACAAAAGTAATTTAGTGTTGCCATGTACATTTTTTAAATAATAGAATATGGCCATTTAGTTGTTACTAATCCGTTTTTAAAAAATCTTTCACTGTTAGAAACTACACTATTCGTGAGGGACAAAAGTGATGTAGTGTTGCCATGTACATTTTTTAATTAATAAAATATGGCCATTTTGTTGCTACTGATCCGATCCGATTTTAAAAATTCTTTCTCTGAGAGAAGTCTATAGTATTTCCGTCTCTCTTCCTCTTATAATACTATCATTGTCTTTCATCCCCTCTCTTTCTTCTCTCTTTAATTTTTATTTTTATCTGTTCAGAATGATTAGTCTCTTTTCACTTTTTTTCTTTCGATTATCTCTCTCTTTCTCTCTCTCCTTTACCTATTCAATTTTATTTTTGCTCTGTCCTCCCTCTTTTATCACCTCGCTTTTCTTTTATTTTTGTTTCTATTATTTTTCTTTTTATAATTTTTTCTTACTCTTTCTCTTTTTTCAAATAATGAATAACTACACAATTACAGAGTGACAATTTAAGGACATCAATTATAATATTGCTTTAAATACCCGGAGCGAAGCGAGGGCAGGCTGCTAGTATACAATAAGTATGATTATCAACTATAAAAAAAATATGCTATTCTAAATCTATTTCGTAAATTGTACTTGTAAATTGTAATTGATAATAATCAATAAGATACAATACCAAGTTTACACACTGTTGAGTGATACAACTTGCTATTTAACATATATATATATTGTGCTATCCAAATGTTTTAGTGAAAGTACATAAAGTGTATGTATAACAGAAACAATTTTACTTCAATGTCAATGACTCGAATCCTTACAATAGACGGTATATTTTAAAGTACACGATGAGTATTCAATAACTTAACAGAGACAGGTGTATTGTTTATTGTTTGACGAAATGAATGGATGCGTTTGAATAGATTGACTTTTAAGGTAACGTTTAGACTTGTAAAGCTCTACATACTAATGAAGAGTTGAGGATATAAGTTCATTGTTATATACATATGTAATATTTACAAAATATTAATGTACTACTTTTCTTGCCACTTTAATATTTCGTCCAGACGTTATAATTTTGATCTTGTTAAAAACAAACGAATTATAACGAAATATCAAAAACATAAGATTTCTTCATTAAATATTCGCACTGTATATTTTCTCACGGCTGATATTCTCGACCAGTCAATGTAAGTATTCTAATCTATATATATATAAAAAAATGTTCATAAAATAAAAACAACTGGTCCAAACTATTTTAAAATTTTATGGGACCAAATGGCAGCTATTCCGCATCAAACAAAAGAAGAATCACGTAAATCGGATCATAAATCTCAGCGTAATTAGTATACATACATAAAAAAATATATACCAATCGAATTGAGAACCTCCTCCTTTTTGAAGTCGGTTAAAAAGGAGAACTGTTTGACTGACTGACATATCAACGCAGGGCCTAAACTATAAGGGTTAAAAACTTGAACTTTTGCACAGGGGTTCCTTTTATAACGTAGAGGAGTACTAAGAAAGGATTTTTGAAAATGAACCCCCTAAGGAGGAAAAATAGGGGTGCAAGGTTAGTATGAAACTTTGACGTTTTTAAAGTTATTCAAACAAAATTCAGTATGAAGGTCATGAAACACGTGCAAAATATTTTTTCAAAAATCATCCCTTAAGGGGGAAAAAGCAGGGTGCAAAGTTAGTATGAAAGTTCTCTGATTTTCAAAGTTATTTCAATAAAATGTAACGTAGAAGATTATTTCAACGAAATGTAACGTAGAAGAGCACTAAGAAAGGGAATTTTGAAAATTCACCCCCTAAGGGAGTAAAATGGGGGTGCAAAGTTAGCATGAAACTTTATCGTTATTGAAGTTATTTGAATTAAATTTATTATGAAGTTCGATGATAATCATGAATTACGTACAAAATATTTTTCCGAAAGTCATCCCAAATGGGGGTCAAAGTTAGTACCTCATAAAATAATTAAATATGTCTAAAAACGATCTATTGTAGTCTAATGTAACTACATACCTCAATGTCGCAAACGAAGTTGCGGGTAAAAGCTAGTTTTATATATGTCGGAAATGTAAGTTAAGTTTAGATTAGCCTAACGTTAGGTTAGCCTTGTGTTAGGTTAGGTTTATGTAAGTTTAACCTTAGGTTTAGACAGAGAGCCTGGGCAGTTAAGGCTAGTGTTGTAGTTACTTAAATGACCTTCTTAAGCCTACACATTGGTTACAAGTCGAAGGCACTGCTTGAGTTCCTATTATAGTAGTTACCGTCAGAATAATAAGAGAAAAATAAGTTATCTCCTGATCGTGTTGCGCCCGTAGCATTCAAGATAGGCTATCCATTGTGCATATACGATGCTTATAAAAGATTGTATATTCTGAGTATCTCCTCCCTCGCATTCTAATTTCTCCGACACAATTTATTTACGAAATAGTAATAGAATAATTTTTTGTTAAATATCTCCTAATATATACCTATTAATATATAAAAGGAATTAGGCAAACAAAACCATGTCTTAAAAATTTTGCAAATACATGAAATTCAATAATATATCTTTCTTTATTATGGTCACACTGTTAAAATAAAATAATATACCAATATAAAAAAAAGATAAAAGATAGATATGTATGTAGTTTACGGTTATGTATCCCATTTTTTATAATTCCAATAACACACGCAATATTGTATATTAAACCTTTTGTATGTTGTTTTGTATTTTGTTTATACTCAGTTTTCAAGTTTATTATTAAGTAATTTGTATTACAATGTCGGTGTGTTTGAAAGTAAAAGGATTCATAGTGAGAACTTCAACATATCTTATAAGTAAAATCTAAAACATGTGTTTGTTAGTAGTTACTCAATCCGATCAACGTGGCAGGTCATGCTGCATTTCCTTAAAAATGGTGACCTTTGTCAACCTTGGGCCATTAAAACCTGTGGTTAGAAAACCTTCAGAATATACTCGTACATATTATCAAAACAAGTCCCACGCCGCGTTTATCCGTTTGCCTGTCTGTTCGCGATAAACTCAAAAACCACTCGCCGGATTTTCGTGCGATTTTGACTAATAGAAAAAGTGATTCATGAAGACGGTTTATGGTTTTATGCTAGAAATATTACGGTAATCGCTGTAATCGTCAATCGTATCGGGAAAAGTTAAGCCATCTGGGAGCTTTCATCGAAAACGTTACCTAATCTAAAGCTCATGTGATCCTACGATGAAAAAACATGCTTTCGATGCGAAGCCTGTGTGAGTCGCTAATATCATATAAGAGTCCTTGTTTTAATCCTTAAAGCAAAGTTAATGTTGCTTCCATTATCTTTGTTGTTGTCGACTGTTGTCCTCAACGCTTAATCAAGCTATGAAACCACTCGACCATAGAAACTACAATATTTACCAAATAACAGCACAATAGGCCATGATTTCTAACAACCAATTAATTCAATCAAAAAAGTAGCTGGAGTAATTGCAAATCAATTTAATTTTTTTTAATTCACCTGACACGTTTTAATTTAATTTTAAGTCAATTATGAATTACAGGTACTTTATAATCTTATTACTCACTAATATTATATTTGGGCAAGTTTGTATGTTCGTATTTTTGTTTGATTGGACTCAACCACACAAAAGCGTCTGAACGGAATTAAATGACATTTGACATACTTTATAACCTGACTAGCGGCCCATCCCGGCTTCGCGCGGGTGTAATATTATTTAAAAAAATATATTGGCCCTCCCGCATTTCGGTGCCCAATCTCTTGCCGCTTTACTCGCTGCGCTGCGTCGCTATACTGGCCCGTCGCGTCGGCGTGTATTTTTTGTTTATATTGATATTTTTAATTTCGTAATATCTTTTGAATGGAAAGTCCGATTTTAATAATTCAAAAAGTAATTTACAGGTATTGAAATAGACTTAAATACGAAATAATTTATTTGGATAAGGATTAATACAAAGTTATAGAAAACATGGTCTGATTTTGATAGGCATTTTTATCAACTTTTAAAATGTAAAAAAGTAGTTATAGTGACGTAACTATAATAGTTGAACATATGGTCTCGCGGACTTTTTTGTAGATATTGATAGGTTCTATAATATTGTAGAACATTTTTTTGTTCTATCATCAATACTTTTTGCAGCGCATGCGATGAAAGATATTTTATGGCTAATTTTTTGGCACCTTGGGTTGGTTTTCGTGAGATTTCCTAAGGATCTCTAATTTTTTCTTGTAATAAATATAGCCTATGTTACTCAGGGATAATGTAGCTTTCTAATGGTGAAAGAATTTTTGAAATCGGTCCAGTAGTTTTTATGTTTATTCGTTACATACAAAAATACAAAAATACAAAAATACAAAAATACAAATCTTTCCTCTTTATAATATTAGTATAGATTAACACATCATCACACATTCCACAAAACTTCATCGTTCCTGTAATAATAAAATATGTTTATTTTAACATTGATAATATACGTTGAAAATTAAATGAAATGTGTGAACTTGGGCGGGGCGCGTTGGAACGAATAGTCACTATGTTAAATATATACAAAAACAAAGTCACTTACCGCTATCTGGGGTGACAAAGTTTAAAATTATGCTACGTATTTTGACGCGGTTTTTTTTATAGATAGATTGATTCAAGAGGAAGGTTTATATGTATAATACAAACATAATATACTATAATATATTGAATATGACGGTAATATAGTAGTAGAAACACTAATAATTTTAGAGGTTTCTAATGTGATAACGTGAATAAAAATATTTTTTTGCGCTTACATTGCAAACGCTAGCTGAACCTTACGAGATAAATCAAAATAATGTACTACAGTATTGTACACCTTAAAAAGTTCTATTAAAAAGTCCGCGATGATATATCTCTTAGAGATAACCCACAATAATCATTTTTTATCCTTTACTATTTACGAGAAATAATGGCTTATTTACGAAGCTATTTTAAGCAATACAGCATTAATCTTTATCCAATTAAATCCCTTTACTACTCCCTTTAATACTTTGTGCATTTAGTATGGCCCTTTACAGTATGAAATTTAAATATTTTCGAAGATACTACAGATTTAAAATGCTGGGACATAGCAGTTACGTTACGTTACGTAAATACACGTATTAAAAACATCGGGCGAAACGGATCGACTAGTGTATAATAAAATTTAAAAAATTAAAGTTTAAAACTATAACCCGACTAAGTAAAAAAGAGATCTCAAAAGGACGAAACAAGAAAATAATTCAGATAGAAATGGAGAAATGAATAGGTACAAAAATGGTCAAGGTAGAGTCGTGGTCAAACCCACTGTATATATGAATAAAAATATATTTTATATGCACATTCGAGCGGAGTCGTGCGCGCGGCTAAACTACAAAGGTCAAAATGCAATGCCTGCATTACGTTGCCCACCGTACACTAAGTGAACCTGCTAATTTTGTACTTTCAACGTGGATAATTATAACCAGACTTGCGTAACCCCCAGTCGCTTCTGTAGTCACGATCAAATTGTTCCACCAATATTGTTTTGCCATTCACTAAATATAACATACAGAAATGAACCCTATTTGATATAGAGATAAAGATTTAATTAGCTAAAATTCATTTTATTAAGTATAAAATAAGATTGTTACGACACAAAGCAACAAAAATTATATCAAAACTTCAAAGGCAGTGGTTGCGTAACCTCGTTCTCAATACAATAATAATGGATGTCGCGAAAAAAAACGAAAGTGCAAGAATTAGAGCGAACAATGGATATAAAGGCGTAGACAGAAATGTAAAAAAAGGATAAAATGTCTATATGTATTATGGTATAAAAAGTTAAAACATAATATTGTGTTGACACACATATGCACTGGGTCGATACGAAACATTAATGTTTGTAAAATCTAACCAACCGTAGAATCTTAGGACACTAATCTTACAAAACATGCTTGGTACTTATTTGTACGGTTCCTCTCGATTAGCATACACGAATGCCAAACTTATGTAACATTATGGCGTATTTACAATTAGTAACATAAAACTAAATTACGACAAAAATACTAGTGGACGATGACCAATGATATATGATGATCAAGATGCTTTCCTTTCACTCTTAAAGATCAATAAAACAACGGATTTACGCGCGGCTAATGCAGTTATGACTGACTTATTACATGATTTATTTTCCAAGTAAGATGAATTCAGTCAACAGCTTCCACGGAGTACAAACTGATGATGAAGAAAGAGGATCTCTTTTTACCCGACTACGGCGAAGCCAAATGGAAGGGTTATGATTTTGGCAGTCTATGTATGTATGTATGTTCCACCCTAGCGCCTAAATTACTGAAACAATTTTCATGAATGAGGTGTCAATAGATTCGTAATAATAGCGCGGGTGAATAATTTTATGATTTTTATAAATTACGCGCGGCTATAAAATTTTTTTTATGACAGAGTTTAGATACCTCAGATTCTAACCTCGAAAAAAATTAAACTGAGATAATTATCACGTGTTTGGTATCAAAAGAAAAGTCTTGGTTATAAGGGTTATCGATCGATCGGGAAACGGAAAACTATTAAATAAAAAAATAAAGTTTAAAAACTATAACCCGATTACGTAAAAAAGTGGTCCAAAAAGGACAAAACAAGAAAATAATTTAGATAGAAACCCAGAAATGCATAGGTATAAAAATGGCCAAGGTAGAACCGTGATGGCACCCATGTATACCTACCGAGTCTGTTTCATGGTAGTGTTCCTCTAATCACATACATATAATTATAATAGCCATCAGGTGTACCTTCTGCTCGTTTGCGCCTAATTGTAAAAAAAAAAGATGCACCATATGGAGTTCTAAGTATTCTCCTATTTATTTTTTAGTATAGAGACGTTGATTCCTGATTTCCCTTGTTTATTATTAATTAACTTATTTCTAATTATTGGCTTTTTAGGTCCAACACTGTTGCTTAATATAGAGAAATCAGCTTAAAGGTCAACAACAGAAAACGCACATTAATCCTTCTGACATAAATAAAACTTTATGAAGTTAACCGAAATTATACTTTAATTTAATAAATTATGGTCTAAAATCCTTAGTAATTATTTCAACAAGTATTTATTTATAGAGGCAGAGCAAATGTCATAAAGAACAATCATTTTATTTTTTGAAATTTTATACGCTTTTGTTGCGAAGTGGTTCAAGGTTTGATATTTCACTCCTGAATTAGTCGCACTTCTAACGCTGAAATATTTACGCTCTTTTTATCGTCTATTTTTTATATATAACTCTTCTATTTATGAATTACTTATTTCATGAATTGTTCGTTTAATGTCGTTAATGTTTTCGGCCGAAATTTGCTACTACAACATGAAACCAAAGTGTCATTATAAAATATAAGGACATAGCAGGATAATACAAGTTTTAGGCTGCGTTTCCACCATAGATGTGCGAGAGCGTGTAGCGAGGAATGTGTTTGTTAAGAATCAATAGAATCGCTCAATTTACCTAGCCTCGATCAGCCTGTGGAAACGCTCCACTAGAGATGAGCGAGGATGTGTAACGAGAAATTAGTTTGAGAACCAATAGAATCGCTGAATCTGACACACTATCACGAGGAGCGAGGTTTTTGTACATACAAAGCAAGCAAGCAATGTGTGGGAGGAATGTGTTTGAGAACCAATAGGATCGTTTCATTTGACTCACTGACGCGCGGAGCGAGATTTTTGTACGTTAAGCAAAAGAGGAATATGTGCGCGAAAATAGTTTTTGAATTTGAATTAAAGTTTTTCTCCATGCCACCAGAGGGGTGCTAGGCCGCTAAGCGGTGCGAGGGATGTGTGGTAGGAATGGATGCGAGCTCGCTTGTTTCTATAACGAGCATCCTCGCACATCTTTAGTGGAAATGCTACCATCGTTTCACAGTTTCGTTACGCATCGTTGCACTGCTTAGCCACCTCACACAACCTTAGTGGAAACGCAGCCTTATCATGGAATTGAAAGAAAGAGCAGAGTAGTCATTATCAGATATTAACGCCATTAAATTAAAATGCGTATGCAGTAATGTCTTTTTATAGTATTTAGTAAATATTTATAAAGTAATCAACTATTAGCACAACATTAAATCAACATTAAATCAACATGAAATAGAGGGAAGTTAATACGTGGTTTTTTTAATTAATTTTATTAGGTTTATATAGAAAATTTTCTTGTTAGGTTTTATAGAAATCGTTTAGCTAGCCAATAAGATTTTTTTTAAATGAATCTCACGTTGGATAAATAGCGGGATAAAAATAAACAAAATAAAGAACACAAAAAAAAATTGCCAGGACAAAAATTTCAACATTTATTGAGAAATTAAAATCTAGGTATCTACAATAACTTTGAGAACATAATCTCTTCCTTGTTCGCGTAGTCACGGTTTAGATTGCAGATTTAGATTATAGACTCAGGGCTACATTTACATAATTTTACATTACATCAGAATTAGTTCGAATATTACATATTTTATATATAAAAATCAGTTTATATTACCTAAAATCTTTTTAAACGTCATCTAGCGACATCTATGTAGAAACATAAGGACTAGATTTGAATAACATATTTATGCAATAAAAACTACAAAATACTTTATAGCAATTTAATCACAAAGTTTTGACAGTTCAAACTTTGTGGAAAATTAGAATCTATTAGAATTAGAATCAATTTTCCTCTAAATAATTTAAGTTCGAAATTCATTGTAAACACAATAACAAAATGATCATATAATTTATTTTGGTGTAATAGATCTCATTTTATTACATTTCATATTTGTTAAGATAATTATTAATTTTTATTATTACATAGAAACTAAAAATGTCTATATTTTGCTTGAATCTATTGATGTACAAAACATCTTTTTATAAATTTTAACTGATAATTAAACAAATGAACTCATAATTGGAACAAGATTGTTTACTATTTTATATTATAAAAGTGAATAACATAATTTTACATACAATCAAAAACATAAAATTAAGACAAAAATATTAAAATTTTTTAAATATTTATTTTAAAACTGAATACAATATAAATAGATAGATAGAAAGTACTTGATGCACTTTAAGTAGCCTTACTTGCCTGGAATGTATTAAATCATCAGCACTAACATTACTTGCATACTGTTTAGGTAGTACTTCTTATTATTGAAATTAAACAGTAAAATAATTAAGAACATTTACTTATTATTGTTTAATAAAGACATATGCCTTAAAAAAAATCTAGCAAAATAATTTAGTTTGTAACGTATTGTGTGAACTAATCTTAGGCCTATTTTAATTTAATAATCCTTATCAATGAACACTAAAAATTATTTTCAACTAATTTTTTCATCTTTGCATTGTTGCAACCTGCTCATTAATTTCAGTCAGCATTTGAGCAGATTTTAATATGTTTTCATATTGGTATCCCATGTGTACTGCAATCAGTTGCATCTTCTTCAAATTTTCTTCACTTCCTTCCATCAAATGTTCTGTAGCAGCAAAATCACGAGCTGCTCTTGACAATAGCTGAAAAAGTATAGAAAAACTTATATATTTTTCAAAATTTTAACCCAAAAACATAAAAATATTATCTATCAATAACATAAAACAATAGCTGCATTAATATATAATATTTTTTTTGTTATCCACTAGGCCAATAGTTAAAAATTTTGGTTTCCTACTTCTAATTAGGAGCTTAGTGGTACAACCATACAGGTTTCGTGACTGTGCTTGACAGTTGTCCTATAAAATAAACAAAATAGCTACTAATAATTTTTATTCCGAGAGATTCTTGGTTCTTTCTGGATGATGTATTTTTTCAAGCAAAGAAATGTCAGTAACCTTCAGTAGGTTTTCATTTCTGGATGATGTATATGAGATGAATATTTAAAAGTAATTCTTAATGTTTGGTTAGAAACAACTCCGGGCATACATTGAGGGATCTTGAAAATGGAGAGAAGTAGTAAGTCACCTCTATACAATACAAAAAGACAAAAGGGAGATCATATATGTGTACAGTGATCTGATGATATTCTAAAACATGTAAAGACCTCCTTTCTATCAAAATGTCACCTTTAACAACTTCGCTGCCAGCTGAAATTCCTGGTGCCACGAATATGGCCAATTTGTGTTTTTGTTGATTTAGGTAGCTATATAGCCAGATATAATAAAATTATCATTAAATGATATATAATATTAATCTTTTGTATAAAATTCAAAAATAAAAAGAATCCCGCACATATGCGGAGCTATGTTTTTTACTCTATATTAATGTTTATTCATATAGAAATCAACAAATTATGTATTATTCTAATAATCACAATTATATAAGAACTTTGTAGTTACATTTCCTTATTTCTATAATTAAACATTTGGTCAAATTACATAAGTTTGTCTTTATAATCAACTATAAAAAGCAAAATAATAAATGAAACATAATATCAACATTGAAATTAACATGATATTTTTTTTATTCATTCAAATTATTTATCTAAATGCTCTAGTTGTAATAACTAAACTAGATTGTCAAAAAATGTCAAAATTAAAAATAATAATGAGCTGTATGGTATATTCAGAGCAACAACACTTAATATATTAATATTCTGATGGAAAGCTGTGACTGGAAAAAACCCCGATGACAAAAGCCCAAATCTTTCTAAGACATTCTATTAGATCGACAGCTTATAGTTTTTTAATGTCACTTGCCAGCTACATATATTACACCCTCACCCTTAATTGTAAACATAAACCTAAAATAATAACAATTCAAACTAAAATAACTACTTACTATCAACACAAATCTCAATCAATATTTAACGGAAAACGTACAACGGGTTTAGTAATCCTTCCGGAGCGTCTTAGAGGCGGAACAGTGTCAGTAATCTGCTCACGTGGTACAGTGCCTTCTGCTACAGTATCCTGGACAGTACCAGTACCAGTATCCAGTCTGTCAGTACCAGCATCCAGTCTCTCCCCTTGCCCTAACGACGGAGACGGTATGGACACTTCATTATTGTCGGGAGTTTCGACATTCAAATTAGGCCATCCCGATCTATAAATCTTACTTTTAACTTTCAACTGATCTATATGTTTCCTAATTTGAGACCCGTCCGGTTTTTCTACTACAAAATTTCTTGAACCAATCGGTTCCCTTACTTTACCCCTAACCCAGCGATCAGCGTTAGTATATTCACGCGCCCAGACCTCATCTCCTACTTCTAAAAGCCTATCCGTTCCTCCAGCCGCGTCTACTTGCCGTTGCTGAGCTCGCCTAACATTATCCTCTATAGTATTAGAAGGTCGTAATAAATTAAGTCTTGAGCGAAGAATACGTCGTTGTAATAACATCGCAGGCGTTTCGCCCGTAGTGCTATGTATTGAGTTTCTATAAGCTAATAAATATGCTTGAAGAGCTGTATCTAAATCAATTTTTTGTCTCTTTGCCTTTTTTAAAGCTTTTTTACATAATTTAACAGCATTTTCCGCTGCCCCGTTAGATGCTGGGTGGTAGGGTGCAGAAAAAATCTGACGAATACCATTACTTAATAAAAAATCTTTAAACTCGTTGCTGGTAAACATCGCTGCATTGTCAGAAACAAGTTCTTTTGGTAGGCCAAATCTAGCAAATGTTTCCCGTAAAACCTTAATAACACTTTTCGCTGTCATATTTATCATACGAAAGGCTTCGATCCATTTCGTTGATGAATCTACCAAAACCAGAAAAGTTTCCCTATCTAATGGACCTAAAAAATCTATATGTACACGAGACCACGGTTCCGACGAATATTGCCAAGGTTTAGGAGGTGCACGTGGCGGTGCACTAGCTTCTAATGCACAAACATCACACTCTCTACTAACTCGTTCGATGTCTGCATCAATTCTAGGCCACCAAACATAACTACGTGCCACTCCTTTCATCTTAACTACTCCCATGTGACCTATATGCAATTCTTTTAAAAATTTTTCTCGTAGAACCTCAGGCATTATTATTCTATAACCCCACAATAAACAACCAGCTTCAATATACAACTCATTTTTACGAAGGAAGAAAGGTTTTAGTGACTCTTCCGGACACTGCATCGGCCAGCCCGATGTAACATACATCACCACTCTTACCAATAACGGATCCTTTAGAGTCATTTTCTTAACTAATTCGCTAGTGACCGGTAAAAAATCCTGAACAAAATTAAGATAAGTTATTTCAGATCGCTCTTTAACCTCACTCCCACAAGGTAACCTAGATAAAGCATCAGCCCCATTATTGGAACTAGACACATATTCAATGTCGTATAAATAACCCGAAAGTATAACTGCCCATCTCTGTAATCTTCCCGCTGCCATTACTGGGATCCCGCTTTTACTACCGAAAATAGTAACCAACGGTTTATGGTCCGTGCGCAAGGTAAATTTCCTTCCATATAAATATTGGTGAAATTTCTTTACACCATAAATTATCGCCAAAGCCTCCTTTTCAATTTGAGAGTAATTGCGTTCACTTTTATTTAATATACGCGATGCGTATGCTATAGGTCTCTCAACACCCTTTTCAGAAATATGTGAAATTACTGCTCCGACTCCTACACTACTCGCATCCGTTGTTAAAATAAGTGGCAACTCCGGAGAGTAATGTGCTAGCAACTGATTCGATTTCAATATTTCCTTAACTTTTATAAAAGACCTTTGACATTCATTTGACCATTCAAATCTAGTATTCTTTTTTAAAAGTTCATATAACGGGGCCAAAATATTCGCTATATTTTTTACAAATTTTGCATAGTACATAATCATACCTAAAAACGACTTTAACTCAGTAACAGTTTTAGGCATTGGAATATTTTGTATAGCTTCAACTTTTTTTGTACAAGTTTGTATGCCGTTTTTAGAAATTACATATCCTAAGTATGTGACTGAATCTTGAAAAAAAACACATTTCTCTTTTTTAATTTTCAAGCCATATTTCTGTAACCTTTGAAAAACTCTATGTAAAATTCCTAAATGTTCACTATCATCTCTACCTGTAATAATCACATCGTCTAAATAGATACCAACATTTGGTAAATCGTTAAATATCTGTTCTAATTTTCTTTGAAATATTCCAGGACTAGAGGCGAGACCATATATTAAACGGTTGTATCGAAATAACCCCTTATGGGTATTAATTGTTGTAACTTTTTTAGAATCGTCCAAAGGAAATTGTGCATACGCTTGGCTGAGATCGATCTTTGAAAATTTTATACCGCCATATAATTTTGCTAACAAATCATCTATACGGGGGACCGGGTACCTATCTACCTCTAAACATTTATTCAAAGTAAGTTTATAGTCAGCGCAAATACGTATAGTTCCATCTGATTTCATAACTGGTACGATCGGTGTGGCCCAATCTGAAGTCTCAACTGGTGTGATAATTCCATCGCTTACCATTTGTTCAAGGGTTCGTTCAACCGGTTCTTTCATAGCAAATGGCAAAGGACGCGCACGTATAAATATAGGCTGTGCACCGTTCCGTAGTCGAAGACCAACAGTTCCGCCCGTAAAACACCCCAGGCCGTCGGCAAAGACATCACAATATCTGGAACTAAAATCATCTAAATTAAATTTGTTTTCCAAAAAAATATTGTTTGTTACACACGGTAGAGGAATATTAAGTTCTTCCAACCATTCTCGACCAATTAGCGAAGTTTTAGCATTATCCATAACATACAAGTTTAATTTTACCATATTATTGTTGTATTTAATCATAGGTCTCATTTTACCCCTAACTTTCACCTTTTTCTGAATTTAAAACGTTCTGCTAAAATACTGGGTTTTGGTTGCAAATAATTAGCCATCACCTTAACAATCTCTAAAAACTTCATAGTGGATGGTTTGTTTGGAGCACATAATGTAACTAACAGTTCATACGAATGTCCTCCCATTACTGTTATTAATGTCGGTGTTTTTAATTGCTCAGCAACCGTATTTATTATGAAAAACTGCTCTAACCTCTCAATATAAAGCCCCCAATTGTCCGTACTTGGCTCAAAAGGTTCAATTTTTCCGATTGACATTTTCCTATATATTCAAATATCTCTTTCGCAGTAGGTACAAACCTCGTCGCCAATGAGCTGTATGGTATATTCAGAGCAACAACACTTAATATATTAATATTCTGATGGAAAGCTGTGACTGGAAAAAACCCCGATGACAAAAGCCCAAATCTTTCTAAGACATTCTATTAGATCGACAGCTTATAGTTTTTTAATGTCACTTGCCAGCTACATATATTACAAATAAAATCAACTATATACTTATAAATGATATAAATCAAAACAATCAAAGCATAGGCCCGGTTTGCCTTCACACATCTCACAATGCCAAATCGAGTCTTTGCGTTTTTTAGATTTAGAACACTGCCGGCACA
Source organism: Limenitis camilla (assembly GCA_905147385.1). Classification (NCBI taxonomy): domain Eukaryota; kingdom Metazoa; phylum Arthropoda; class Insecta; order Lepidoptera; family Nymphalidae; genus Limenitis; species Limenitis camilla. The sequence continues at coordinate 4,480,289 of LR990231.1, forward strand.
TTTTACGTTTCATAGTACCCTTTGAGTTTTTTTCAGTAATTTTAGATATTTTATGTACTAGCTGGACGGCTTTTCGACTCGGGCCAGCAACAGGTATGGAAGTTTTCTCCGGTAACAGTTGGTTTATAACTGCGAGGCGGTAATCGTACAAGTTCATATTTTTATCATTTCCTGAGTATTTGTTATATATTTAATAAGAGTTGATAAACAACAACTGAAACATATGGATAGCAAGTTTCAGGTACCAACTAAGAGTTTTCCTTTCGCATGGGTAGAATGCCAGTAGCTGATCCTGGCGGCTGATCGACACCTGAAATAAAAAATAACGTTTGCATTATTATTGTTTATTGTAAAATATGCATAATTTAATATATTAGTGATCGATATTTATAGTGAAAAAAAAAATTATTTGATTGATTTTTTACCTGACATAATCTCGTTGTATTTTACTATCGGTAATGGTTTATTTGTAATCTGACCCCGCTTGTTTGTTACCGGCATCATTTCGCTTGGAAACTCTGTGCTAATATACATCACTGGACGTTTGTCCTTCCATTTTCCTACTAGGACCCCATCTTTGCAAAGTGCCTCATTTTCACCTTTCTTCAAATTTTTTTTTGATATTGCGGCAGGATTTTCTTTCAGGTCTTTTCTCAATGTACCCGTGCAGTAAGTTTCGTTGTCTAACAGTTTTTTTGCTAATCAACACTATTATAATAGTTGTCCATGGATATTGAGTGGCCGTTCTGGAGTTTGTTTTCCAACAATTGCATGACCACTCTTTTTGCGTGACCTTTTCCTGAAACGTCAGTGTCCTGACGCCCTGCGTATACGCGGAACTTCAATATGAGACCATCGGGTTCCGTTAACATATAAAGTTTTATCCCATATTTATGCCTTTTATTTTGTATATATTGTTTGAATCGTAAACGGACCATACTTTCATCGAGGGATAACTCCTTGGCAGGGTAGTAACAAGCCTCCATTTTATTATTGAAATAATCAATAATATGACGTATTTTGAAAAGGGGGTCGTCAGGATTTTCGGTCTCAGAAGTGAAATGCAGACATCTCAGTATAAGCAAGAAACGATTTCGGGCCATTTGCTCTCTGAATATAGGTATAGCAAATAATCTATCAGTCTTCCAATAGTCCTGGAGACGGGAAAGTGGTATCGTGCCCATGTGGAAAAGGAGGCCCAGGAATATTTTAAATTCGGAGATTGTTACGTCTTTCCATGATTTAATTCTGGAGTACTCGGCTGTCGAAATTTGTAGTAATTTTGCAGCTTGGGCGTTTGTTTGTTCACAAATAAATAAAAGTAGTTTGTCTAAGAGAAGAAGAAATTAAAAAAGTTTATAGGTTCAGAACCAGGATTTCCAGAAAAAATATTTTGTTTTTTGAACGGAATATTTTTCAATTCAGTTACAGTTGACCAAGAGGAACTGGTTGTAGGTTGAGAAGGGCCTGGTACAGCCTGTTGAGAACTGCCTGGTGAAGGTAGATTAATATTATCCAATAATACCTTTTCGTTATTCGCTGCAGACGTAGACGGTGAGTTAATAATCGCCGCAGAAAATGTCAACTGCTGATCTTCTTTGTTCGATTGGCCCTCATCTTCATCGTCATCATCATCATCAGGAAAAAGGAATCATCGCTGCTATAGTCTTGAAACAACTCATTTTCAATATCACTTTCATCAAGAGGGATATTACGCGTAATTCTCTGCCTTTTAGGCCTCGAACACTCCTCGCCTTCACTCATTTTAGTTTCGATTTGAACAAGAGATTAAAATTTAAAAAAAAGTCCCGACCAAAAAACCAACACTTGTACTATAATTGTACGTTCCTTGCGCGGGGTTCCTTCCGTTAACACTCAGTGCCGGCCGAATACTGGCCGATTGAAATTATATAGGCGTAGTCAGCAGATACGCGGGACTGGCCTCCGTGCTTGCCCGCACCCCGCACTTATGCGGAGTTGGCAGCAAAGTTGTTAACAGCGGACTGTTACATATATAGATTGTAAGTTCACTTATGTACAAATCAAACTGTAACCTGTTTGGTAAATAAAAACTGACTGATTGACCGCTATTTTAGTTATGTTTCTCACCTCATTAGATTTCGAGCCTCTCTGTATTTGGCGAGCAAGTGAGGCAATATTGTTCATATTGACTTGAACCCTCTCTGCCAACCGTTGCTTCGATTCTGCAAATAAAGACCTTGCGCTACTCGATGAAGCAGATGTCATCACTGTAGTGAATTGATAAATATTTCTCTCAAAGTATTTACTTTTTAATTTATTTAATACTAATTACAAAGAATTATTATTTATAGTAAAATTTGACATTGACAATAAATCATGGAAAGGCCTCTAACTTTGACAGTGACAGTGTCGTTTTATTTAACGTAATATTTTGTTCGATCATAAATATCGATATTAAACATCGATAATTTTTGATTTGAAAATTGGAACTATTCGCATCAGTATTATAGTCTATACACATTATGCATATTTATACAAATTATGTTTACTCTGACTACATAGTATATATTATCTGTGGATTCTGATTTTTTTTATTTAGCAACTTGCTATCTAAAATGTAAATTAAATGAATAAATTTGCCAAAATAAAATATTAGAAATATACAAGAAAAGTATTGAATATTACTACGTGTTATATAAAAACCTAACCGTATAGGTTTCGATATCGAGCTTTTCATAGCTAATTAGGCGAATAGTGTGTAGTGTACCTTAGAAGGGCATAGAGTATAATCATTGTTTTTTAATTCACACTTGATTTCTATTCTGTAGTCTATAGAATTGCCTGACTTTTCGCTCGTCACGGAACGTTTTGTGTTATAGGAAATTCTTGTAAATTTAATTCAATTATTAGTTATTCTTCGAAATGTGTTACTATAATCTTTTCCATCTTACTATTTTCAATCTTTTTCTAACTGTGCCTATCACTTGTATACTTTAGGAAATGTTTATTTGCGGGACTACGGTGATCGAATAATTTCTAGTTGGTATTTATGTATTTCCGTAGCTAAATTATATACTTCATAATGGACAAAGGGGTGACATGTGAACATCTGAATAAGTTAGTCGACTACCTCGACAAGGAGCTGTGGAATTCGAAGGAGGTGGGTCCTATAATTTGGATGAACATAACCTCAAACGTAACATATATGTAATTGATAATTAGCATTCCTTACCAGTATTCTCATTATGCAATGAACTGCGCTATGTAAACTACTTTCGATTGGCAAATAATTTATGACTACTACTAATGCTTAAAGAATTCCTGATTCATGTTGTTGTTTACATATTCTAATTACTTTTCGTTAGATTCCATTTTGCATTAAAACAGTGTATTTTTTGAAGAACGAAATTTATATTACGTTTTGCATTAAGAATTGGCAGCTATTAAAAATAATATGTATAGTATGTCTGTACATAGAATATATTCAAAACTGAAAAATTACTTGTCATGTGTGAAAATTTTCTCAGTTGAAGTACCTATTATAAAATGTACATAAATAATAAACATATTATTCATAAAAGTTATAAAATATTAATTACAGACATGTTTTTGTATTGCATACTTTTTCTTAGTAAGTCAGATAGTTTATGTAAATTGTAACTGCATAAACAAAGCAAATGTCAATAGAGTTCAGAGTCCAACTCAAATAATATATGTATATATAAATATAACACAATATTAATAAGTACTCTTCAACTGTAACTACAATGACTTAAGAAAAATTATATCTAGTATTTATTTTATTATTAACTACATATTATTAAGGATTATTGAAAACTGTTCTAATGTTGTAACAAACTAGCTCATTGTTCAACTTCATGAGATTTTATCACTGTAAACAATTTAAAAAAAGGGTTTTTGTACCTTTATTAAAATATTACCTATTAAAGTGAAAAACAAAAAGAATACATGATTAATTATTCAATTAGATAAACATCAAATGGATTATAATTTCAATCTTTGTATGTGTTTAATATAAATTGATACAGATTTTTATTAAACACATACAAGTTATATACTACCAAATTGTATTACACAATTCATATATTATGTTAAAGTATGACATCTTTGTTATTAGTTACATAGGTTATACTTATCAGTGATTTCTTTGTTTACCTTTTGTCTCTCTGTTCTATATTGATCTGTAATCAGTATAACAGATGAGTAAATATCTTAAGACCTTTTGTAGGATGTAGTGCCATCCATTTATTTCCAAAGACTTTAAAAAACTTTATCAAAATGTCAGTGCTGTTAAATAAACATAGTAGAATTATGTTTTAATTTTCAGTAGTAACAATATTAATATTATTTACAGACTCTAACATGTTTCGACTGTGGGTGTCCAGGACCAAATCTCTGGATCTGCCTGCAACCTGATTGCCACCATATTGGATGTTCAGAAGTTAAAAATGATCATAGTACTTTACATCAAAAAGTAAGTATTTTTATTTTCGAGTTATCAATCTGACTTTTAATAATAGTAAAACCAACTTTGCTATTAACCACCTTTTGTTAGTCACTAGTCAAAATATTAATCACAGAACAATTAAAATAAAATTCTCCTTCCTCTAATTCCCCATAAAAACAAAATGAGTATCTAGCAGAAATAAAAGCAACTCCGGAAAACTAAATTTTCTTTTTTCATTTTTATTTACGACTACTCTACCTGCGTGAATTAGCCCATTAGTATAGAAAAACAAAGGCTGTATCACAATATATTTAATTTAATTTTGTATATGCAACTCTGTTTTATAATGATAACAAAAAAATTATTTAGGTAGTTTATTATAATATATAGTAAATTTCTTTTTTAGAAGCACATTATTACAATATTTAGGCTTAATAATAATTGTGAATGTGTTATTTTTTTTTCATGAAAATCTAATCTATCATATCATGAGATAGAGTTTGGCTTCTGTATTAAATATTAAAATATAATATACTTGAAAACAAAACAATAAATATCACTGCATAGTATAAAACAAAGTTGTCCGTCCGCCCATCTGTCTGTCCCTATTTATGCTTAGATCGTCAAAACTATGCAATGGATTTTTATGCGTTTTTTTTTATAGATAGAATGATTCAAGAGGAAGTTTTATATGTATAATACTTGCATATTTTAGTAGAGAAAGTAACCGTGTGAAGCCGGAGCGGGTCGCTGGTATAATATAGATGTCACTTATTAGTGACCATGTTTACTTTTACTCGAACTTCAGAACTTCAGTTTCTAGCTTGGAAAGACTTTGAGGTGTTTTATAGACTTTTGAGTTACAATTATGATATTGGACACTTTACACCTTTTGATATAACTATCACAAAAACTGTTTTAATATAGATATTTATTAATATAATATGGCGGAAAATAGTAAACGATTATTGAATAATGGAATCGTCTCAAGTAGTGGATATCTGGGTAGTGTTAGTGAAAGTGTTAAGTACAGTGTTGTGTTAGTGCTTGGAGTGCTGTCTGAGTAAGGTCACGTCAGTACCTTACAAGTAGTTGCCACATCTTGTGTTAGATCATATTTGATTATTTATTACTTCAGTGGCAGTATCTATGTTGCGTTTATCCAACAGTCTATTTAATATCATCACCCCTTATTGTGTTCTTTAATATTCCCCCCTCCTCCTTCCTTCTTATCATAAAATGTCAGAGAAATAGTTATGTGACTTCATTTTCTTTTAGTATCATATCTTTTTAGATTTTCATAAATAGATACTTACTATAATTTCTTTATACATTTTTAATTTATGGCTCTTGCCATCAGTGAGCTTTTGTCAAAGTTTGGGGTTAGTGGGTAAACAGACAGACAGAAAGCGACTATGTTTTATACTATAAATCTGTATTTGTAAAGAATTAATTTTATCGTAATAAAAATAGAGCTGAACAAACAAATCAACAAATTCCTATTAATGTGTTCTGTTTGAAAATCGCTTTTTGTTGTTATGTTATAATGATAATGTTACCCATTACAAGTTTTAAGCCATTTCAAGGTTAAATATATTAGGAATAAGTATGTAAGCGTTGTCTTTAGGTGTTAAAGTTCGACGTTTGATTCAATTAGTACTTTAATACCTTTGCGTTGTTCATTCAATGTTATGTAATGTGCTAAACAAAGTACTTTGTTTGCACATTAGTTTAATTCTTTAAATATAAGAACAATGTAACTTTTTAATGTCTATATATATATATATATAGAATACTTAAATAATGTTTATATATATATATATATTTTTTTTTTTTTTTTTTTTTTTTTTTTTTTCGATGGGAAATGCTATTTACGCATCCCCTCTGAGTTGGAGGGGTATGTGGGACTCACAGCGAGAAGCGCCGAATACCCACTAAAACCCATCGGTACCGCCGCCGTCGCGTATTGGGTGCTGGGGGTTCGCGGGAAAGCATTCTACCTCAGCACTCAGACGGACCCACCTACTTGGGTTCCAAGCCTATACCTGGGGTCCAGTCAGTTGCGCGAATGCACGCATTCGCCGACCCGGTCTTCACAATGCTCAAGTGTGTGGTCCACAGTGTCTACTTCTGCACCACATTCAAGTCAATTGCTGCCAAGACAATCATTTTCAAAATTTTGGTTTGTCTGCCTATTTAAATGCACATCACACAGTAACAACTGTACAAATTTGGATGCAATTATTAAGATACCTACTAGATTTAAAGTTGCTTAGATAGATAATACTTGAATTAAATATTCATATTTTAAAGCTAGAAAAGACATTTACTAGTTATCTTTATTATTCTGATTGTATTTAGTTAGAGAGTTGCCTGAGCCAAAGAAGAGCCAAGATTCAAGAGCCACTATCCAGGCCAAGTTCGGCTTCCAATTCACAATTTAGTTCATACTTGACATCCTTTATCTATATGTTAATATACAAACAAAACTTGTTATATATTAGTCATATAAATCTTGTAATGAATAGGAATTTTAGGAAATAGTGCTATGAAAGCTTATTTTGTGATTTTACAATTTCCAACTTAATCTGCATTATATAATATTTTTCTTGCAAATTCTATATAGCATGACATAGTTTACTCTTATTAGTGTGAGTAATAATGTTGATGAAGAATTGAACAAAGAGTTGAAAAGAAAGATTGAAGAATTATAGACAAGATCTTGTGCCATTTATACTATTCCAGACCTATCCTTGTAAATTGGCCTCGAAATTTAATAATAATTCGAAAGATACGGCAATCGATGCATAAAGTAACTTATGTTAGTGAAACACGTCAGTTAAGATGCGTGACTAACACAATATTTACATTGGCCCAGTTACTCTCATAATATTTATATCCTTACAGAGAACATTGGAATTGGCGTCGTGCCAATCTGTTGAATTAGGCTTAGGGCATACACTAGTATATACACAGTTTTTAGGGTTGCCATCCATATATATATATATATATATACGTAGTCGACCAGTCCCGGCTTCGCCTCGATACAATGTACCACGTGTATTTTGGTTTATTTTTACATTTTAATCGCTTTATTTTACCTACATTTTATTATCAATACAAACATAATTTGTATAAGATTAAGCTTCCTCCTCCATTCCACTCCATTACGAAATCATAGCTCGACTAGCGCTCCGTCGATAGATGGTATAATCGCATATTCATTTGTTTCGTTTGTATTCTTAAGTTTTATTTTTTGTTTTATCTCTGTACCAAATATTATCAAAATCGATTCATCGTGATCGCATAACAGACAGACAGACCAACTATCCGTCAATAGATGGCGTAAATAGTAGGTATATTAAATCGCACATTTATTTGTTTATTTTGTATTCATAAGTATTTCTTAAGATTTACTTTCGAAATTATAATATTAATTAGGATTTAAACCTTAGTTGTATTATATAGTATTCCCGGGCCTAGTCGGTCACCACCAATGAGAGCGCTTAATCGCTCTTTTAGCTCGGTAGTTCTTTTAGTACGTTAGTTCTTTCTTTTTAAATAATTTAGGAACAATAATAAATAAAGAAAAAACAAATATTTAAAATTATTGCAAGTTTTTTTTATTAAAAAAGTATATATTAATATAAATTATAGTCAACTTCAGAAACTAAAATGTAAATAGGAATATCCATGTTTATGAACGATATTTTTATATTTATTCACCATTTAAATATAAAATATATGTCGATTTTTTTTTGAAATAAAACACTATAGAAAAAAAGTATGTATAAAACATAAGCATTCCTAGAATTAAATAATTCGATTTGTTACGTAGCATCTCGAAACAGCATGCGAATCCGACTGCCAAGTATCATTTACGCTTTCCGGTCGCGCTGCATGTGGGCCACACTAATCGCTCCTATCCCTCACACTCAGGGTCCACAGAAACCGTAGCATTCTTCTCTTCATGGTGGCCACGTTCGGAAATACAAGAGTCACTCTTGTGTTGAGGATGTCACTTACCATGAAGTGGGCTGTTTGCTTGTTTACCCCTTAACTGCCATAAAAAAATGCCAAACGTTTTATGTTTTAAACTTATTTATAATAATGTACTCCCTATATTGTGCTAAAAAGAAAAATCCAGAAGGAACTACAGACATACATATAGTATATGACTTACACATAACAAAGAAAAACAGTTTCAAGTATTAACATTCCTTTGTTGTTTGTGTCTGCCCTTTGGACCTAACACATATCAGTAAAACAACTTACAAATATATATATAATAAAATCGTTATTGACTGTACATTACGAGTATATACAAGGTCGTCATTTTAACAGCAAAACTTAGGTATTACATAATTATTTTGATACACGTAAAAAGAGATATTGATTTGAAAGTTAACTGTTGTGTTAGATAACCATTTACAAGGTTTGAGAATTATTTGGATTACTGTAGATATCTATGTCTATAATAATTATTGTTAGTAATGCAGTTAGTATTCCGTTACTACCTAGGAAACAAGTAGATCGTTGCATAGCTGCTTTTGCTCAGTCACCACATGACTTGCAGGAAATTAATATTACACTTACAACAGAACTGGCGGCACTTGTATTTGCAACGAGTTCTGCGATTAACAGTTAATACTTGGAAATTTTACACGAACCTTCTAAGACACTTTGAAGATAGTTATTTTAATACCAAAACTACTTAAGGTGAATTTAAATATCTAATGCTTGTAAACCTAACTGTGTCTGTCTGTTGCGCTTACACGCCAAAACTACTGAACCGATTTAAATGAAATTTGGTACACATATAGTCTAGAGCCTGATAAAGGACATAGCCTACTTTTGAATGCGAAAGAAGGGTTGAAAGGTAGGGATGAAAAGTTGTATAGTCTCGTCATTTTTGGAGCTCGATTCTTGATTCGATATCAATAAATATGACATTCAAAGTTTGTAAAAGTTTAACTAAATTTAAATTGAACTAAAATTGTACTAAAATACTAACTCGCATCGCGCGAGGATGTATATCTATAGAAAAATATTTAATTTTTTAGTTTAGAGATTAATGTAAGAAGAGCTTTTACATCTACAAGTAACATTGAATTTTTATTAATGATTTAGAACATTCAGTTTTTAGTATTTTTTACATTACTATTACAATGATCAGCATCAATCTTTTTAATATGATTTATAGCGTATTTTGTTTAATTATTAATTCTTGACTTTAGTATTAATTTACAGTTATGAATTAATAATTAAACAATAAAACAATTCTGAATAGTTAATTTAAAAAGTTTCAATCAATTGAAGCGTCAGTAGCTCAGTGGTGCGGGCGTTGGATTCACGATCGATAAGACGTGGGTTCAAAACCCGGACATTGGACTACTGGCGTGGCCCACTCCTGACAAGCTATTTGTTAGCTTACTAGGAGGGGTAAAGGGAATACTAGTAGTATGTGATCCATACTGCTAGTAATCTTTAAAAAAAAAAAAAACAAAGTAACCCTCAACAACTAATAACAATAGGGAATTCGGTACGAAAGTTTGTATGGAAATATGTAAAGTTTATGTGAATGTTTTTATACGTTTTTATTTGTAAAAAAATTAGCCAAAATATTTAAAAATTACGAAGTCGGGGACACAGCTAGTATCTAGATAATAATTTAGCTTTTTGAATTCTAAAAGTTATTATTATTCAAGTAATCCGGCAAACATAAAATCTATATTAATACTATATCAAATATTGATAATTCTTTTAATGGTAGAAACCTGCACGTTTCTTTAGTAACATGACCTATATTAAGGTGATTTTAATTTTATAATTAAGAGAATATGGCCATTGACATATCTACATTTATATTGTTTAAAAATAATATATGTATGTATAAATCAAGTTCAGTTAACGACGTAATCTCTTAGCTCTATTTTTCGTTCGTAAATATTGAAATAATATTGGTTTTCTAAATAGAAACAGAATAATGGTCAATGAACCTTTTTTGTGTGATTTGCAATGACAATGTCCTGAATATAAAGGGCGAACACACAACAATTGAATCTATTTTAAGTTAATCAAAATCACTTAAGCTTAAATCAATGTTCAATAGAAAGTACGATAAGAACTCTCTTAACAGCTCGTAGTTGTACTGAATCCTTCCTCTCACTCCTATACTCTTACACTCCTCCTACACTCTTTACAACACTTAAATAAACATTTCTTGGACAGGAAACTAATCTTTCTTAATTTCTGCGTTTACGTTGTTTGTATTTAATAAAAAGTTTTGCTGAATATTAAAGCCAGGAGATTCAGAAAATATCATTTTTTATAAATATCATAAATAAATTAATTTAAAATAGTATTTATGAAATTTAAAAAAAACATAAACCTTTTGATCAAAAACAATTCTTACTTTAAAATACATAGTGTTTTTATATTGCTTGCTAACCTAACCTCTTTTTATAATCTTTATTATTAATTATTATGTGAAGGGGGGACTATGCGCACAGCAAACACCTGCCACCTCGACCATTGCTAATCTTTTGTTGCGACCCTGTTTTAAATATCACTGCTTAACCTCGTAGACTCTAGGAATATCGAAAACTTTTGGGCAGTGATTGATTGTATCTCTTTTGGGTGCATAATATGTCGCCCTAGGTGGATACTTCTTTTAAACATGAGCGAGCTACATTCGCAGAGTACATGCATAGCAGTCTCCTCTGCCTCATGGCAGAATCTGCAACTTGGACTATTGCTTATGTTTAAGTTAAACAAATGTTAATTTAACTTGCAGTGTCCTGTCAGGATTCTGTTCATTGCGTTTAACTTGAACTTCTGGAGTTCAAGGAGCTCTTTCGTTAGCTTTCTATTGTAGCCTTTAATCAGTGCTTTCGAATGCTGTTGTCCAGTTGCGGACGTGGATTTTTTGAAAGCTTTTGATGCACAGTGTGCCGTGAGAATGTTGTAAACACGTGCTTTTCAGATGCCACAGAATGCTTCAGGGCCGATTTGAGGGTGGTCGGCACCGGCTCTCGCTAGTTCGTCTGCCTTTTCATTCTCATCTATATCCGAGTGACCAGGAACCCATCTAAGTGTTATTTTGTTGGATTTTCCTAGATCGTTTAGGTTGTTTTTATAATTTTTGAAATACTTTCAAAAGAGTTTAGTGTCAAAAGCGCCGCTTGACTATCTGAATTGATGTAGATGTTTTGGTGTTTATTATCTTTATTTTCAGGAAAGGTAATGCAAAACGTAGAATTTATTTTAAAACTTTATATCATAAAAATTAAAAATCTTGGTCTATTTTCCCCATAAAGAATTATAATTTTGTTTGGTTTCAGAATTTACCATCTCATTGTGTTCATATGAATGTATCAACAGAAAGAATATGGTGTTACTTGTGCGAAAAGGAGGTCCATATCATTGCGGCGCTTATGTACTCGAAAGTAAGTATAAAGCAAAACTAATTTAAAAGCAGAGATTATCATCGATAAAAAACAACAAAATGGCGTCATTTAGTAACTTACAAAAAATTATCTTCCAAGGAATAAATATTTTTAATTAATCATATGTATCTTGATAGTGGACTGGACCTGATCGTTAAGATAAGGACAGCCTTTATTTCTGCCTCCGGCCTCTAATTCAGGCCTCTACAAAATATTTTCCTGGAAGGGTAAAAAGTCCCTCAATTATCTCATTCAAAAGTAAATTTAAATAACATTTTCACGCATAAGTTACTTGTGCAGTACAAGTTGTACAGCATTATCATCATATTATAGTTATTAAAAAATGTATATTATTTTTTACCATAATATTATCAATGTTTGTAACATCCATGAATATATGTATGTATATTTTTTTATCGGATTTGCAATCCATTCTTAAGTTGACTGGAAGAGATCTCTTCTAGAGATAAGTTCACATTTTCAAAAATCTCTTGAACATTTTGTATTTCTTTTCTGAGCAATAAATAATATTTATGATTCATTTATATTTCAGATGTCACCAGATTCAGCAACAGCGGAAGACATGTCAGTACCACGTTTTGGGTCAATGGGGATCAGCGTCAACTCGGACGACGACCTCGACCCTGGCGATATGGACGATGACGACGAAGAAAGCCCAAGAGGTGATTATATAAATTGTAGATTGATAAATCAATTATTGTGGTATTAAACCGCATATATCAGCAGAAACAAGGTTTTTTTAGTTGTTAATAAAAAAAACTAAAAAGTTAAGACGAATCAAATGAGTTCCGTCTCGATGGAGTTTTGTTATAGGTTTACCATAGACACTAAACCAGCTTGTGTGTCATACGTCTTTTTTATGCATGCATAATTTCGGTTAGTGGTCAAATTTAACTTTCCACATTTGATTAGACAGTTGTCACGGAGATTTAATGCTGATAATTAATAACTAAACAGTCATCTTCCAGAGATCATAAGACGAGTCAAGCATAGTTATAAAAACAAAGAAAATACATCCATTTGCTCTTTTATAGCTTTGTAAAGTACAAAGGGCTATAAAGTGTTGTTGAGAAACATGCATAACATATTATCTATGAACATTTTACCGCGTTATATAAAATAATGTATAGAATGTCTAAGATCAGAATTATGGAAAATAATATGTTCTACAGTTTTCACATAAGAAACTGAGACACTAAACCGGATTTTGCGACCTTTTGATCTTAAACATGACGAGACGCCATAATACTCTGAGACTAGGTTAGTTTCACGATATTACTTTTTTATAATTCACAAACTGGATGGTACATACTTAACTTTGCCATTGAAAGACTATAATCCTCATACATGGACATAGGTCACTGCTAGTTAACTATCAGCAATATTTTTTTGAGGTAACCACAACTTTAAGGCTTTCGGGTCCTTTATCTTTATATAATGCTATAAGACATTATTTATATATACTGCGTAAAGGGCCATATTAATTACTAGCGGACTCTTGCGACTTCGTGCCCTTGTTCATCCGCTCCTATTGGTCTTAGCGTAATGATATATAGTCTATAGGCTTCCTCGATAAATGGGCTATCTAACACTGAAATAATTTTTCAAATCGGACCAGTAGTACCTGATATTAGCGTGTTCAAGCAAAAAAACAAACTCTTCAGCTTTATGTATTAAGTATAGATAATTTCTATTCATAACAAAAAAACCAGACAGACGAACAACGGATTGATCCCATAAGAACTCCTTTCTTTCTTTAAGCGATTAAAGCCGCAAACATTTTCCGTGACTAGGTAACCATAATAGCTTATAAAGTTTGGTCAAGTTTAAATAGAATATATTTATTGTTTCCCCGTCTTATATTGGTCTATAAAACGACAGGCAATGAATAACACGCAACTGCTGGCATTGTATTTTATTGAACAAAATAAAAATGAAATCTAGTTTCTTTGTAATAAAGGTCAATTTCAAGCAACAATAAAATATAGAGCGTAATCGAAACTTAGTTCGACACTAAGGTATCCGACCTTTATAAATAAATTCTATGAATCGCTTTTGTTTGTTCAATATATACAATTAATGGGTTGAATGTTTAATGTCTAAATAATAAAATTTTATATAAAATAATCCATTTTATTGCAAGAAAATTAAAATACCTTTTATTCTATGGTTGTGATTTACATACTGTTTTTATCCTAATTAGACTGAGGTCACTTTATTTTTCGAATTATTCTTAGCAAGCCCTTTCATTTGATACCCATATTGTAGATGTGTATTAAAAATAACTAGTCCGCCATATTGAATTAAGAATGACGTCACATAGTTAACCATGCATTGTCATCAAAATTGAACTTGTATACAAAATTTCAGCTCAATTGGTTAAAGACATCTGCTTCAAAATAGAGTTGCAGGATTTGTTACATACATAAATTGCAAGTTAAATAAAAGCTTGTAAAAAAACTATGATGAGGAAGAAACTGAACTCATCATCAGCACCCTTTTAATGACACAACATATCTCTGTTTACTAAGGAGACACCTCTAATTCAGAAGAGAGTTCCCGAGTAGACATAACGTCTTAACCATTACCACCACGTCTTATTATTATTATTGATTAGGCCATGTATATGTACTTAATTGCTTCAACTTTATACAGTAATTCCAAAAAAAAGAGGAAACCGTTCAATTTTTTCTATTTATAATAACCTTCTCAAAAATAGTCTAATTGTTGTCGAGTTTTGAGCGATTAATTTAATGTTCATATATAAAAAATTGATTTAATACATTTGTTCACAGGCCTAGTGGGTCTTCAAAACATGGGCAATACGTGTTACATGAACGCAGCGCTTCAAGCGCTGAGCAACACGCGTCCGCTGACGTCATACTTCTTACAATGCGCTGCGGCTGTCACTCTCCTGGCGGGGGACAAGAAGCCTGGACTTAGTCGGTGAGGACTTTACTCATCATAATCATTTTATGGCAATCTACTGAACTGGGTCTTTCTCTCAGAATGAGAGTAGTTTAAGCCATAGTATTGAACTCTCAAGTTTTCTTCATCATTAAAACAAATGATATTTGATTACACACATAAGTCCGAAGAATCACAAGTGCATGCAATCCAACTAAGTCCACTCAAGTAAAATACCACAGTCTTAACTGCTTAATTTTCATTGGGATTAACTTTTTTTCAGAGCATACCAAAAATTAATTAAAGAAATGTGGAGTAGGAAAACTAGAGGCTATGTTGTACCTAATGGTATTCTTTATGGAATACGAAATGTAAGTTGTTTATAAATTTAATATTCAAAAGTTCTATGTATAGATAAAACATTATAAATGTATAATTATACTAGAAAATGTATGTCAGGTGCATCCAATGTTCCGCGGATATCAACAGCACGACACGCAGGAGTTCCTGAGATGCTTTTTAGACCAGCTTCACGAAGAGCTAAAAGAACCGGTAATGATCACTAAATTAATAAGATAATATTAAATTCAGTTACTACGTAAAAAATATAGATAACTCAAGCAAACAAGGAATCTTATCAAGTTTATGAATGAATTAAATTGGTGCATTAGTTTCATTTCAAAACTTTATTGTACAACACAAAAAGAAACTTAATAAACTAGATACATTTAACATTTAAAAATTAATTATAAATTACAACGGGCAGTCTTGTGGCTATTTGGCTATCTCTTCCAGACTACCCTCGTTTCAAAGGAATAAAATTGAAGAATTTCTATTAACCTACATCTGAATACATAACGTCATACATGTATACAATTATAATGAACTAATAATGTAAAATAAAATAGTACATTAACATAAGTAAATTTAATAAATAGATATTATTTCATGTTAAGTAATTAATAATATCTTATTTATCAAGATAGTCTTTAACAGATTTTTTGAATTTATGCAATGTATCAGATTGTCTCATATCGAGTTGGAGATCATTCCATAAACTTACAGCTTGAACAGTAAAAGACTTCGTAAAGTTTATTTAAGATGTGAGGTATTTATACCAGAATTTTCAATTAAAATTTTACATAATATTCATCAAGACCCATCTGGGTCAAAATCTGCTTAATATAAAATTTCAAACTTGATGACTTAGTAAACATGGCATAATATAATTTTATTCTATATATCTTAAAAATTAGGTGTGGGACAGCACATCAGAAGATAAGCTGAGTTCGGAAGCGGATGGAGATCATGACAGCAGAAATGTTCATGTGAGACGGAGGGCAGCATCTTCAGGAGGTACATAATCATTATATATTCAATATTAATTATAACATTTATTGATAATAAAACATAAAGTAAAATGGTATATATAATTATATATTCCACAGCGAGTGATGCTCCATATTTCGCACGGATGCGGCGGAAATCACCAGCGCCCTCTACCTTTAGTGAACGAACAGACGGGTATTTAAGGTAACGTTTCCTAATAGTATAAAAATCATTAAAATCTAAAACCGTGCCCGTGAGGGGACGAGTGAGTAACTCGTGCTGGGTTTTGGTGGTAGAGGACCAAATTGGTGGTAGGTGGTGATCCGTTGTCCGACTGGTTTGCGACACCAGCATGCGAGTCCGACTGCCAAGTGTCTTTGACGCGTTCCAATGCTGCGTTTCCAGTGAACTAAGGGTCCACTGAAACTGCAGCATTCTTCTCGTCACTCCCCCTCCTAACTCAACTTTTGAGACGGCAACACATCGGCAAAACATTATATACACTTTCCGTCAGGTGGAACTTCTGCTCGTTTGTCCCTTATCTGTCATAAAATAAAAAAAAATAAAAAATACCTGTATTTATTGTATTAAAAAAAAATAGATGTAGTCTCTTTTTTAGTTGTATAAAAATTGTTGATAGTAAATGTGGTGTTTCAGGGTACAATCAGATAACGTGTCACGTCACAAAAGATCCGCCAGTTTTGGAGGGACGCATCATTTCAACTATAATATACATAATCATCAAATTAACGGTAACCTATTTTCTACTATTTATAATATACATATTTATATATGTCAGTAATAAAGAATAAATAGTTTTAGTAAAACATTTATGTTGAAACCATTCTAAAAATGTACCAGTGTTAATATTTATTTGAGGTTGGGCATAACGTCACGGCTTTGCTTTGCCTTTTGTGTCCACGTTCGAACACAAAAGGCGCCATTACACTAACATTGTAAAAAGGGATTTTTTAATCTGTCCACAGTCCTATTTTGTATGTTCTGTATTCAAAAATCTTCAAAAGCCTTTGGAGCGCAAATACACAAACTCTATTACGTCATTATGAGTACACGATGTAAATTATATTGAAAGCTTTTATTTTTACTTTTAAACAGCTCTCGCTTCGATGAGAAACGCCTACAAAATAGAATAAATTACTATTTGTTGACTTTCGTCACGCCCTCCGATTTCGTTTTAAGTAAAATTGAATATTTTCCACAAAGGTACTGCAGATACTACACAAAGAGACGTGGGTTCAGAATCAGAATTATCCTGTTCGAGTGAAGCAGAAGAACGATACGAGACGTGCTCCAGTGGTGCCAGCGATGTCCAAGATCCAAGACCTGAACCGCCGTAAGTTTATATTTTAAGTAAATTTTCTTGTTCCAGAAACATTTATTCATTTCTATAAAGTCCTGCTACTTCATTTTTATAATCAATAGTTACCAAGAATACAATATAAGAATATAATATTGTGTAAAATATAATAAAAGTTTCTAAATAATAACTTTTTATTATAACAATGTTACTGTAAAGAATGAATGAATTCTTTATTGCACAAGAAATTAACAAGAATAAAATTACATAAAGCCAGTGCATATCATAAAGTGCATTCAAAGGCGGCCATATCACTTGTAGTAATCTCTTACAGGCAACCTTAAGGAGTATAAGAGAAATTATATTAATAGTATAAGTAGTGCATAAGTTATATTACAATAAGACATACATATACATACAAAATACTTAAATATATTATACATATTTTTAAATCTATATTTTATACATAGATACAATAAATTATATATACAATGTAATATTTAATAACTATAGACATACATATACCTATATAATTTCCATAGATAAGATAATTTAAAATGGAATGAAATAAATTTTATGGTATGTTTTGCAAAGCCAAATAATGATCTTTTAAACTTTTTTTTTTAAATGACTAATGACGTAAATCATATGGTAACTCATTCTACAGATCCACGCTTTTAACTAAAGATTCATTATAGAAGCGAGAATGGCATGTTGGAATTTTTAATTTATTATCATTTCTGGAACGAAGAAAAAAATAAGTCTAGACTGTCTGAACCAAGGAAGGTAAAACGTTCTTTAAGATACACTGGAGTTTGACGATAGAACACAATAGAATAAAGAGTGGAAAGGATATAGAAGTAACAATGATGCTTTACTGTTAGCCATTAATGTTGTGAACGGTATGGAGATATATGGTCAACTTTTTTAACCCAAAAATGTACATAAAGCACATGTTTTGTAATCATTCCAACTTGTCGAATAATTCTTGTGTCAGGTCTAAGTAGCAAATATCAGTATTCTTCGTCTTAAGGAACCCAACGCGGAAAAAAGCTTAGACTGGTAATAGATATCTGAAGTCCCCAGGATAGTGTGCTGGCTATTGTAATACCGAGATTTTTAATATAAATACTAGGAGCTAAGTATGTGTTATTAAACTTTATTGAAGAAAGTTAAGATTAATTAAATTTACTCGACGAACTCATCCTTTACACATTATAATAAATTTTTTCAATAGCATTGAGTATATCATCGACAGGAGACGATACATAGATCAGTAAGTCGTCTGCGTATAGGTGGTATTGTAAGAAGTTTGGTTACAGTATTCATAAAGATAGAAAAGAGGAGTGGTAACAGCACACCGCCCGGAGGAACCCGGCTTTTAAACAAGAAGGAGAAGACAAATTATTATTATAACGGATACATTGTTGGCGATTATGTAAGTAGGAATGGAACCAGTCAATAACGTTAATGGAAAAGTTTAAATTCTTAAGAATCGAGAGTAAGATATCAAAGTCAACAGTGTTGAAAGCATAGCAAAAGTCGAGAAGAATTAGGATAGTTACTTGCTTGTTATCGATACTATAATGGATATAACGGTAGTTGTGCTGTGGCCTGGTCGAAAACCTGACTGGTATGTATGTATTTAGCATTTCATGCTTACTTAGAAAATGAGAGAGCTGAAGAAGAATATTATACTTGAACCTTGTATTTATCTGTATACTGAAAAGCTTCATATTTTTCTTATGAATAAGCGATTCGCAACAGCATACTTAATTTATGTAAAATATTATTTTTCTTCCAGTTCAAACTCATGGTGTGCAGGTGGCAGTGGCGACGGTGGTGCGGGCGGTGGTGGAGCGAGATACCGAAGTATCGTTTCTGACGTTTTCGACGGAAAGTTATTATCATCTGTGCAATGTCTTATTTGTGATAGAGTAAGTTTATAAAATAGTAAATATTAAAGGAACATTAAACTAAATTAAGTACTAACTAAAACTTTCATCAGGTCTCAACGCGAGTAGAAACATTCCAAGACCTATCCCTGCCTATACCTTCGCGAGAACACCTGGCTATGCTCCGCTGCCAACAGCCACTCCTCAATCACCACACGCCTCACGATCAGGAGTCATGGGTAAGAATTTGGTTATCCCACTTAAAAAGAATGCTGTGTAATCTTATCTCGCTTTTACATTGTTTTTAAAGAACTTTATACATTCAGAAAGGGCTAATAGATTTGTGTAAAATTTTAAGTTGTAACATTTGTTACAGATTTGGTGGTTACTGAGCTGGTTGAGATCATGGTTCTACGGTCCAGTGGTGTCTCTTCAGGATTGCCTCGCGGCCTTCTTCAGTGCCGACGAGCTTAAAGGCGATAATATGTACAGGTAATGTTCACCAAATATCTTTTCTTACAAATACATCCTCGTGATTCCCTTGTTGATAAGTGAACTAACCTTTTTTGTTTGAAGCTGTTCTCGCTGCAATAAACTACGCAACGGCGTCAAGATGTCTGGTGTGATCCGTCTCCCGGAAGTGCTGTGCGTGCATCTGAAGCGTTTCCGCCAGGAGCTCATGTTCAGCACCAAGGTGGCAGCGAGGGTTTCCTTTCCCATCACCGATCTTGATATGACGCCGTATACACATAAAGGTAAACTATTAAATTATATGAGATTGGTATATAAAAGAATGATTCGTTCTCGCTATTACTCTACTGGAACATCAATTATTTGTCAATAATAATTTAAGAAAATTATCTATTTATTTTACTTTTACCTAATTTCTACACTGCTACTGACATTTACTTCTTACCTAGAATATGAGTAATTCTCAAGTACAAGCGAACAATGATTTGTATTATGGGTTTTTAACTATAATACAATACCATTGATACAACTAATCTTATGACTTATCGTAATGCATGATTTGCCTTATAAATGGAGTATATTCTAGAATGTACATCAAAAGTGAGCCGCTACTCGCTATGCGCGGTGATCTGTCACGCGGGCACCGCCGGTGGGGGACACTACACGTGCGCCGCACGCGCTGCGGACGGGCGCTGGGTGGCTTATGATGATGCTGCCGTGGCTACGCTTGCACCGCACCACCTGGCTGCTTGCGAGGCTTATGTACTGTTCTACAGGTATAAAAACGACCTGTCATTGTTCGACTATACCTCTGTGCGCTATTGCAACCAACTTAAAAACTATTTGAGTATAAATCTGGGAATTTCGTTGTTCATTTTGAGCAGTTTAATAGAATGTTGAAATTTTTACTATAGAAAAGTCAATCCCCAAATGACGATATTGCGGCAGAAAGCAGCGGAAATTCTGGAAACTGCCAATAGTGAACAACTCAACGACATCAAATTCTACATTTCAAAACAATGGATTAACAAGTAAGTTTTTTCCATACATCGTTTTGATTGTCTGTCATGATTCCATAATTTTTCACAATTACTTTTATATTGTTTTGTGTACAGATTTAACAATTGGGCTGAACCCGGTCCCATCGACAACAGCGACTTCGTGTGCGTGCACGGCGGCGTGCGGCCCGAGCGTGCGCCCCATCTGCCCGCACTAGCCGCGCGTCTTCCGCAACCGCTGTGGGACTTTCTGCACCGACAGTGAGTAAATAGAAAAGTGACTTCATTTTTTTATTGAAGTCTTATAAATAAACAAACATTCATCACTTCTTATACATTTTTAACACAACACTGCAATCTATAAAAAAAACTGATAAAAGTGTGCAGTGCATAAATAAATTAGAATTAGTTTCAAGTTTCTGAAAACTAGACTTTTATAAGAGTTTGTGATAAATCAAGTCTGTGTATGAAGACCTTTAAGAGAAACCCTGTACATATTTATAATATGTATGTGTATATTTTAATATATAATTTTTTTATCAGGTTCGGTGGCGGTCCAGCAGTGTCGCACGCACACGAGTGTGCCCTGTGCGCACGAGCGGCGCAGAGGCTACGAGCTCGCCGCGCACGCGAACTCGCTGCGTTCGCTGATCTGCATGCACTATTCCAAGTGAGTGTTTCTTCTTAATAACATTGCATTACACGAAGTTGAATAATATAAACATAAGTTACCGCTTTGCCTAGTCACTCCTAAAACATTTTAATTTAAATAAGGTTAGATTTTGTAGTCATCGTTAATGACCTAATACGTATTAATCTCTTAAGACTATAGTATCCAATTTATTCTGAAATATGTAACCGGCATTGAACCTCAGGGTCGCAGGGCAAATCCGTGGGAGACTACACCTTTTGTTTTGACAGTGAA
The DNA here is from genome assembly GCA_905147385.1 of Limenitis camilla. Classification (NCBI taxonomy): domain Eukaryota; kingdom Metazoa; phylum Arthropoda; class Insecta; order Lepidoptera; family Nymphalidae; genus Limenitis; species Limenitis camilla. The sequence continues at coordinate 4,502,051 of LR990231.1, forward strand.
AGCATCGTCAGACCTCGATTCTTCTTCATAAAATTTTTTCTTGAAGATTTGGTGTAGTGTAAAATTCATATATAAATATATATAAAGACACATTTAAATACAAATATTTATACAATTTCTGAAAGCCAAGAGACAAGAGATGAGATCTCTCTATTAGACGGAATAAAAAGCTGTAAAAAATTAAACTTAAATATTTTTAATGTAAGATAAATAGCTTTGACTGTCCGTGTAAATCTGGAGTATTGAGTTGGTGACTACAAACTGGCTTCTAACCTTACACAAAATGGTCTATATAAAAAATCTTACACTCGCAAATTTCAATAACATTAATATTTATCCAGGAACAAGAAAATCCTCGATCAGTGTACGCCATTAGCATGTCCTGGTTCCGTCAGTGGCAAGCGTTCGTGCGCAGCAAGCGAGCGCCGCCCCCACCACTTGACAACAGAGACATCGTCACTGAACAGGTAATTTTAATCATCCCTGTTAATATTATAAATGTGAATGTAAGTTTGTTTGTTACGCTTTCACACGAAAACTACTTAGCTGATCATCATGAAACTTTGTACACATATTCTTGAGGGTATTAGAAGTAACATAGGATAAAAAAAATTATGCGGGTGAAACTGCGGCGCGCAACTAGTTTATGATAAAAAAAATGATTCCTTATACAAAAAATGTCTAGACTAAAAAATTATCTTTGTTAACTTTGACGAACATTTTAGCTTGCAGCAAATTGTTTTTTAATTACATCGTGAGAATACAATATTGGTGAAATAATTAAATTTCGTTTTATAGTTATGCTCCATCTTATTTCAGGAAATCAATGGCATCAAAACCTACATACTAAAACCTGGCTCCGACCACGCCCAGCTCAGTGAAGAGCTATGGAGATTTTTCACGGACATCTATGGAGGAGGGCCAGAAGTGCGTCTAAAATCACCACCACAAGAAAACCCACCACCGCGGCTCTCTAGAAAGTATTCGGAGTCTGACAAAGAGGAATACTGCACTAAGTCCACATCTGAAGTCAACATACGTGATACGATGCAAACCGAACTACAAAAAAATCAGTCGTTACAAAATATTAACAGGCGATATAAAAAAGCCGAGTCTGATGAAGAAATCACCTATAGAAACTTTCAATATAAAAAGCATGAACCTAACGGCAATTACGACACGGATGACGATATGGACGTTAGTCAAAGTTACGCAAAAATGGAAAACGGAATCGACAGCTCGGACCACGACGCCAACGACAACCTCGTAAATAAACACACAGACACAGAAATGCCAAACTTAGATAGCATATCCCTTAAAAATAAAAAGTCCGGCAAAGTGAGAAAAATAAAGAGAAGGACAGTTAAATGATTCTCTCTAGCTTCACAGTTTGTTTACAAGCTGTTGAGGAGAAATACGGAACATTCCTGTACTGGTGACTGGTGTTAATTGTGCATTTAATAGGTTCCTTTTAACCTGACTTTTGGTAATCTGTGTTTCGGTTGATTTTTGATGAGCTTTTACTGTTAGCATTATGAAACTGTACACTATAATATATCTTCTAATGAAATTTTATTATCAGCATCAATCTGAATTTTATTAATTAATCAATTTATTAAGTAAACTTAATTAAATTGATACAAATTCCATGAGCATTTTGACTGACTAAATCAAAATAAATTATAAGATTTTTTTTTAGAGATAGGTAGATGATTCTAGCAGTATGGATCAAATACTACTACTATTCCTTAACCCCTCCAACTAAGCTAAATGCTTGTGTTAGGAGTGGACCACGCCAGTAGTCCAATGACTGGGATTTGAACCTACGATCTTACGATCGTAAATCCAACACCTCAACCACTGAGCTACTGACGCTTCAATTGATTGAAACTTTTAAAATTAACTATTCAGAATTGTTTTATTGTTTTTGTTTAATTATTAATTCATAACTGTAAATTAATACTAAAGTCAAGAACTAATAATTAAACAAAATACGCTATAAATCATATTAAAAAGATTGATGCTGATCATTGTAATAGTAATGTAAAAAATACTAAAAACTGAATGTTCTAAATCATTAATAAAAAATTCAATGTTACTTGTAGATGTAAAAGCTCTTCTTACATTAATCTTTAGCTGAAACTGAAAAATTAAAATATTTTTCTATAGATATACGTCCTCGCGCGATGCGAGTTAGTATTTTAGTACAATTTTAGTTCAAATTGGAGGTTTAGAAACCGTACCTTGATTTGTACAGAATGTATATTGCATGATTATGTCTAGTATTAAGAAATTAAAGATGGGCTAATTTAAATCGTTAAAAAATACTGAATTTCAATGACTGAATTAACTAGGCCATTAATAAGTTTAATTCTAGTGTAAAAATAAAAAAAAATTTTTGTTCCATATTAAGGGATTGGAATTAATATTGAGTGCCCATCACTATCACTTTTGTATAAATATCACGATTGTAATCTATGCATTTCATTATACCATGGGTTAGGTATTTATTTTGTTATTTCTGGTTCTAAGTCTATGAGTTATTTGTTATTGGATTGATCAACAATAAAATATATTTCAACTATTTGTCATTTTATTCTGACCTTGAATAAAACAATATATTAGTAGTAGACAAATCCTAAGCACATTTTAGAACGCGAATAAATCTCAACAATTAATACCTTATTTTTTTTGAAAGTGTGCATCCTGGTAGTTAATTATGACGAGTATACTCGTTAAACACATAACCCATGTTCCTCTCTTCCCGTGGCTTTATTCATTTTTTTTCATAAGCTAGATAAGTTTAAAATTTAAGATATTATTCGAGTTAATTAAATATGGTGGTTTAACTAGAATATCCTCTGGCTTTTATACTTTAGACTCGAGAACTTAAGCGTTACAGGTAGAATATTTACGATGTAATAATAATTATTCCGTCGTGATATTTCTTCGATTGATGTTTATCACTTGTCCAACATACCACAAAGTAAAAATGCTCCTCATATCAATCCCACCAACATCATAAATATCAAGTTAGTGGTGCCAACATCATAATTAACATTAGTTTAAAAATAATCAAAATTTTACTTTTCTGATAAAGCAATTAATAAAATATACGAACTATTAAGAGAGATATGTTAATATAATAGTGGAGGTAACAATGAAAATAAAAAAGCTGATGTCCAAAATATTTATTACAATGAAGACCATATTACATGTGTTATTATAAACCAGGTACAATGTTTATAATTATTTGACAGACGTTGCGAGGGCACATTCGGTAGTTTTATTAAAATACTTGTTAGTACTACTATTATTTCACTATTGTTACATTTTCATTTTTTGAATTTATAATATCTAAAAGGTATTTTTAATTTTAGGCGTACAGAACCATTAAAAGTAACTGATATAAGAAATAGGAAGGAGATATATTTAGGGCAGTGGTTACAGATTTTAATTTAAAAAATAATTTTCATACAACATTTAATACATAATCATATTAAAAAAACTATATCTGAGAAACAAAAACTTCAACATAGTAATGCCCAAAATGAAAAATCTTTAACATTTTGTCTTTGTGTATTACATACTTTTATGTAGTAATATGTTGGTTTAAAAATGTGTATGAATATTTTAAAAATATCTAAATATATTTTCAGTGTTTAACATTTAATATAAAATGTCTTACTTTAAAAAGCGTAACAAAATAGATTCTTTGTATCGTGTATATTAAATATCGTACAAGTCTAAAAATATTTTTTTTCTTTTGTTATATATAAACAACAATTTTTAAGGCCCCTTTTATGTACCATGATTAATATTATACTTACGGATCAATGTCAAATTTTACTACGAGTAAAATTGGGATAAAAAAGTATATTTTTTTTAATTATGCTCAATTGTTCTCATTTATTTTTACCAAATATTTTTTTTTATTTTTATAACGTTACATGTTTTTTTAGTTGGTATAATTTTTCTAATACTTCAATGGATTTTTTAGAATATCAATTTTTTCTTACTCGTAGTATTTTCGTTGCAGTTAACCAAACTTATTATTAATATTACATAAATAAAAAAATATTCGAACTCTTACAATTGTAAGCACAAAATAGAAATTATGTAATTTTTTTTGGTATTACACAACATAAAAAAGTATAAATACAACGAGTCACACTCATTAGCCGATAAAAAAATAAAAACTGGGAAAGAAAAAATAACAATTAAAATTATGCGTAAAAATATTTAAAAAAAGTAGTTTAACACTTTGTGTTAAGAAAAACTATTGATATACAATTTATCGTCTGTTAGCTCCGCACAGACGCAGAATATTAGAGAGGGGATGTTGCCACCCCTTTTACTTATAGGGGTTTTATTTGGGATGAAGAACACCGAGAAGCCTAACGTATACATACAACTTTAGATCTTTTTTTTTAAAGACAATTGCAGAGCAACCGCAAGTGTAAGAGCGGATCATAAACTTTTGAGACCCAATGTTAACACTGCTTAGGCTTGTTTTTTTTTAGTTGGACGTCAATTTTAGTCTCACAAAAGAATTGATTTGGAAATCTGTTGGTCAAGAGATTTTAAAGTACTTTTTAGTCGTTAGATTTCCTCTTTCTCTGCAAATGAATATGTAATCCAATTAAGTTGTAAATATACCCTACGCCACCCAGCTTCATTCAGCAGCACAATAAATAAATGCAAACTTCAATGCACAAACAACAAGTAGTCACTAGTGTTTGATATGTAACAAGATATAATCTAAAACGTAATTACAAAAATATATTGCATATATCGTTGTATAATAAAAATATGAGGAAATATAAATATCCTGTGCTATTATCACTATTTGTACTCAATGTGGATTTGCACCTATTGTTATGTAAAAGTATATATAAAAAGTCAGTAAATATCACTTAATTTTTCACCTATTTGAGATAAATTGTTGCTATTGTATGACTAGTGGTTTTTAAGAATTCGCAAAACAAACATACTAAGAAAAAGGTGGGTTTGGTGGTTGGGAGAAGAGCTCTGGAGCAAAGGAAATTTAAAAAAAAACTATTATCTGCGAACATTACGTAGAAACTTTAGGTAGATTGGATAACGAACTTTCTCAGGAGATGTGAAAATTGCATTGCATAATAGTGAAAACGCCCTATTTTATTCGTCCGTTCGAAATGGGCGGGAAAGCCTACGTGAAGGGAGCTTCACGTAGACTATACCTGGATAATATACTTCAACCCGGCATTCTCAGTTCTTTTGGATTTATTTTAATAGTTAACAAAATATGCAGCTGGTCCATGGACGCTATAAATCTATTTATGAATTAATAAGAATAAGAAGACAGTTACTTAATTTTAAAAGGATTCTGTTTGGTCTATTGAGTAGACTACAAAACTCATTTAACATACAGTTCTATTCAGCTACAGAGCTCTTCTTTCAGGGATCAATAAAATTATTTATCTCTTAACTGAAGTTAGGACACAGACATTTTAATTTTGTCTATCTTTACCACATTTCTTCTTCCCTATATTTCTTATGGAATTCGGAATTAGATAGCGTTCACTTTTGTTAAGTATCAATCATCTAATAAACATTTCTCCGTATCTTACACAAAAAATAAAATTATAAGCATCAAATGAACACAGAAATATAAACATAAAATACCAAAAAATGCAATGGAATGGCCCTACATTATGAAAAATATTTTTTTGTTCAACTTTTAGAAACTTTAAACATAAAACTACGTCTATGACTGATATCAATGTATTCTTTTTAAAAAAATCAAAAAAAAAATACGAAAAGCAAATACATACTTATAAATTATAACGTTTAACAATAAAGAATTCGATATTGCAGCACACACTAACATTATTTAACACGATCATGTTAAAAGTAAACCAGCCCTAGCTCGCGGTGTATTTCTCAAATAGAAAAAAAAAAACATTCTCTGTTCTCACTAACCTAATATAGTAATTAAATTTCTAGACGTAAGAATAAGTTTCAATTGAGGTAGATTAAATTTTTTACAGTCCTATTAACCTAAAAGATTAGAAATATTTACATATTCTATAGTAAAGCGTGTACAACATTGGATCTTTTTCGCTATTACTAGACGCCTAACATTGATAACGATAACTATTATAAAAAAATGAACCACAAAACGTATCGATCATAATTATAATTCCTAGTAACATTCGGAATTGGTAAATTGTTAAACATTCAAAAGGAGGCCAATTATTATCAGTTGTAAATCCCGGAGCGGAAGTGGAACCCGCAACCGCTAACTACTACACCGACAACTCTTCGTTTATATATATTCCAAATAGGAATGCCACCTTTTACCAAAAACTATTAGTTTTAAAAATCAAGGTTCCATAGATATTTGTTGTTATTCTTCGCCGGTAATCAAAGTATATACTGTATTATTTTTTTAAATAATTAAAGGATAGCTCTTGCTTCTTCTTAAAATAAATTTTATTCGTATTATGACGTATCAAAAGCACTTTTGTAAAAAAAGTCTAATTGAAATAAAATATTTTGAGTTTAAGCACGACTACATTGACAATATAGTATTTTTCGTACTTTTTCTAAAATCAGACGACGAAAATAATATGAGTTTTGTTACGCATAGTACAGGTGGCAAACCTAATTTCAAACTATGTCCCAAAACTCAAGAAATGTTAAGCGCTATTTAAATAATAAATTTTATAAAGAAATGTTCAATCATCTAAAAGAACGAATATGATGTAATAATAAGTATCGAGTTAACCAATTCCGAGGCTAAAAGGAGAGCAATGATCTTAATAAAAACTTGTATTACCTACATTCCTATACAAAGGCTTCTTGGCGGTGTATTTCTTAACTTACATACTCGTATTATTATAATGAAAGACGCAAAGACCGCTCGGCGCCACTAATATAACAACTAAACAGTAAACACATTCGGAGAAATGTAAGGCACCTAATAAAGCTGTAACCCTTCCTTTCATTTCAATCATACTACTCGTTTGAATTCCTACTACATTTTTTACAGACTTCTTGACACACTCACCTAGTCTCAAAGTGAAACTTACTACAAATTACATAATTTGGCTCATACTCCTAAAAATATGCTGAGACTATTTCTTTAAGTTTCTCTTTTTTCGTATAATACCAGTTTGTTTAAATTCAAAATAGAGAACATCAGAATAAGTTTCTTTTGTTCACATGAGCAATAATATTGCTAAGTTTTCGAATGATAGTCCAGAATTGAATAATTTTGGCACATTGTGTTGTATGATGATAATTTCAAGCTCGGTACGCTTCGCCGGGCTCTAGACCCAATCGTTTACTGTCTTATAAGCTAAGGAAGCACTTGGGTGCTTCTGAGGTAAGGGTTTGAAAGTCGATGATGGGGATTACGAAACTAAACTGTAAAATAGTACACTGATTCCGATATTCTTCCTGATTTATGTTCGACAGCAGATCTGATATTGACACCATCCACAAATATTAAAACTATATTTCCAAACAAGGAATATGCTCTTTGTTGTACTAGCTTCAAGTCGAAAAGCAGCACGCCTCTCTAAAACATATCATACAGCCTACTGCTTTCAAGAGCCATAAACCTTCACACGAATCCTGCTCATTTACAAACTGTCCTACATGTATTATATTAAATCAGAGCTAAATCATCGAGGACTACGCGCGCTGTTGGTCCCATCTAAACTCTATAAACGTCATACATAAACGCTATAAATAACAATATACAATTCCGAAAGTACATACACGACTAGATAACATATTCATGTAGAATTCGGAAACATTTTGGTATACCGGAAACGATCGCACAATTTGGCAATTTCTATCTGGAGCACGCATTCACTTTCCGAAGAGGACTACTGCACACTATTCCAGACTATATTACAGCTTAGACCAATCTTACCTAGTGAGGTAGCTCGGTGTCGATAAGCTAAATGCAGCTAATACGGCGAGAACTAGCGGTGCTAGTGCGGGGGCGGGGGAGGCGGCGGTGGCTTCGGACTTTGCGCCGTCTGGAAGGCCTGCGTGAAAGCAGGCAACCGTTGCTGCACACGACTCTCCTCGCTTATGAAGCTTGGTTCCCGCTCCTCTAACAACTCCAACATTTGACTTGATAGCCCCGATGGCCCTTCCCCCGGGTCCATCAAAATAGATTGAACATTCTCAGAGCTTAGCAAATGAACATCTAAGGGCTCGGTAATCGGCTGCGCCGCCATAAATGGCAAGTTAGACGGCGATTCAGGATACGGTGGAGGGACCATGTATACTACTCGAGGGTATTCGAGAATTTCACAGCTTGGAGATGGTGGATGTTCCAATTTAATTTTTATACTTTCTAAAGGCTCCCCTTTTATATCCAAATTAGAAGGTATTTCAACAATCAGTTCAGAAGCAGGAACTTCTGTCTCAGGTAATTCCTCCTTCACTGGTTTCCAAATTTCAAAATCAGGGTCTTCTATGGGAAAATCAGTGAAAGTTTTTTCAAATGTTGAAGCCTCAAGAGGGGGGTCCTTAGAAGTACCCACAGCAGCCGATTTCCATGAATCATCAGGATGGGCATTTTTGACATGACGAACTAAATGATCTTTCCGTCCAAACTTCTGTGGGCAATAAGGACATAAAAAATCCCGTCTCCCCGTGTGTACTACATGATGCCGCCTAACATCTTTTGCTGTAAAAAATTTTCTGTCACAGTGGTCACAGGTAAATTTCTTATCTGTCTCACTTTTAGGTGTGCGACTCCCAGTATGAACTTTAAGATGATTTACTATATCTTGTTTGGTACTAAACACCTCATCGCAGATTTTACATTGTAAATTACCTTCCTCTGCAGAATGTAATGCTGCATGTTTACGGTAACTCAACAAAGATGTATAAGATTTCCTACAATCTGGCCTTTCACATGTATAAAGTTTTTTAACAGGATTGTGCACCCGTATATGATTAGTAAGATGATCTTTACGATTAAAAGTCTTACCACAAACATTACAAGCAAAAGCTCTAGCCTCACTGTGTATGAGGCTGTGGCGCACAAGTTTAAATTTAGAATTGAAACGCTTTTCACACAAATCACATGAGAAAGGAAGCTCACCGGTGTGAGACAAAACATGCTGACTGAGTTTACCGGGGCTGGAGAAGCGTTTGTCGCAAGTCGTGCAGACATGTCGCTTGCTGCGATCGCGGCGGGTGCGGCCGGGGGCGGCGCCGCTAGTGCCGGGCTGGCTCGTAGCATCTGAGCCCCCGGCGCCGCCCGCCGCAGCTTCGGGCCTCTTGGGCGGCAGCGTGGGCACTACACGGGCGAACTTGACGGTACGGAAGGTGTGCTTGACGCTGCGACCGGAGGCTCCGCGCGCGACGTACTCCACCTTGGTCGGCAGCTGCGAGACGGGCGGCGCTACGAACCTCTTCTGCGGGGCGGCCGCGCGTTGGCCACCCGCCTCCTCCGCGAACTCGGAGCAGCTCTCCGCGCCTTCTCTTGGGTTCGGTGGCGGACTGGCCATCTCGCGCACATCTTTGCCAGGCTAGACTATGTCCCCGCTGGTGTATCACGAGACGATGCAGTGTCGGCTCCGCGGCAGCGCTGGCTCGTCGCGATGGCAGAAAACATTTCTGTCACATTGACGGTCTGGAAGCCCTTTTTCGTATTCGTGTCACATGGTTCTCGCGGAATTTCTGGAATTCATCGTCATTTTCACTGGCACTTCACTTTCACCTATCTCTCTACGATTCTATTCGGGTGAAAAAAACGTAGGAGAGAAGGAAAAACGTAAAATTTTGACTTTTTCTAAAGAAATACGTAGCGGTTGACATCGAAATGTCAAAATAATGAAATGAAGCCAAAAAGCCATGTCAAAAAAATCCGCCGAATCGTAGAGAATAAAGTAAGGCTACTTATGCACTACCCACATCAAAGGGAGGAAGGACACATTGCTCGCTGGCTCGACAACAACCCGCTCCGACGAGGATTTTAATTTATGATCGTGAATTATACCAAATTCATTTTCCAAGTTATTAATCTTAAATGATTTTATGAATGCGATTCGATTAAATGTACTTTGAGTTTGCTCTAATGGACTCTTAGCTGCAGTCATCGGCAACACTATAGAGTTCGAAATTACGAATGTCAATGACTCAATGTGTCAAAATTGCAAACAGCATAACCTTATTCAGTAATCTTTGGTAAATTTATAGTATACCAAAAATTTGCGAGATTTAAAATATTAATATCTCTTTGTTGAGTTTTACGACTTTACTCTTATACTTTACGGTGAGTAAAATGAATTATATTTCGGTAAGATTTGTACATTTAGTAGTTAAGTATATAAATATTATTTTTAAATAGCATAGGGAAGGATATAAAGGTATTGTAATTATTTCTTTTGTATTTCATTGTATTTTGTTTTCTAGTACAAAGATAAGTATGATTTAACAAATATCATAATTTCACACAAACACATTAAGTTTAGTTAAAAAATGTTTTGTTGGTAGAGAATTAAGTCAAAAATAAAATATCTGTCTTTATACTCTGTTTAGATTGTTATAAAACAATATGTAAACGAGTTATAAAATTATGGTTTTATCAGAGTTATGTTCTTATTTTCTTAGGATATAAAAATATCTTTAAGTGTCTTGTGTGACTATTAAATTAACTAGGTATTAAAAAAAAACAAATGCACAGCAAAATATTATACAATTAATATTACATTCTTACATATTTTAGGTGTTTAGAATTAATTGTAAAATCCAAATGGAACAAGAGATATGTTGGCATTCAGTTCACAGTATCATGTGTATATTAGTGATTCAAAAAAGATTTTTTTTTTCACAAGTATCTAAAGCTTCTGTTAGGTGCCAAAATGGACCTTGAAATATGAGCTCTTTTTTCTTTTGATTAATAGATCTAATGAACAATATGTTATACTGTAAAGGTCTTGAAGTGTTTTTGTAGAGAATTGAACACTAAAAAAACGGTATGAAGTTGAATTAAATCAAATTATTTGATAAGTCAACTTCAACTATTTGAAATCAAAGTCAATTTTATCAATTGACCTGTTTTCTAAAAATTTATTGGATATTTTAGCTTAAGAAGGGGAGGTAGAGCTAATACAAACTTTCAAATTTTTTTATTATTAATTTTTATTTTGTATATTTCATATTTTTGTTTTATAGGATAACAGTTGGAAACTTTATGTAATTACAGAAAGATGTCTGACACAGCTCCAGCCTCCGCAGTTCCTTCAGCCACAATTGTGGCAGAAGAACAACGATCTGGTACAATTATTGACTCTGGTAAATCTATCATCCATATGCTATCAACATCCTTATCCTTGATGCCTTTAATATAAGTTATAAATATTATGTCTGTATATTTAATTAGTCTGCTTCTACATTTTGTCCATCATAGCTTGATCGATGACAGCTTGTCACTTTGACATAACTAGACCTGAGGATATTGGCAGAGTTAAATGTGCTCAACTTGCACGCCTAAAAGCCATAAACCTAAAAATTGAATTGAAGATTGTTGTGTGTATAAATTATCAATATTACAACTAAAGTTACTGAATGTTTCAAACAAAAGTAAATGGAAACACGTCTTTATTTTTGTTAAAATGATTCACAGCCCTAATCGTCATCATCAAAGTCTGATTCGGCTCCCAATCTTCTTCCATAATTTTTCTTGTTTTATCGACTCAATTAAATTAGTTGAACCATTAGTTGTCACTATTTGTCAATAAAATATGATAATTGTCTTCATGGTATTTAATTTTTGTGATGACAGCTATCATAGATCATCATATATTGGACAGAGTGCAGTAACTAATTGGCTTAACGATAGCATTGGGATGCTGTTCATCCTTAAATTTTCTCCCAAGTCTCCCATGCTGTGTCTTTGCTGTGTTTCTAATAATTATATTTCTTCTTATATAGATTGTGATTTTTATAACTTAATTTAATTTAATATTTTTCTATTAAAGGTGAAGAAGAAAAGGTATTCGGTGGTTGCGAAGGCCCAGAAGCAATGTACGTCAAACTTGTATCTTCAGACGGGCATGAATTTATAGTGAAAAGAGAGCATGCTCTTACATCTGGCACCATCAAAGCAATGCTGAGCGGTCCTGGACAGTTTGCTGAAAATGAGGCTAATGAGGTCAACTTTAGAGAGATACCGTAAGTTTCCTTTTTTGGTTGGTATACTCTATTTAGTATTAAGTGAAGTGATGAGTAAACAAATTATGAAAAATACAAAAATTAATTAGATTTTACTAATTAAAATAAATTTTTAAGTGTTTATTGATTAGTTGGTTTATAGCTGATATCTTTAATTAATCGACTAATGGCTGAAATTAATAATCAATCTCAATCCAACATGTTAGGATTACAGATTGGAAATAGATTCTACATTTTAATTTTCTATATACAAATTTGAATTTGGAATGTATATTGAATGTAATGTATGAAAATTGAAAAAAATGTTAATTTGTATTTTTGAATAATTTATTGGTTTTGGTTTCATGTCATTATCCATAAAAATTGAGTTTATGTCGTTTAATTCATCATAATATAATTAAATACACCTTTAAATAATTAAATAACAAAACGTACGTAATTTGTTTTCAGATCTCACGTCTTACAGAAAGTCTGTATGTACTTCACTTACAAGGTGCGCTACACAAACTCATCCACAGAGATTCCAGAGTTCCCCATTGCACCTGAAATAGCTCTCGAACTGCTCATGGCCGCTAATTTCCTTGATTGTTAATTTAATTTTGATAAAACATATCAATAATCTTTAGGTTGAAATCACATATTTTAGGATCTAATAAACACCTCCTCCTATTGAAGCGTTTCCATATACGGAAGCACTCACCTGTACATTTCAGTCTAGTGGGCTTTATGTTATAATTACATTATTTAGATAAGTGGTAGTACCGACAGTACACTTCCAACACCAGTATCAAGTTGTTGATCAGGATGTCCTCAGGACTAGCACTTATCTAAATATATTACCATTGATCAGAGATAATAAAGGGTATTTTTATTTATTTATTAATAACATAATTAAACATTTTGTGATGGCATAAAACGACAACAATTATAACTTATACTACAAATACATAATAGCTGATATGGAGATTGGGATGGTACTACAATATATACTAGCGCCATCTTTTGTTGTATCATGGACATAATATTGTTTTTTTTTCAATGGCATAAAAGTATGCTAGATATATGTGATTTCAATCTTAACTCTTCTTATGTTTTGGTTTAAATTTAATGACATTGTGGTAGGAGGATTATTTCAATGAAATAGTAATCAAAAGAATAAAGAAAGTTATGCTTTCTCTAGTGAATTATATGATATTACAATTAAAACTTCATTTCTTCTATTTACTGCACATCATTACTGTAGTTATTTTGCTAACTAAAATTTAAAAGTAATTAAAAAATGAAACTAATATTAAGGTATTTCTTTAATATTTAATATATAACATTGTCGATAGGCTAATTTTAAACTTCTAACTATAAAAGAGCCACTGTATAGTTAACTGATGAACAAATATATATAAAGTTCACAGTTTAAATAATTTTAATTTTTTTCATCTGATATATCCTTGTAAGTAAAGCCTTAGTGTTATTACTTGTTTGCGAATTTATTTGGCCTGTCACCTAAAAACTGCGCTTTTTATTATGTAATAAACTGAATTTGTAAAGGTATTTGAGTTTTATTTGAAAAAATAGACAACTGATTTGAATTTCAATTGTTTTTGCCAATAATGTCTTTGTTGCTCTTGATATTTAAATCTTTATCTGCATATCAATACATCAGTATGAGGAAACAGTAACAAATTTAAGTAGCCTGGACCAAAGAACGCACAAGTTCACAACACAATACTCAACGTACGTGCGCTGCGACACCGGGCATCCTTAGGAGTTGTAGATTTACAACTGTCAGGGGTAAAGATACTTTACTACCTACCAGCTTTTACAGTTGGCACCTCGGGCCCAAGTCACATAATACAAATTCACGTGTTGTCCGCGGATTATAGCAAAGTAATCGTTTTGATTTCTTGTTAAACATGAATTTCAGCAAAGTAACTCCTGAATCTATTCAATATTTAATAAAAAAATTATTTCTGGTGCTACTGTCTACTTTGTTAAGTATTTTTTCCCAAAAAAATCGACTGATTTTCTTCTTAAAGTTTAAGCACTAGCTACCACAACTGCTACACTCTTAAATATTCTATACTCCATTCAGCTTGCTGTTAAAAAATAACATTAAGTCTATGATGGATATAACTCTACGTATTATAATAAAGACATACTTTAATATAATATTTTTTAAATTTTGTATTTGAAGTGAAAACTTCTTTAGCAGCGTTGTGCACTTTTGGGAGGGGTAACAAATGTAAAGCCCGCGTCAGGACTCGTGACCTGATCGACAATTCGTAAGACGGATTATATTTTCTTTCCAACCAGACACGTTTTTAAACGTCATGTACTTGTGTTTTATTTATGCACATATTTATTTTTATAATTATTATTTTAAGTAGTCTTTTATTTCTTACCGTACAACTCCAACTTAAATGCCTACGAATATATGCATAATACCATTAAGGTTACTGGTGGTTTAAAACGTCAAACTTTGTTAATTTTAAGTCTTTATAAGTAAACTTTGATATACATTATAAAATTATTTAAATTATTATATATGTCGGAGCATAGTAAAAGATTATCGATTAATCGAATCGTTATCGTTGTCTATGGCGTTGGAGTGGGGTAGTAGTCACTTCCGTTGTTTTTACAGTATCTACCCTCGACCCTTTATATGCGATCGACAGTCTAACTGAAGTCTTAGTCGTGCGCGGTCTCTCAAGAAGTGAACATCTAAGTAGTGCTAGTGATAGTGATAGTGTCAAGTGCAGTGTAGTGTGGAAGTGCTGTCCTACTAAGGTCACGTAAGTCCTTACAATTTAATTGCCACGTGGTTAAGTAAACACAATGTTAGGTTAGGTTAGCCTTAGGTTAGGTTAGCCTTGTGTTAGATTCGGTTTATGTGCGTTTAACCTTGGGTTTAAATAGAGAGCCTAGCAGTGGAGGCGAGTGTTGTAATTACTTAAAGGATATCCTTAAGCCTACACCTTGGTCACAAGTCCAAGGCACTGCTTAGGTTTCTCTCGTAATTGTAGGAGATCATATTTGATCATTTATCGGTTCAATAGGAGTATCTACGTTGCGTTTACCCAATATTCCATTCAATACCATCACCCCCTTTTAGTGTTCCCCAATATTCCCCATCTTCCTCCTTCCATCTCCTCTCATCATCGTTTAAAATCCCCGACATATATTTGATACGTAATTGTATAATTGTCACGTGTTCAAAAGACAAAGAACCTTTTTATGATTTGTTTACATTTTGCGTCAGCTCTTAAATGGTATTGGAAAGGAGGGTAATAAAAAAACAAAATTTTGACCTGTCCTTTATTCAGTTTAATGCATAAACAAAACCCGGTCACGTCATATACGATCTGAAATAATCTCGGCGGCTCACTACGATATACATGGACTACGAGTCTGCGTACTTTGGAATGGACCGCAGCCCGTCAGCTCTTATCCTACGGCCTATACTTTACAAAAGAAGTGTTCTTTAATAAATAAATTCTGATACAATTATACAACTAATGAATAAACGCATCTATTACTACTGCTCCAACTGAGATCTACGCTTACTGCTTATTAATAACTTTGGATACGAATTAAAATAATTATGGACAATCGATTCGTTTATACATTTATACAAAATATAAAACCTTTTTTAAGTGACGCTACTTAAGGAGTTGAATTAAAAAAAATAAACATCCATAAATTTAATCCTATTCATTGTAGTTATTTATAGTCTGTCTTTTAATTTTTTTTATAAGTAAAAATATGAGTAAAATAACTTGGTCTTAAAGAGCGTCACATAAACAAGGCATTAGTGAAATACTGACGACGAAACTAAATGCACACTTGTGACGTTGCCTTTAACTAAAATATACATTTAATATATTGTCAGCGTACGAGTTTATGATACATTATTTCTGAAATTGAGTATCATAAACTCGCATGAACATTACAAATAATACTTTAACAAACAACAAACTGTTATATGACGTTCAATATTTATTGTTTTGAGGCAGTTTAGATTACTTTTACATCTCGTATTGGCTGTTTCCTAGACTTTGATGTTATTAGTAACACACACAAAACACGTAAATGTCAGATATAAAATTTATATGAAAATAATTACGAATTTATATCGGTTAATACGTCAAGAGCAAACCGTGGAATGCGTTTTTATAGAGCGGTCTTTCCCACCTTTATATAATCATATTTATAACCTTTATATAATCATATTTATAAGCTTTAATAATATATTAAATATTAGTGTAGATATTTTCGAGCTACTTGTTTCTTACTGTATTGTTTTCTGTTTTTTTTAGTACTCGGTTCGGAAAGACTGCATCAGTGAAAAAATCTTAAAAATACGAATTAGGTCGTTTATTGGCATTAATATCACAAATCAATATTATCCATCGGTTATCCAGTCTAAGAGGCGATGATAAAAATAATATATAATTTGAGATATGATACGAGATAACATACGATTCCTGAGTTTATAGATATGTAGTATAGATGTGGGCGATTATGAAATCGATTATAAAACATCGATTAAGGCATATAACGAATGATAACAAAATCGATTATGCAATGTGGTTACTGAAGGTCAACATTACTTAAGATGTAATTATATTTGACTAAATCGTGAAGAATATTTGACCCACAAAGCTTTTCAACGAAGTGGTTGTGGGTCATTAATCGCCCACTAAACACCGAACACGAAAGCAACACGATAACATGAAGCGAAACAATGCGGATGATATGTACTCAAAGTTACTATTTTTTTACTGGGATTGCTTGTTGAAGTTTAATTGAAAGTACTGGAAGCAGTTAGAAATGGCGATCTAAGATTGATTAATCAAAGAATTGATCTTTTCAACATAAAAAAAAATTCTTAGCGCTTAATTAATTTGCGACGATTATTCGTAAAAAACAATGTTAAGAAGACGATTGTCCAAAAATGGGAAAAGTAATGTTAGTTTTTAACACAAGTCTAAAGATAGTAAAAAGTAAAAACAAATATGTACTTAATCGATAGTAATACCAACATAAAAAAATTTAATTGTCAAATAAACCTTCCGTGGCAGACTACAACAAGCTTCCCAGATTTGCATTGCTTTTACGTAAACCATAAGCTATATAAAAAATACTAGCAACACTTTTAAAGCTTAATGACATTTACGAAATAGGTAAAAATTTATTCAAAATAAAATTTACGTAAAAGCAATGACAATTTAATACACATAAACAGACATACAATATAAAAAGGCTTACAAAATATTCAATGATTTTAATACTTCCAATTGTAACAAAATAAAAAAATATTTTGTGTAAGTAAAGTCAGAATGATATTATTTTTTTTTTGTAATATTCAAAGAAAAATTAAATTATTTTGGCACTGAGATTACATTACTTTAAAAATGATTTTTGAGCCACTGCCTCTTCAATTACTATATGAAGTATTAAAAAATGGAAGACATTAAAATCAAAGAATATACATATTTGCTAACATTGAGCAATAAAGATTGTCTTTTGGATTGAAAATTCATACATTGCATCGAAAATAAACCCATTTCTGTACTATTAAGTGGGCGATTAAGAATTACATAATTCAGCAATATTTCATAAACAAACAGCACCCATATACTCATTTAACACATCTGGACATTTATAGTAAACATTAATGACTGAAAACCTAATTTAAAATACGACGAAACTCGAATGTTTAAGTAATCGCGATTTGAGGAATGTTTCCTAATATTAATTCTAAATCGCCCACAATCTACAATCATAGCCACAAAGCTCCTACAAGCAAACTAAACTATCCTTGATCAGAATGATCAACCATCTTTTTGCTGACCGAGTAAATAGGTGGAGAATCAACTTTCGAGATCGCTTGCACACGAGACTTAACCGATTCGATTGGCATATCGAGTTTGGAATCGTCACACGACTGGGAATGTTGGAAAGCGACGCCCTCGTTCCCGTATATATGTTGATCTCGTACGTTTCCGTATAAGTTGTAGTTATGTATTAGTGTCGATACTCGGTTCGTTGTTACCGGCAAGCTGTTATGCTCTTTAGTTGTGTGATCAGTTATATGAGTCACTGTGGTTACTGGTTGGTTGATTTTGAAATCTGGTTTTGGTTCGGCTTCGACTGACGCTTGGGGTGTCAACTGTGGAGGGGTTTGAGGTTTGCGAGGTTCACCTTCTGGATCGGGTTCTTCTAGTGCTGCTCGCCAGTCGATATGGGGATGTCTTTCGCGGATGCAGTCGACGACGTCGAGAAGGTTTTTAGCATCCATTGCAAGTACATGTGCGGCTGCTAACATGCTCCTGTAAGTAATTAAAAACAAAGATAATAAGAGTAAAATGTAAAGTTAAACTGTATCATTAAGAGATTTTATCCTGCTAAGAACTGTATTGTATTATAAGCAGTGATGACCCAGTGGTTAAGACGTCGATGACTTACTCGGGAGGTCCGGGTTCGACCTCTGACTTTTCCAAGTTACGCATGTTTTAAGCAATTAAATATAACTTGCTTTAACGGTGAAGGAAAACATCATGAGGAAACCTGTACTCCTGAGAGTTTCCCTAAAAGTTCTCAAAAGTGTGTGAAGTGTGCCAACTCGCACTGGGTCAGCGTGGTGGACTATGGCCTAACCCTCTCCTTTTTCTGAGGAGAAGACCCGGGCCTGACTGAGGCTGGCCCATTAATGGGTTGTGATGATGAAGAACTATATTCAGCTTCATACTGACTTGGTATAATCATGGTGAAGAGTGGTGCGGCAGTAGTGCGCAGCTAGTCGCATTGCTTCTACTAATGCCGCCATGTCTTTGCTTAGCACCTGGTGAGCCATTTCCACTTCACTAAAATTAAACATATCGTGTTTATTAGAAAATATTAAGAGTAACTTAA
The DNA here is from genome assembly GCA_905147385.1 of Limenitis camilla. NCBI lineage: Eukaryota > Metazoa > Arthropoda > Insecta > Lepidoptera > Nymphalidae > Limenitis > Limenitis camilla. The sequence goes on from LR990231.1 coordinate 4,521,155, forward strand.
TGTTGCAAAGATATTTTTACCATCGAGATAAGAGTTTTTGCATTTGAGAAAAACTTTATTTTATATACATCTATTTTATTCATTTATTTACATTTGTCGTAATAAATCCAAGTTAAAAAAATTTAAATAGAAAACTAGCCGACTAATAACTTCGTAAAGACGATTAAATTTAATTAGACATAAAATAATGATGAACCCTCACCGTTGCGCTTGTGCCGGGTACACGCCCACCAGCCTGTCCACAGTAGCGCACAGGTGCCGCAGAGCCTCGCCCACCGCGCGCACCGCGTCCAGCAGCGCGGGCGCTGGAGAGGTGGGGGTCGCCGTTGCCACACCCGCCAGCCGCATCACGCGTCGCACCACCTCCGTCGTTGCTGCGTACACTGGCTCGTTGTTTGTTGGTCCCTAGGTGATAAAATAAGTATTAACTTTTTCATTAAATATAACTGCAATTCATCATGGGCATACTTCACAAAGTTCCAGATTTTTGCGATTGATTGATTAATGGTAAAATGGCATTGTTCATTTTTAAGTTTTTCTTATTTGAATTCAAACATAATTTGACATTTGATGGAGTTGGGAAACACCAAATAAGTGTAATCATTCAATGTATGATTGATTACATGGGTGCGACCACGGTTCTAACTTGACCATTTCTATACCCATGCATTTCTCGGTTTCTGTCTGAATTATTTTCTTGTTTCATCCTTTTTAGACCACTTTTTTACGTAGTCGGGTTATAGTTTTTAAACTTTATTTTTTTTATTTAATAGTTTTCCGTTTCCTGATCGATCGAGATAAATTTTATATTCTCATATTGAACCGTAATGTTGGTTTTTATTCGCTTAAAAGAGTGAATAACTGCAACGACAGGACCACGCGGGCTAAACGACCGCATTTTGAACATATATGTTCAATATGATATATATATATTTGTAATGTGCTCGCCAAGACCTTTCTTTTGATACCAAACACGTGATAATTATCTCAGTTTATTTTTTTTTCTTGGCTATATTCTGAGGTATAAAAAAAATTTAAATTTTTATAGCCTATGTCACCCGCGCCATTATTACGAATCTATTGACACATCATTCATGAAAATTGGTTCAGTAATTTAGGCGCTAGAGTGGAACATACAAACATACATATAGACTGCGAAAATCATAACCCTTCCTTTTGGCTTCGCCGTAGTCGGGTAAAAAATAGCACATAATTTTTTACTGTGATCTTTTACAAATCAAAAGTCATAAAAGAAACAATTTTTTTTTTTCATACAAAAAATAATAGCAACATCTATTATAGGATGAGAGCTTGTTAACTCTATAAAGTAAAGCTATGATGTTACCTTATCTTCATTGGGCGTTCTGCTTTCTTTGGATTTCACAGTATTCGCAGGACTCGTCTCTGAGGAACCTGCCGCTGTAAAAACAACGAAACTATAGCATTGTTTCTGATTTTTGACGACTATATCGAAATAAAATACATGTTTGAATATCAGAAAGTTATATTTACCTGAATGCGTTTGACTAGTAGATTTAATCTCCTGTAAGGGTTGGGACGCCTCTGCTTTCTCTTCTGTCTCAACAGTCGGTGCCAATTGAACGTTCGATAGACGTTTCTAAAATTTATAGTAATTAATAAAAATTATATGATATCATGAAATATAAACTGGATGGAATTCGTTTAAACTTATGATTGTTGAGGTGTTTGTTTAGAAACAAGCTTCATCTACACAGTATTTCTTATGAGATAGTAATATTCTAACCAAATTGTCCTCCTGCATTTGCAGCCATCGTCTATCCTCTTCACTTTGGTGCTGCTGTCTCGCTAGTTCAGCTAAAAGTCGTCTTTCCACCGCTTGCTCTGTGTCGAACTCTGGACTCTATATACAAATTGGCGATTAATATTACAAAATATTTTAGTAGTATGCTAATGTAATTAGAAAATAATGAAGAATGTAATCTAAGTTAATTTGAATCATTCTTCTAAAACCAAACATTTTCGTCTTATTTTTATAATATCTGGGTTAATACGATTAAACTACAATGATTAGTAACTGACACCTTATAATACAACATGTACAGCTTTTACTTATTAAGTGTTTTCTATCGTATCGTAACCAATTTTACACACATTTGCTAGAACTATCACCAAAATTTAAAAATTTAGTTATCAACCACATTAGTTCTCAGTGGAAAATTATTTAATTCAAACTGGAAATCACACGTGAAAAGTATTCATATAACTTCTGAATACATTTCAACAATTCTACTAATAATTGCAATAAAAAAACAAATGTTTGTGTTGCAATAAAAAGCAAATAAAAATATTTGTAACTACGAGTAGACTTCAATGCTCTTCTGATACAAGATAAAAAGCGTGTTTAACTTGAAATTTACACCATATTTAGAAAAAAAAAACAGATAATTTAAATAAGCTCAGTAGAATACTTTGAGTTTTAAAATTTTTTAAATATGGTGTGTTTAAAATAAGAATGATTTCATATGTGATTTCAAATAAACAAAAATAAAACCAAATTCTACCGCAGAACCCAATGAACACACATACACTCTGAAAAAGAAACAAAAACCACTTATACTAAATAAGGAAATTATGGAAATAGGAAATATTGGATCAGATCGAGGATTGTATTTACATATTTTATATTCAATGTCAGTTTTGTTTAGTGAACCGAAGTTATATTGAATATTGACGAAAGGGGTCCAACTGTGCGTCAGTCGCACGAAGATATATACAAAAAGAAATTCTAAACCAATAATACCGATACTTGAGCATGCGCAAATAAAAACAATCGAATCTACTTAAAAAAATTGAATGCAAAAAAACAAAATTTGGAAATATCGCCAATCATGCTTCGTAATAAAATCACCTGATTGTCCTGTACTACGGGCGAACATTCCTGCCGCGAGGCGTACAGCGATTGCGCGTCCATTGCCGTTGCGCACGTCATGAGCGGTCGCGGCGGCGCTTGCGGGCCCGCAATGGACGCGCACTGCGGGCGGTACATCGGTTGCGCGCCTTGCACGTACTGCTGAACGTACATTGGCTGTACTACGCTCATGGGGGACGCAAAACTTTGAAACCCTTGCAAAGGACTGGCCGAACGGAAGTGGCTAGGTTTGGACATCTGACTCTGTCCTGTTTTCAGTTGATTCGTATAAGGGACCCCTTGAACGACCCCTACGGGTACATTGTATGAAGCCGGATGAGAGGCAGCCATTGCCGAAACTGCCGGACGATATTTGGGAATACCAGCCTTCTGAGCGGCGATAGCTACGCAGCTCTTAACATTGTCACCCCCAAAATCATATATCTCTTCGACAAGTGGAGGTTCGGGTTGTTGACGTAATTTATTCATTACACTAGCTGCGAGTTGCGCATTAATAGCTCCTTGCACCGAAAATTGACCAATATCTTGATCTCGTCGGCTTCTTGGTGGAGGAGAAGCGGGTACTGAATGCTGGCGAGTAAAGGGTGCAATGGGGACAGGTGAACCTCTATGAGACAGACTTCCTCTATTCCGTTCCAAGGAGCCCATTCGAATGGGTCCACGTTCGGCGATACGAGGTGTCCGTTCGAGTGAGCGAACTCGGCTTGGATATGGTTCGGGTTCCTTTTCTTCAATCGGGGGTTCAGTGTTTGTTGGTGTATTTGGAATATTGGGGGTATTAGGTGCAGCTAGGTTGTCACAACTCTCGTGCGCGCTAACAAGTCCAGCATGAGTAGAAGGGGTTGTAGTTTCAACCAAAGGATCTAATTTATGGAGTTGTGTGACCGGTATGGGTCGTGTGTGGAGCGGGAGGTCAGGAATGTCAGGGAGAGGTTCAGGGTTGGTGGGCGTGGCAAAGTCGACAGCTAGAGTGTTGAATACCGAGGCAGGGGTGGTGTAGGCGTGCGGGTCTGCGCGAGGGTTGTCTCGAAGTAGTTGCGCGAGCACTTGTGGATTCTGGGCCACGATGTAGGTTTGGGGACCGCTACCCTCAGTTGCTGTTGACGAAAAAATAAATTATCATTTGCCATGTAGTTAAGTCTAGACATTTACGTAAGAATTTGTATTTTATATCTTTAATTTAAATTTGATTCTAACTTTGAGCTTTACTTTATCATGGACAAACAAGACTCCTATGATATATATATAGCAATTATCCTTATTTATTCTAATCGCACTCATATGCATTTAAATTAAATAATAAAATATTTTTTAACTAAAATAGTAATTGTTTTATTTAAAAATAAAAACATAATTATAAGTTAATATTACCACCAGGGAGATTATTGTGCGGTCGTGAGGGTTTTGGCGGAGGCTCATCTCCCCACGAAGCTGCGGCCACTCGTCTGTTCTCGCGTCTCATAGTATCCCACGCCGTATTTCTTTCTTCTTGAAGAATCTCGCTATAATAAATAAAAATGTTATATCACTAAGCGGATAATAATTGTCTACCAAGTAATTTGTACAATTTAGGCATTTACTGTGACTTCGCCATTTATATGAACTTTATACTCACAAGAGTGTTTCCTTTAGCTGATGGGCAGTGTGCCGCTGCGAGGGTTCGTAGGCCCAGCAGCGCGACATGACAGAGTAGAGTCGTGGCGGACAACGTGGAGGAAGCGCCAAACGTTCTCCATTCTCTAATTTGCCTATCACGTCGTTGTTTTTCACTCCACTGAATGGCTTCACGCCAAGCATTAGAATTTCCCACATACACACTCCTGGAAAGTATTTGTCATAATTATATATGAGTACACATATCAAGGATTGTCAATATTGTTCTCCTAGAAATGTTCCGGTTTAGATGCCATTTAGCACTGCACAACAGTAGTGTGCGCAATATATGTCACTGAAGGTTTAACTATTTTAAAAAATATAGGTTTCTACTTCAAACTGTTTGATTTTAAAATGTTATTTAGGGAAATTAGGACTATAAACCTATGTTTAAAGAAACAAACATTTTCTTAACATTTTTTCTTTTATATTAAGTTTACGGTTTTAATTCATAATTAAATACGGAAAATTTTAAAGTTGCACTTATTTCTTTTTATCGTGAAAACGGGATAACTAGGACAAATTTTTATTATGAAATTTACAACAGAAGTACTATGAAATGGAAACGTCATACTTACCAAACATCCAAACGTCAGAAGCAGATGTGAACCGCCGAAAGTTTATAGACTCTGGTGCCATCCATTTAATGGGTAATTTGCCTCTCGATGCTTTGTAATATGATTTGTCTTCTACCATTTTTGATAGACCAAAATCTGCCAACTACAAAGAAAATACTCAGTTAAATAAATTCAATCCAATCCATACAAATAAATAAAATTGGAGTGTCTGTTTGTAATATTAAAATAACCGCTTTTAACTAGGTGCATATAGATGTATACACAGTACATGTACCAAAACAACATTTTTTACAATGTCTGTCTGTTTGTTCCGACTTATATCTGAAATGACTAGACCGATTTTGACGGGACTTTCACTAGCAGATAGCTGATGTAAAAAAAGAGTAACTTAGGCTATTAAACATCTTGCTACGACCCATAGGAACGGAGCATAGCGCGAACGAAAACTCGTACGGTCGGCTAGTAACGAATAAACTCGGCATACGACGTTATTGCACAAAGATATTTTTCAGTAATTAATAAACTTAGCATTGACAGACAGCCTCTATATATTGTATCAAATATATTTTACTTACTTTGACACAAGTAGGTGTGGATACCAATACGTTTCTAGCCGCTATATCTCTATGCACGAACTTTTTACTTTCTAAGTAACTGAGCGCCGTTGAAAGTTGATAGATATATAACACTAATGTGCATGTTTCTAATCTGAGAAATAAAATGTAGTATTAGTATTTCATTGTATCATTATTTCACACACAAATGTAATACGTATATTTTCAAATCACCTATGAGCATTTTGTTGTAAGTACGCGCGCATTTCCCCTAGTGTTGCTAACTCCATTACGATCCATATGGGTGGTGTACTGCAGACACCAACTAGGCCAATTATGTGAGGATGGGAGAACTGCTGCATTATATCTGTAATAATTCAGGAAAGAACATTATATACACCTTCAACTGTAACAAATCGTCTACAACAACAAAAGTTTACGATCACTTTAAATGTATAATGTGTCTGTGCAACAAAGTTGGCATGGATTAATATCGTAGTTCTTCTACTTACAAGCCTCTTCAAGGAACTTCTCTGCAGTATCCAGGTCAGCGTCTAACTTGCAAGTCTTGACAGCAACAGGGAGAACACATTCACTTCCTTGCTTCTTTTGCATAGCTAACTGACGACGGAGGGACGGATGATTCGATGAGGACACTCGACAGGTACCTAGGGAAAATATATTCAGACTGGTTACTATTTGTTCCGGTTCACTTTACAAACTTGCGGTTAACGTGTACGGTGTAACCAATTTTAGCAAAAAGTAATAATATACAAGTAAATATATTTAAGATTTATTGACTTAAATCTAAATGAAATGAATTAATTTGTAACCCAAATTTCTATATATCACTTTTATTGTTTACCTTTGTGCACGTCACCAAACTGTCCTTCCCCAATGATACCGGTCAACTCGATTTGATTACGAACTAACTCGTAATCACGAACTGCAACAAAAATATCACAAAACTGAAAAAATTATAATTATTGGCGTGAACCTTGACTTGTCCATAAATGTTAAAAGATGATTGAAACGTTTTTTGGACAATTTCAGTTGATTATTACCTGCCGGTGTAGAATAATCCGCGTCATCGTCAACAATCTCCGCATAATCTTCAGAAAGAAGCGTGGCGGTTTGCTCCCACGAGCTGGTCTTTCCTTCTGAAGAACTGCTGCTCATTTCAGCTAAAAATAAATTCACAGCTTTAGAAATCTGGAAATCACTGATTATTTTTAAAATAGAAACTTAATTTTTCTCTAATTACAGAACAAAACACTTGAATCTACATAAACTAAGTTCTTACATAAGACACTTATACTAGGTGTTTATATAATTTTAATTACGTAACTCACTTTTACACTGACAGTTGAGTTGTTTCCATACAGTAGCTTGTTAAAAAATACAAAATATGTTACAAAAATGATTCTTTAGAAATCCATACAATATGTTATCAAGTAAAACGTGAAATACTTACTCGTTCTATTCCAAAGAGAGGTCTGGGAGTCTGTCACTAGTCTACAGTAGCCGTCCACTAAATCTGCCAAGCTTTCTGCAGCCTGGAAAAAGTTGATAAAAAAAAATCAAAATAAAATATCATGGAGTATTAACAGAGAGAAATAGCGTCTTTTGAGCAATGAAATTTTGTGATAAAATTCCAATAAAACCGGCGAATCTGTATGAATCGATAATTTCAACAAAATAGTACATTTCCATAAGATAATAACAAAGGTTTTGTTGTGTAAACGTATCTTATATATTTGTGTATTTTACCTCAACACTGCTGCACGTTATAGTTAACGTTTCCGTGGCACCCTTCACTCTGAGTTGTAACGCTGCTTTGCCACATGAACTCGTCTATAATAAAACATAATGATAACGAGTTAATATAATATCTAGGTATAATTATTAAATTCAAAACTCCAGTTTAAATTATTTTTATTTGAAATTAAGTTTCATAATTCAATTTTATTCTAATGAGATTTTAATAAACTTTCTTAAACTGTTCTTATTTAAATCCTAATAAAACATTTTATATACATTTAAATAGGTATTGTATAATAAAAAGGATTACCTGTGTCTGCGACTGTTGCGTACAGTTAGATTTTAATGTTTGCACCGCCACAATATCACTAAATGACGCTATTTTGGTGTAGGTGGGGGGTTCACCCGCTTTGTGCGACACATACGATATATCTGCGAAAAAGAAGAGATCCATCAAACTGTGTTAAACTACGAACTCATGACCAATAGAACGTGAATCTAATATTCTATACTTTAGCTAAGTCGGTATTTAGTCATAGCAATTAAGAAAAAGGTATGAGGGAGTTTATATCACGTCATATGTCAATTACAGTATATTGACGATCAAGCAGGTTAATAACTCCACGACCTATCCTTATAGTGAACAGTGTGAGTCACAGGAAAACCTATGTGAGATCACAGAAATACGACAAAATGTGTACTTTTGAACTTTTGTAAGAATTTAAGGAAATTGTCTATTGTTGTTTAAGTAGTAATAATTACCTATATCAGGTCCTATTGCTAATTCAACGGGAATCGCCCAACCAGTACCAAGAGCGCCTGTGAACGTCTCTCGATCGTAGCCATAGTGTGTGTGCATAGTTTCGAGGTATTTTAACATACAGTCGTTGTCGCTTAGGTTTGCCACCTAAAAATAATAATGAAATATAATTCTTACTTTGACAAAAACTTCCTATTAAAATATTGCAGGTATATATAAACAGATTTACCTTTTTAAACTGTTGTTGTATGGCCTTCTTCAGCACTTTGGGCTTAATCGCTTCTAGTACTGATTTCGGCAGGAACTTGTGCAGACCGAACTCCTTCTCCAGATACTCGATGTTGGACTTCTTGTCTAATGAAATCTGCATGTCTTTGCAGAAATATCTAAAAAAAAACAAGTTTTTAAAAAAATATCTTCGCAAATTAGTCTAAGAATAAATAGCCAATAGATAAATTTATTATGAAAATACATATACAATCAATATGAACTTACTTTATTTCTAAACAACATATTTGTATCGCCAAATCCTGATCAACCATAGGATGATTGGCGTTGAGGTAGTCATGTCGAACCTAAAATACAGATATTTATTTATTTTATTCACATAGACATATATTTTTAAATCAATAGATAAGTCTATTTCTAGTTATATCAAACGCAAGTATTTTATTAAGGCAACTATATACTTATTCATAAACAAATAAATATACAAAATAATTTTTTTACCGGTGTTCAGAGCCAACCGGCCCACAGTTTATAAAATTAATGTGTTTAATCAAACACATCTGTTTTGATTTTACCTGATCATAATAATAGTGAAAAGTGACGCGGTCCGAATCGCAGAGATCGCGCAAATTTGCGGGTAAATATCGCACACGTAGCTCCAACCGCCATTCGCTCGCCGGCCATTTTGTGATCAACTCAGAAACTGGTGTATCTTGATGAATCCATCGGATCTATAATAGAATTGTCAATAAAATGACAAAATAACTATTTAATTCAAATCTCTTACTTTAAAATAGTCATAAAAACTAGCTAAATTGCAAACATAGTTATAGAAAAAAAGAACTAAGAAGTTATACATACATATATGTTTTAAAGGCATATTATAATTTTTATCTAAATGTATAAACATCGCATCATATCACCCTCATAATACAACTACGCGTTTTCATCCATTTCCAAAACCATCAATCATTATACGTCAATGTCAGTCAAGGGATAATCTTCGCCTGCTTTAACTTTCAATTGGACCATAATGCTAAGTTATGTGTTAAATCGCCTATATCATTTAAGATCCTAAATCTAAATACTCTATTGAAGTATAAGTATATGGTAGAGTCAAAGAAAAATTACCAAAATTAAATCAAATACTAAAAAGCATTAAAGAGATTGTTTTTTTTTCTGAAGCCCATAAAGAGGGTGTCTAAGTTATTGGTCGGGTTGGAAGTACGACGCAATATTGGATCGCATCATTAGAGCAATGATAGTACCTAATTGTTATTCAAAGAATAACATACCCGGGACATAACAAGAAAAGTAAGATAAATAATTTCTAAGATTGTGGAAGATGGCATTTAAGGTCTAGGACGAATATACAAATTCAGAATTAAATACTTTACCTTGCCTGTGGTTAATCTTCTTGCCCTGAGTGCATAACAAGAAGCGTAAACGCGTTCCCCTGATGCTAGCCGCACAGCTAGACATCGTAGCACTGACCGCACATCTTCATCCGCAGAAGCCCTTACAACGTTGAACCCGCCGTTTGGCAGATGAATCTTCAGCGTAGACTGATCTGTGGGCGCTCCTTAAAAAAAATACAAAATTTTAAAATCTAATTTCCTAGAAATAATAATAAGTCTGCAAAACTCCACATTATTAATTCGATATTTAGTGAACAGGTAGAGTAATATGTATTTTTTTAAATTATAATGTTTAATTAATTAAGAGCTCTCGTAGACAAACACCTCCTTTTCAAGATTATGACACCATGACTGGATTTACGTGTGGGGAATCCAAATTGTTAATAGATATACCAAATTAAATGAGGAAGGAAAATCCTAATATTCAAATAATTATGGCTCCTCAATTCTTTTATATTAGGTACGTATTGTATTCGTTATTTTATCAAGTCATCGTGTTTGGATTTCTCTTAATCAATTACACTACCAAACTAATTTACATAGTCACAATCCTGCATAATAATATAGATGTATCTGACAGGTCAGTAAAGTGACGTAGGACTAGTTACTAAGTAATTGAAAAGTCAAAATTTATGATATTCACTAGTAGTCAAGTGAGGAGTTCACTGTGTCGAATGTGAATTATATTTCTTTCTGTTTTGTATCAAAAACTGATATAATTGATAGTATTCCATAATAGTACATGATGTAAACCTTATTAGGTCCAATAGAGCATGATGGATTGAAGTTAAATCTTATTAGTAAATAGAGTAGGTCGTTACATCGTATATATACTTACATAGTATATAACGACTAGAAACCCTATATACAAATCAAGCTTAGTGATTAATTCGTAACATTACATTAAAACTGATTGATTGAACTAATTACACTATATTTATAAGCATTATCAATGAATGTCTGTATAAAACCTTTCTTAATATCACAGATATTGTTAATTAACATAATCAACTTTTACTCTCTTTAGTGACTTCATTAGGGATGAACAAAGTTTTAGTCAGAATTCATTTAATACTTTTCTCATTGACCACAACACACAACATTGTATGCACACACGCAAAAACAAGCAATTATTTTTTACCCGACTACGGCGAAGCCAAAAGGAAGGGTTATGATTTTGGCAGTGTATATATTTGGCAGTGTATATGCATGTTTGTATGTTCCACTCTAGCGCCTAAACTACTGAACCAATTTTCATGAATGAGGTGTCAATAGATTCCTAATAATTAAAAAACTATTAAATAAAAAAATAAAGTTTAAAAAAACTATAACCCGACTACATAAAAAGTGATTTAAAAAGGACGAAACAAGAAAATAATTCAGATAGAAACCCAGAGATGCGTAGGTTTAAAAATGGTCAAAGTAGAACCGTGGTCGCATCCACTGTACATCTACTATGATTATTCTATGATTAGAGGATCACTACCATGAAACAGACATGGGTTATAGTTTTATATAACTAGCGACTTGCCAATCTTATCACGAATTTAATTAAACATTTAAGATCTTTAATCGAGAATCTCTCAAGTTACGCAAAATTATACTGAAACTTTTACTCTCGAGAATGCGATATTTTAAACAATTATTAAAATCTAGATTTTTTTATACAGTAGCAGTAATGTTTTTACGTTTTTCTATACAATCGCTTGCTAAAAAATAATTGATATGCGAAGAGTCTATCTCTATAACATAATTATTGGCTGAGAAAGTTGTTAAATATATAATAGATTATAATATTCACCAAATATGTAATAGGGCAGATGTTTGGTATTTCAAAGTAGACGGTTCGTAAAGTAAATATTTTTACTACCTTAATTTATAACCCAATATATATATTTTGAATTTGCATACCAAGGTTCGAGGAATTTCAACGTCGGTGTCAACAAAAAAGCCAATTATCATTCAACACCCACCGTCGTCAATCGCAAGAACAATTGTGTTAGTATTACTTTATTTAAATATTTATAATTCACCCGTCTCGCGTGTCTTCAGAAATTATATTATTATTTTATCATACATGCTTTACAGTTTACACTTCCTTTTAATTGTGTAAAGAATAAGCTTATTTACCTGTTTCGAAGGCAAAGCGAAGCGTGAACTGGCGCTATTTAGAAATATAACATATATTTATGCGAAAAACGGGAAATAAGTGTAGTAAAGAGCCTTTGGCGATGTTTTAATATACAAAATAATTTTAATAATTCAATACAAAATCAATGTTATCAAAATACCCCAATCCCATAATTCTTAACCTATGCCACTTGATTTCCTTTCCAAGTGTTACTTTATCTACATAATCAGTATCTGGAAACAAATCAGCCGAGTGCTTTAGATGCAAATAGTGTAGCTCATTGAATAAGCAAGTTCACTAGAACTCGGCTAAGTAGCGCACGGAGTTTGTCACAGTGACACAAAACTACCGGAAAATTTGCTTTTATCGAGTTTTCCATAAGGAAATTACTTTAATGGTTAAGACCCATGAATATGAATTTTCTATGGAAAGATATAGCTGTTGTTTAAAAACAAGATAGACGAGAATTAAGTCCGGTTTACATAGATAGTCAATAAGGAGATTAAAGTTGTGTAACATCTGATTGGCATTTGGTATTTAATAGATCAACTTTACTTCTTAATTCCTACCCAATATTATCTTTAATTTTCAAGATAACAGATCTTACATAAATGAAAAAGACCAAGAGCTCAATTTTCCTTAATGGAAAAGGTGCTGAGTAAAATTAACGGTAAACTTCTGAACAAAAATGAATTTAGAATAAAGTATAATTAATTTCTTGGTCTTTTTCACATCAAAATGCGGGCGGAAGGAAGTGTCACTAGACCGGATAGGCTATAAATTATCGTTATCTGCCCCCCTACCGACCACCATCACCCATTACAATCTGTCAGAATTATTCATGACTTGCGAATGGACAGACAGGACACATAACCACGATACATGTATATATATAAATTGATACGTTGGCATAATTTAATATTAGTATTTCATCGATACTAAATAAATAATCGAGTATAATCTAAACTTTTTACTATACCTTACTTAACTTACTACATACTTTGTGCTAGTTTGTAACGCAAATATTGATTTATCATGGTAAATTATAACTTGACTTCAATAGGTATATTTATTAAACTCTTTAAACCTCTTGGCTCTCAAGACCCAGGTACTGTTCAACTATCTGTCTAGATTGTCTTTTAAAAGTGCAGTATAGATAATATGTGAAATACTCGTATAACGAAAGGTACTGCATTCATTGAAAATGTTACCAGTATAACTACGTCATCATCAGGTAACTCATTAGACAAAATCTAAGATAGGATAAAACGTTTAACTTTGTAGTCATCGCTTTTCTTTTCAAAAAATAAAATCTCGTCTAAAATAGGAAAAATTTAAAAGGAGAGAGCATTCATTAGTCGTAACCGCATCTCTAGTCAATGGAAATTGATCAAATCGGAAGCGGATCACCTAAAAAGTGGCAAAATGAAAATTCCTTTGTTCTCGTATTACAATTTAACTAACCCTCGCCTTCAATGGTTCAACCATTTACTTATACTGGTGTAAGGAAAGGTTAACCTACGCAATATACTCAAACACAGATGACGCCCAAAAGGTGAAAATTTGAAAAAATTACTAAAGAAAGCTCAAATTTATTTATTTCTTGTTCAGCAATCAAACAGTTTATTTTTTAAATTAAAGTTATAAATTTGATATTCAAATTTGAAATTCGAATAACTTTTCAATAATTTTGAAAGCATTGCGTTTTGAATCAGTAATATCCATTTTTCGGCAGTAGAGATAAAAGGGAAATCGAAAAGAATATATTAGTAAATGATCGTTACATGACCACGTGTTTACTGGTTATAGGTCTCAATCGGAAACGGTGACATCATCGTGGCCATTCATTCACAAGAAAAGAACGTCAAATTCTTAGGTTTGAAGGACATTATTATTTAATTGTTAAATTTATCAAGTAAAATTCATAAAATGTATTTGGTATCACAATAGTTATTATACATTTTCTAGGTTACACAAACTTTAACGTAATTTTTCTTGTACAAAACGTGTAAATGTGTACAAACATAATAATATGAATATTATTATGAAAACACATATAATTGCTTAGAATATTTTGTAATTGTGACCGAAATTGTGATTGAAAATTAATGACTAAGATCCTCGGTTACAGGAAATATTCAAAAATGGTGACATCAGCGAAAAATCGTTTAATAACGTCTTTAAACGTAGATTGCTTTTATTTATTAGCTATAAATAAACTTTAAAAATACTTTGAGTGGGTGCGTAATCTGCGTATGAGAATAGTAACGGTCATTTTTTTATGGATATATTATATACTAGGGGCCCATCCCGGCTTCGCACGGGAGGAATATTTAGTTTAAAACATTTTGGCTCTCCCGCATTTCGGTGCCCCTCTACCTCGGCGTTACTCGCTACCACTCGCTGCACTTCGAGTATCACCGAGATAGAACTACACTGGCCCGTCGCGTCGGCGTGTATTTTTTGTTTATATAATATATATTTTTAATTTCGTAATATCTTTTGAATGGAAGGTCCGATTTTAATAATTCAAAAAGTAATTTACAGGTATTGAAACAGTCTTGAATATGAAATAATTTATTTGGATAAGGATTAATACAAAGGTATGGAAAACATGGTCTGATTTTGATAGGCATTTTTATCAACTTTTAAAATATAAAAAAGTAGTTATAGTGACATAACTATAATAGTTGTACATATGGTCTCGCGGAGTTTTTTGTAGATATTGATACGTTCTATAATATTCTAGAACATTTTTTTGTTCTATCATCAATACTTTTCGCAGCGCATGCGATGAAAGATATTTTATGGCTATTTTTTTTGCACCTTGGGTTGGTTTTAGTGAGATTTTCTGGGGATCTCTAATTTTTTCTTGTAATAAATATAGCCTATGTTACTCAGGGATAATGTAGCTTTCTAATGGTGAAAGAATTTTTGAAATCGGTCCAGTAGTTTTTATGTTTATTCGTTACATACAAAAATACAAAAATACAAATCTTACTTCTTTATAATATTAGTATAGATAGATTTGAATTTTAGTGAAAATAACTTTGAAACCAATTAAAATATTTAATATTGTAACGATAAAACTGAAGTGCTACTACGGTCGACGGTAAACTTATTTAAAACTTATCTCAAGTTGCTCTTACTTATTACTTAGCTTACAGTTTCATCACGAAGAATTCATTTTGTAGTATATAATATCTGTTATCTTGCTGTTATTTGATTTATACTCTTTTAACACTTCATAGCAAAGGTGTATTTCATTTGGTGCTACCTTGTTAAAAATACAATATCAAACATAGATAATGATGTCGTTTTTCGTGTCATGACCTTGGCCTGCATGCTTCAATGCAGTTTTTTTTTCTTTGACAGTGTCTGCAGAATAATTTTCTCATTTCATGAGTAATGTAGAGCATATATGATTTATTATTAACTACAAAAGAAGGAATTCTGTTTGTATTAAGGTTACTTAAACAGATATTTTTAAATCTAGAAAACAACTAAATAAATATTGCACTTTAGGGTCAGTAATATTAGAAATCAATGGACTGTAATTACAATGACATAATGGTCCACACGAGTATAAATTGTATCTAAGAATAAACTTCTTCAATAGATTAAAAAAATAATACCTATTAGTTAAAGTATGTAAATATATTAGCAACAAAAAAGCTTCCTGTCAAAACGGATGTACATAAAAGGCATGATATTGATATTATTAGAACACTAATTTCTTCCACGTGGACACATCGGAAACGGTGACATAAGAAAAAAAATTAAGTATGCGCGAACGCAGGCGTCGACCTTATTTTAAGTAAATACATCCTACGAGCACAGATTTAGTTTGGATTTGGATTTAAAACAATACCGTTCTCTCAATTTTTATTCGTATAATGTCGCTGTATATTAAAGTTAAGAAAAAAAGACGTAATTTATTCATATTTTTTGAAATTTAAACGTTAATTTAGCATGGGCAGGATCATAGTCGACTAATTATTATAATATAACAAGAGGCATTCCTAATGAATTTGTAAATCATACCATTTAACATTTTAGAAATCTTTGGCTCAGTGCCGCCACAGATTGTTGTGAAATTTGGCAGACGAAATATTTTATTAGTGGATAAGTATTAGTTACTATTCGCAAGTTGAAATTCGTGAGGATTTCGAAATGAGGTTTTTTTTTTTCAAAATTATATATGTTGCAGTTTAGTATAATAGTTAATGAGTTGCTCAGTAAGCCGAAATAATTTTAATAAGTGTTCCACGTGTCTGGCGTTAAAACCAGTTCAACAGTATTTATGACGAACATCAAAAATACGAGTCTTACCGTATTTCCAGAAGACGGTTAGTACTTTAAAGGCGTCTGACAAGAAGTTGGAACCTTATAAATAGCGAGGTTATTTATAAGGTTCAATTACCAACCAATTGGAGGACTTGCATTATATTTATATACTATATCAAAACTGTAAATTGTAAAATTCAGGTTTCTATAAATATGATTCTAGTTGAACGATCAATTCTAATTATTTCTGTTTATTTTTATAACAACTAGTTATTAAGTAAGTAAGTGCAACGTAAGTTGCATAGTGTACATACCGTGCGCAGGAGCAGTAGTAGCGTGTCGCTTGGGCGAGCCGCCCTGCGGCGTCGACTGCATGGCGCGCGCTAGCGGCCCTTCGCCGCACCGCCCGCCGCCCTCCGGCTCATGGCTGGAAAAGAAAATTATTATTATTATTATGTTTTTGATTATTATTACAATATCTTACAATTATATTTATTTCTTAAAAGGATAATGACCGAAGCATCAGATTGTTATCAAACGTTAGAGCAAAATCCCAAGACGATCAGACCAGATTTTATATACAAAATATTTTATATACGCAGATCTGACCGTTGCGGTTCTTAAGATAACAGAACTTTAGTGGTAGTTTATAAGTTACTTGATCGCGCTAAAACCAAAATGAAGTTTATTTTTGTATCGTTTTTCCTGTATCTTGTCTGTATAATATTCAATTGTCTGTTTGCTTTTCCATTTTCAGTTTTAGAAAGTGGTTTTTCTGTCCATATAATATACGATACAATACTAACAAGTAACAACAATTTTCCAAACCAACAAACTTAGGTTCACAGATGGCGAACGCACTAGGTACATCGGCTTCGTTTTAATTATCCACAGACCAGTGGTTGAAATGCAAGGTACAAAGGCGTGTTAGGGGTGTTCCCCCATGTATACAGTGACCATAAATTACATTTTCGGAAGAGAAGTCTCATTTAAGAGTAGATAATGTTACAAATTTAATTTGTTTTATATGTTATTAGCTGCGCCCCGTGGTTTCACCCGCTACATTTTGGATAATTCACACTATATCATTATAAATTATAGTATATGTGTTATTCTGATGTGTAATCTATATTATTGTAAAGTTTCATCAAAATCCATTCCGTAGATTTTGCGTGAAGGGGTATCAAACATACATCCATAAATTCAGACATCCATACATTGTTACAAACTTTCGCGTTTATAATATTAGTAGGATTGTCTTATTTACACATAGCCGTTCTTAACTTTCTTGACAATGTATAAATATAGCTTTGCCATGAAAGTTCAATGGCAGATTGACAAATTATTTTATAAGGAGAATACTGATTACGTTATATAGTTGGTTTTGTAAAATTTTAAGTAACACAAAATATTACTGACAAGGTGATCCATTGGACAGTGAGTAGAGTTGGAATATAAAAAACCTTTCTAAACTTACACTTGGGAGAGAATCCCAGGCACTGCTCGGCTTTCTCTCTAAAGCGCATCTTTAACTTGTTACTGTGCAGTATATCTCATATATACTTTATATATTCTAGGCTAGATTTAAATAAATCATATAGCATTCAAAATTTCAAAGTTAATAAGTTAAAGTTGGTGAGTTTTAAAGTTGTTGCTTGAACTTATTTAAAAGACCACTGAAGCCGTAACTTTTCTAATTTCCTTTTTACAGCCGATTGCTGCAGCCGACAAAAAGTGAGTAAATATTAAAATTGTTTGTCTCAATTCAATAATATTATCTGGTCACGTTATCCCCCACCCACATAGGGTTGGTCATCGATTGATATTCGGCGCATGCAAATGCACTGTATGCATGTGACGCTGAAAACCCTTTTAGTTGTTTTGTTAAATCTCATCTATGTATGAAATTTTACATTACTGTATAAAATATTCATTTTAGGAGATCACGTAAAACAAATTTATTTTTGCACAACATACGAATGTAGAATCAGACAATGTTAGATTATAAGAATATGTAACCTCATAATGAAAATATAATAATAAGCTGTAAATTATATTAAATGATTTTTAGGCCAGCCTAAAATTAAAATTAAATTGCAAGTCAAATCGATATGACATTGGACTTAAATTATTAAAATATAATTATATAAACTCTACATCATTGATGTTGTACTTATGCTAGTGTCAAAGCTAAAGTAATGGTAGATTTTCATAATGATTTTGTGACCATAGTTCATTTTAAACTATTACCGCTATCCACTCGGAAAATAATCATTTTTTATCTTGCTAATTTTGAATCTAAATTACATTTACTAATTTGTAACATAGAAAAAGCAGTACAAATTGCATCCAAAAAAATTCTAACTTAATTAAAATAAATATAAGTGAGGTTTCAGTGTTTTATTCTACGAGCATGAGTTTGTTTAATATTACCAATGTCCGTTACTAATATCCGGGTATTTCCTTAGATTATCTTATACATAAGATGACGTAATTACCACTACGTAAGTTTACTACGGAATTCGGTAAGTATTGCATATGATAAGGTACGAAATGCAAAAATGCACGTGGGTGTGAGGTGCTGGAGGTGCGTCACTAACTCACAATTAGTGAGACATGTCTACAACATGTTTATTGTGAATCATAATAAAAGAAAGAATTTAGTTTTGTAATACTTGTTAACCTAAATAAGCTAGAACTGTATCGATTTGTCATAGCATTTCTACCAATATTTTTGAAAATTTAGGTATAAAAGCTGGAAATCGTTAGTCTTAGTCGTAACTCTCTTATACCCACCCTATCCTTATTGTATAATTTATGCGTAAAAATAATTTGATTCCAGAAAATAGCTAAAAGGTAAAATTTATACGTACGTTCATAAATATGTACTTAGGACGTACCGTTTCACTCTACCCACAGTGCCCACGTTTTTCAGGAGATGTAAACTTTACAACCACAAAAGTCGATGGCAGATTTCGCGGTGTCGGAATAAACCTTTACCTACTACGGACATCTTATACGTAGTGTTTGAGAATAATAGCAAAGCAGTCTATTAAAATCATATTAGTATTGATTTCCGAAAATAACGTCGGCTCCTATCGAAATTTTATGCCTTTATATTTTTTCCTGTGGGATTGATAATCGTATTAAACACTTGAGAAAAGCGGGGGCGGGTCGTTAGGTTACAATAAATAGAACAGTGAGAAACATTACAGGTTGAGGACCTCAATATAGATCGCAATAAGACGATAGCGCTATCACACTTATGAAACTGTCCTAGCTGTAGATAATGACGCGTCCAATGCGAAACTGCCTTGATATTATTGCAATAGTTTAACCTAATTATTATATTATTACGGTTACGGCAAAGCAAACATATTACACTGTCCAATTTTATTTGAAATACCAAAGAATTGCCCAATTTACAAAGAATCTGTTATTGATAGCACCAGAGCGAAATATCGAGTGGTAAAAACTGAAGACATGCTATGAGAACATTTCTTCTTCTCTTTAAAGACTTATATTTGACAAAACTGCCAACTTGATTTTGAAATTTTGTTTTAGCATAAGTTATAATGCATATAAGATCTGGAACACCAACTCACTCATCCCACACTACAGACGCGTTAATAGAGACATAACTTACATTTATTGGCACTGTCAAAAGAAATGCCACCAAAAATTAATTTAAAATACAAAAACATCAATTTTTTATAACATTCCTAACCCTAATGGGGTAAAGTAGTCCGTATTATCTGTGGTCAAAAGTTATTTCATAGAGTAAACTAAACAAACCACATTCGTCAACCCTTCTGGAGACAAATGAGATAAATACTGAAAATCAAAACTACGCATTTAGTTTTTTCTTTTCAATTTACGAATAGATGAACTCTTTAGCAGAAGACTTCACTTGTACCACAATGTTAGACTTGGCAATTTAACTGATTGCCAGACAGAAACACGAACTACTATTTACTAACGACTGAGCTGATCAGCGAACCAATTACGGCACTGCCTATATGTTAACATTCTCTTTGTTTGTTGCAAACGTAGCTTTAAATGGTACAGCTATTTGAAATAGATACGGTTTGTTGAGAATTTTTAATAAGACCTTCAAATTAAGGGATTGTTTTTTTAAAATAATAAATGCTAATATTATTGTAAAATATGTGAAAGCCTTTGTTTATTATTCAATTACACAAACATATATTTCAATGAAGTATTGAATACAGATACTTTATAAGTTAGAAATATAGCAAGAAAGGAGAAAATATACTGAAATTATCGCGGACCAAGTAACGAACAGATATAAGTTGAATGTTATTGAAGTGCTAGTGTAGTGTTTTCAGTTATACTGATAGATATAAAGTGAATCCACAACATATTTCTGAGCCATATTTGAAAAAATTTGGTCCAGACAATCCGCCATCATAAAATATAATTGAGATCGTTTAAAACTGTTACTACCGAAGAGTAGCTGGTCGTAGTAGTAAAAATACAACATTTCAAAGCAATATATTTCCGAATATTGGAGTCTTTATTTTTAATTGGTTTGCATCAAGCTTTGTAATGATCGGCCTGAATATTCATGGAATGCGGCGTGGGTACAATGTTCTTCAATATAGCGACTCTTGAGCTCTTTATTACGTAAAGGGCTCGTGTTGTAAAACGTTAATTAACCGTGGAAGACACAGGTAAAGTGTTTACCGGCACCATTTTCATCGTCAGTTATTAATTATTATGTACTTACCTATATAAAACATAAAATACTTTGCCATTTATTCAATACGGAAACTTATATTAAAATTAATTTATAATAGATACTGTTCAGAGAGGCTACTACATTTTTAAGCAATTTAGTTTAATTTTTCATACTGTGTAAATGTATCTACATTTAATTGCATATTTATTGCAGAATAAAAATTAAAAAATATTTTTTTAATTAAATAATGTATTCTACAAACAATTAGGTATACTTTAGCAGCTAACAAAAACATACCACACGAAAGCTAGTGATATCAATAAAATAAATCATTAAAAAAACTGTACTGTCTCAAAAATAGAGATAACATGTTCATAAGTATCTCAGAAGCATATTACTCATAGATTATGATTGTATTGTTAACCTTTACATACCTGCATTTCTTGAACTACAATATCCTTAAATCAGTTCAATGGTTTTCTCATGATTAAGCAATTATATTACCTTCAACTTTAAACTACAAGCTTTTGAATGTCATCACAATCTGGATTTATGAAATACGAGCTTATGCCCTCAATTATCAGTAAAATAATTTTTTAATCAGACTAATAACCTATTTACAACATTATTTAAAATAATATACACAATAAAGATGAACATCCATACAATAATAAATTAAATTTCAATACACACGTCATTATTTGTCATGACGGACGGTCTGAACGTTGCCGAATTATTAATAATGGTTAATTATGTTCATCGTCATCATGAGTTACTGTTAATATTAATAATATAACTATAATTAGTAGTATTATAATTTATCAGTTTAGGAAGTACAGAATAATCTATATATATAAAAAGAAACTAATTTACACATTAGCGCAAAAAAATAGATGTGAAAATATCTGCTTTTCAGTGAGGCAACAAACAATTTCAGTATTCTCTATATTTAATTATAATTATCCATAATTACAGCTTTTTTACATTTTCCGAATTAAATAGTTGCTTGTGCAACAATGTTGCGAGTTTCGATATTCCTACCATGCATTTTAAACACTTTAAAGTTCTTCTTTAATCTTTATTACTCAATTCCGATGTTTTATGTATATGGCAATGGGCCGAAAACCACCATAATTCTCAGTCGCAATTATGAATTAAAGAATTCCATCAAAAATGATCAATGATCGGACTCGAGCCTAATTCAAGTATGCAGCCTTCAAAATAGCACCCACTCGACGCCTACGATATTGTGTAAGGTGGAGACATTTAAGATTACGAGTGTAAGGGAAAGTATTGAAATTAATTACATCCAGTCTTCTGAAACTTGATTGCGATAACTGTTGCTACCTTATAAATCTGAGACTTGATTCGTTAAATATACCTAAAATATGTATGCCATGTTTAATAACTCAATTAAACGTGTAAACATACATAAAGAACATTAAAAGTAACAAAAAGTATTATAGGCTATTTGCATTACAACAATACGTTACGTTTCGTTGTAGGTACAGGATAAAATAATTTAATTTCAATATTTACATTATTGTTTGAGTTTAATACAGTCTACGTGACTAAAAGTAGTATACATCACACCACAAACCTTTTGGATCGAACCCTTGTGTATCTCCAGGTGTTGCTGCTATAGTGTCCGGAGCTTGATGGACAGAGTAATAACTGAAGACTGTTTGGTCTCGGCTGTCTCTGCTTCTTAGACCTCAACTTGACCACTTCTTCCTTTTTAGCCTCTTTTACAGGAGGTTTTTTAGAGTCCACGCTCCATCTATATTCATCTACACCATCCTTCCTAATTTCTACGACTTCTATATTTAAGTGATCTAATTTATCTCTGATGAAACTTCTCGATCTTAGTAGATCAGGTGTTTCATCGATTCTGTCGTGCTTTCGTATTTCGATCGGCGATGTCGGAGGTCGTCTCGGTTCAAACACGACTTTGGAATACTCGTTGCTTCGGCGCCATAAACGAGGGGATAACGGCCAAAAGCGCCCAGTGGGCTGAGCAGGCTCCATAACCATTTTTTCGAACACTGATGATATATTATAATTGCTTCACTTGTTCACTGACTTTATCGACTTTTCACTGTTGGAAGAATATTTTGAGTTACCAACAAAGATTTAAGATTTATATTTAAACTAAGCGTTGATTTGAACTGTTTCCTATGAACACGTCGTATGGTGACAAACGTGCACGACATTCGAAAGTAATTGATTGACTACACGAGGGGCAAGGAAATGTGCATATCCCCCCTCTCACAAACCTATCAATTGCGTTACGCCTACGAATTCTAGATAAAGACGATACGAATAAATCGAATGACAGTTTACACGTTACGCATAACAAGGCATCATAAATACGGCAACTCAAAACGAATAATAATGAAATAATCAATAAAGAGCTACTGGAAGGATGTAGATTATCTAAGTTTAAATATTCATTGGTTTACTCGTAATTGCTGTAAATAAAATGTCAATCGTTTTTGAGCGACAGAACATTTTTTAAATATTCTATCTGATAAATTAATTTGAGTGAATTTTGTGTGAATTGTTACTTCAACGGATTTATCAGATAGATATAGTCCTAGATGCCGATATTACTTTATCGGATTTCGTATTCAAAGTAATATCTTGAATCGTAAACATTTCTTTTGTTTAACTTTATACTTATGAGATACAGATAATAGATTAGACGGTAAGCCAGTATACATAATACATATATTAAAAATATATAATAATAGTACTTTTTTTACACATACTAAATGAATATTTGTAAAATGAGTCAATTTAAGGAAACACCACAAAACATTTCACTTTTGATTTCTGAGAAATTTGCATATTTTCAAGACAGCGATGAGACATTGTATTGCGATAAGAGCGAAGTTTGGCACGCGTTTAATGAACCTAGTCAACAATTTTATCAATTGTTTAAGAATGTATTATAATAAAATTAATATGTATGAACTGAATGTTAATGAAATAATGTTATCTATTACTTGTTTTTACTGCCAAATATTTTTTGCTAAACATAACATCTAAGTTTGTAATAACCAGTTTAGAATTCGTAACTTATAATCAATTACCCATACACCGCGTTCACGGCTGTATTCATTCGTAACAACTCTTTGAAATAAATTGTTGTAATAAAAGTTCGTAAAGATTTCACGTTTTAGTAAAATAAAATTTATTGCCACAGCAACTGAATAACTTCAATAAAATAACGTTAACAATTAGCTTAGATGTATTTCAAGGAGTTTACTCAGGATTTTTGCTAGAATAAAATCTCCGTTATTTATTATAATCTTCCCACAATCAGCTCTAGAATCTGCATCAAAAATGGATAATCATAAAACTCATACACAATGTGTGGAATAACGTTGCATACTAAACGAAGGAAGCAGTGGCAGGACGTAATCCATTTGCTATGTTAATGTTGACGTATAGAGCATAAATATTGGTAAAGTGGACGCACGAGTTTATGTCACTTTTTTATGACGCTACGAACAAAACAAATAATATAAACTTTTGCGCGGACTATGTGATAAGTTGCTACTGACGTATACACAGGGTTTTTATGTTTAAATGAATAATAGATTTTCTCTTGTAATCGCCGACGACATGCAGAAAACTTCTTTGAAAAATAATTACTTGGAAGAGAATACTCAAGGAGAATACCTTAGGTTCCTAGATTTATTCACACATATTTAACTTTGACACAAATGCAACGTATGGCAGGTTAATTGAAGATTCCGTTAATATTTTTATTTTGATATCGTAAAAGTGCCATGCGAAGAGCATTGTAACATGTTTAGAGTTTTAATATATTATATTGGAATTTACAGCATGATTTTGTAGATAAAACATGAAACATATGAGAGCTAAGTAAGGTCTGTGAAATATTTGAACAAATTATTGTCTCATAATGTTATTTTGCAGTTAAATTCTGTATAGCATTTGCAGTTATTAGAGGTAGAGTCGTCATAATAAAAAGATGGTATATAGGTAGAGTCGTCATTGTAGTGTCATCACGGTACTTTCAACGAATACCAATAAGCTACAGAAAGTGTTATGATATATTACTTGCCTAAAAGGCTACTTATGCGCAGGAAGCGATGCCTGAATCACAGGAAGTAAAGGTGTGCACAACATATAGACAATATCATTTCGATGAAGCCCTGACTCAGGCGACATTCATCGAAATCGTAATAAAGAGGTTCAGAGAGACCCAGACTAATCATATTAATTACGTTGAATAAACGTAACATATTCAGACCCAGAATAGTCACTATATTTTACTTAATATATCAAGTGTATATTTACCATTCACAAATCAAAACCAAATTTAATAAATCTGAAAGCATTGTGTTATAAATGAATGAACAGACTACTTCCCTTAATTCAAATTTTAGGCAGAAAGTAGTTTGAAATCGTAAAAAAGGATATTCGTTTTAGAAAATTCTCATTTATTCGTTGCATAATATAACGAGGACCACAAACGTACCAGATAAAATTACATTAATTTAAAGATACATACTTTATTATAACGACGCGGAGAAGCCTATGAATTTTAATTAATACTGTGCTGCATTTCTCAAGTAATTTGCGCATACGAGACTTCAAGTTAAAAGCGGTAATTATGAGAAGAAATTAGTAAGAATCCTACTTTATACGTAGCGAAATATTAAAATCTGCATAACGTTAATACTTCTAAGTTAATAAGTTTGTAGCAAACAAAACTGAAAACATATAAAACCTTGTTTTCAATCACATCGATTATACGGCTTCAAGCTTTCGGCAGCATTCTAAGTGATCAATCAATTATATTTTAGTCTGTCTGTATTGATAAAAGGGAGTACGCGCATACAATAGCTGGAACATTCGATACGTAGAACCACTTAATTGAGTATAATATATTTACATCCAAAAACGCTTCAAGGAAATATATTTTTTATGACATATAAGTTACAGGGCATATTTGTTTGATATTATTATTTAGAATGAAGAGCGTGGGACAGGTTATGTCTTAAAATGTACACCTCATATCGTATGCATTGTGATCGAATGACAGTTGCTTGGAAACTGGAAGACGATTCGTTATGCATACTTAAATGGGAGTGCTGACCTGTATCAAATTTTAGTGGGTTATAATCATGTTATATAAGTAGTTATTGAATACCATGGACTGTACTCCTTATGATGAAACACTTTTAATTTTTATCATGCAGTATTGATTTAATATCAAAACTTGCACAACTCCTGAGGAAAAAAATAACCTATTTTATATAATAGTATTTTTAATATAAACATGGCATAGCTTTTAAAAAAACTTGAAGAAGCCAGGAAGGTATACTATTACTGGACCGTTAGTTTTCTATTGAACGAACCATGTTTCTTACATTCCAAATATAAAAGTTAAACTTGAGTTGAAAACTAAAACTATAACATTTCCACGCTATAAAGAAGCTAGGAATTCACGTAATTTTTTGCATATATAAAGCACATGGATATGACAATAATGTAGTCTATTTTGTCCCGGAAAATATTAATTTCCTGTTAATACGTAATACATATGTGTAAAAATAGATTTATTAAAGCATCTGAAGTTTTTAACCGAGCAAACCATTTAATAAGGCGTAACTAACACACTATCCAATTTACTAACATTTTGACATTTATAATATTAGTATGGAGTACAGATTAAAAGTAAAACAATTTAGAATGATAAATAGTTAAGTGCTGTCATTCACGATCATTTTTCATATCCTAAATATTAAAGCTTTTGGATGTTACAGAACGTAGAAATCTGACGAATGTGCCAAATGCTGAATGATGGACGGCGTCAATCATTTTGGAACAGGATTTAGCTTTTTGTATTGGAAATCAATTTATTAGTTGTACCTAATGGAATTGGCACTATGACGTTACCCATTTTATTTAATTAATATCTCTTTTGTCGTATAGAATTTTTATTTCTAAGAAACGACGGTGTATATTTTTGAGATAAGTCTGATCTAACAATAATTTTCTTCTGTTCTAAACTTCCATATCAAAGTTCCGCGACAGCTAAACAAACAAAATAAGCCAGACGAAAAAAGAAAACACATTTACGTAAGAATAGGAAACTGTTGCATCTAATTTAATCCACAAACTTAGACTACATGACTCTACCTTTGTTTTCGAATAAATATAATATGCTTCTTTATGTACCAAATATAAAAAATTAAAAAGTCTCATTTTATTAAAAATGCGATATAACTTTTTATTTTGTCTTTAATAATGAAAGATTTTTTTAAATTTATATTTTTAAGGAAAAACTAGTCTTTTTTTTCTAAAAGTTTTTTAGACTTAAGTATTAACTAGAGCACGATCAATAAAAAAGTTTATTATCTACAATATAATAGTATAAAGTTAACATTTATAGGTTTGTTTGTGAAAAGGGAACATAAAGTATTATTAATTAAGTTTGAAAAATAGTTTTTTCAGAATAAGAAACACTAGAACTTTCAAAGGTCGAAAGTTCTAATGTTTCTTATTCTGAATTACCTAAAGATAAATTAACTAAAAATTATTAAGTTATTCTTTTCTTTAAATGTCGAGGACTTGGAAAGTTATTTTAAAAACCGGCTAATTAAGAAGTTTTTTGAAGTTTCTTGCTTTATGAAATTTTTAAGAGATCTTGATTTTATTTTTATAATACTTTAACTGTATCAGCACGTGACAAGATTGATTAAGTTACATTAAACTAAACTGGTATGGTAATGAAATTGGTAAGATATCGGCCATGAGGTTAAAGAAACTATCAAAATATTTCATTTAATTTATTTTATAAAAATACTATGATGGTTGTTGCTAACAAAAGTTTTAGTACAAAACGGTTAACAAAAAATATCTATATAACCACAAGATATTAAGTTAAGGAATTAATTTCATATTGATTTTCAATAAATAATACAAAATATATATAAGTACTACAAGACGAGGATTTCTTATAGTGATAGTAAAACTGAATTGATGCTGTCAATTGAAATCAATAATTCTTATTAGGTGGGTAGATCACAGATGACGCAACGTTGCGTCGAGAGGACACTATAGGATACCAATCAAGTGCTTGAATGTGTTATGGCCGAGTGGCAATTCTTAGCTTAATATTATATACAAATTTCTATATCATAAACTTAAATTGTAGAGTTTGATCCGTCACTCATTTGTGGCTTAAAAAGTTAGTAATATATTAGGGCTTATTCTTCTTCCTCTTATTTGAATTTATCCTACACCAAGATATATTATTTATAAAATAAACATAATATTTCAAAACCAAGACCTTGATTTTTCTTAATACATGTAGTTTAAAATTTTAAATCATAAATCCATCATTTTTAGGTTTTCGTTACGCCAGTATGAGTAATTTCTGAGAATGCAAATAGTTTTTGTGTTTCCAATGTTACACAAAAAACAAGGATGAGTGTTATCATCATACTATATAGAACACAGACATGTATGTTATTTTTAAAAGATCTTTTACTATAGCATTGTTTCGTCAAATGATATTGCTTTGCTATCTCTCTCTCTTCTATTCTAAAGGTTGACTGGCCAGTATAATATCAACAATAAAATAAGGTAATTGTCGAACATTCAGTCAGTCATTTATTCGTCTTCATAATTATATTTAGCTAATGTATGAAAAGGTTACTTACTACTATGAAAGAACAATTTATTATATATTCCAATGTTCGGTAAACATATAAGTGAATATATTTATAGCAGATAGCGAAGTAAGTAATATTGTGCAAATTATTATGATACAAATTAGCTCGTACTCGTGAGATATTCTCCAATGACACCACAAAATGATTAAAGCGCGCTATATTATTTATTAGCGGTCGGCAATAACTTTGGATGCACGCCAAAGGATCCGATGAGTCACAACGGGGTGTTCCTGTAACGGAGCTTGTGCGTTGTGTCACGCTCTTGCGTCGATATATTTACACTTCCTTCATTGATTCTTTGTTTGTTTAAGCGAAGTAAAAGTGTTTTAGGGTTCCTTACCCTCAAAACAAGAAAAGATATCCTAATTTTTTAAAATTAATATCAATAAATCAAGTATGCAGTCAAGTATGCAGTCATTTGGTGTGGTGGAAAAAAAAACAATTTCTCAGTCATAATTATCTTAACCGTTAATGCTAATTTTGATACTCGCAAAGAAATCTAAACCTATAAACCACTTCTCGATGACATATAATCATGAAATTTGATTAGAGGCAATGACTTAAAGCACAAGTAAAAGGAATCATCTGAAAAGCATGTTAAATAACACAAGAGATTGTTTTGCAGTTGCAAACCGACTTTGACTTATGTCGATGTATCGGGACGACAGATTTGCAAGAGTAGTTAATTTTTAGCTTCAATTCAAGTTGTACAGAACCCTTAGTGCATAAATCCGACTCGCTTTTGGCCAGATTTTTATTTGGTTGACCTTTTAATAAATTAGGTGCGAGGCGACGGGAGTTACAAGACTTATTACGACCATACGTTATTGCAATCTTTAACAGATGCTAGTAGGATTTTACAATATCGCACTCTTGTTTAAATAGTTTCCGAATAATCAATAACATTTAGGATTTGAAAAAATTTTTAATACGCCTTTTATGGAATATTTTCTAAATAGCTTTGAATTGTTTATATGTCCGGATTGGTAACTTATTTAGGGTTTTCTCGGTCAGTATTTAAGCTTTGTTTTTCCTTAATTTTAAGGACTAATAATTGATTAATTTAAATTTGGTTTTATATATCCCAAAACACAATCAGAAATAACAATTACGTAAGATCCTTGACAGATCGCCGACCTTTGCAAATGGGGTATGACGAGTATCCACAATGTGTGTCACTTGATTATGAGACCGAGAGACCTAACCTATTCGCCCCTTTAGTTCACCTACTTTGCTAAATGGAAACTGTTTGAATATTCTTAATTCTATCATTTTAAAAGTATTGATTTTGATATCAAAAATTTCTTGAGGAAATACTGCTTCCGTTTAAATATCGTTTCCGCAGTCGCATTTATTAGACGTATTTAAGAATTAAAATGGCTGCAATAGTTGCTGGATTTTTTTACAGCACCTATTCCACTAACTAAGACAACTAGTTACGAAGGTCTAAATTTTCAGGATAGCACAAATTCGTGGCTAACAGAAATGACTTGAAATCAGAAATTCAATTCTGAAAGGTGTAGTGTGAAACTAAACTCAACAAAGTACATTCAAGAAATTCTTCAAAGAAGACTGTCTGAATGTTTACAAGCCATGAAGTATTTTTCTAATTGCATCTCTAGAGAAATAAGCAATCTGGAAGTGTTGTCAAAAGCAGTGGTTATATTTTTGTAAATTTAATCAACTAAATTAGTCTTTCTATATAATGACATTTGTACTAATGAATCGAATATCTCAACATAAAAACAGGTCATACAAAGTAAACAGCGGGGAACAGCCAAAACTCCGTTAAGGCAATTTAGTTAATGGACGTAAGTAGAGTAGCGACACCGAATGCCGCAAAATAAAACTAAAATGGGACATAAATGGAAAAAAATGAGGAAGCTGATATAAATTGATAATAAACGAAATAGAAATATGTTTGTGTCCAGAGGAAACTTCTCTAAGAACTTATACCTATATAGTTGCGTATTTTGAATTGAAATTTAATAATACTGCATAGGGGATAATTTTATAGATACTTTGGTAGATGATTTGTTACATGAATGGTAATAAATTATATTCTCGTTATTGACTTAGCGTAGATAAATGGATAGAGAAAGTAAAACGTAATCATACTTCTAAACTTTTGATATACTGCTAAGCTTTTGAGAGTATTAAAGAGTTTTATAACCATGCTTTGAGCAAACAAAAGTAATTTAATACAGCACATTCTATTACCTAGTTAGTTAATTGAACATAAAAAAGGCGAGGCGCCATAGAGACAGATCACGCCATACTAATTTCAGTAATTCCTGCGAAACTACGTCAATGAATGACAAATTTAATAATAAAGATGTAAATAGTACACGAATTAAGTTTATTTATAGATATCCGTGGTATACATGTTAATCTATTTTTATGTTGGAAGGTGAAAAAGGTCCAACCTTGAGTGTTGTAAAAACAGTATTGCATCTAAGCAATTAAGATGGCAAGCAGTGATAAGATTTTTGTATAAACATCGACGACATACCACGTTCTTCGTAGAAAGTTATTTACAACTGGTTAGGCATTGTGAAAAGACTAAAAGGGAGTAAGACAGTGCAATTGACAGAAAATAAGCTAAAAGATAGAGGACTTGTTATAAAACAAAATCAACAGATTACACCTCCCGAATACATAATCGGGAGTTGTAATTTGTCATTGAAATTAATGTAAGCATAACACTTAATATTTATTAAATTATGATACGACAACACTAGACATTGTTGACATGTAGGATACCCTGTATTCATAAGTCGTTTATTTTCTTATTTTGTTTCAAATTTATAAAATTGCCTGTATTAATTGTCCTCCCGTTGAAACGGCTAGCGAAACTAGTAGTGAGAAGAAGCAGAACAGTAGAGAAGTGTTGTTTCAATATAAAGGAGCTTCTTACACTTGCACATAGGTCACATGCCCTAGATGCTATTCCGCTTCTTTTCTAGTTTTCGATATTATTATTTTTAGGGTTTAGTTGGCACTACAGCTCGTACATAGTCAATAATAAGAACTAGTAAGGCGTAATCGCGATATTTATTTAATGGAAGGCTGTATTATTTACAGCATATTTGTCATACTATAAGAATTATAATTTCACATCACCGCTCTATTCTCGCAAGAGAGTATTATTAAAGAAGTTTAAATTCCTTACGAATGACTGGCTAGACGTCGTCTATGTCAATATAACTATGAATGCAGCTTTTGTTGAGTCTGGTCAGATAAAAACCCCACGTCTTATTATTCTCACTATCAATATACCGATAAAATTAAATGTATAACATTTAGTACATTGATTTATTTATACTGTTTTATTTTATTTTGTTTGACTATTTGCACAACTGATAACCTTTCACTGAATATACTGGACTCCATCAGCAAAATTATCAATTTAATAAATATATCTCGTCTGTCAATATTTAAAAGTGGTTTTAATATCTATAAATATGAAAATATATACACAGAAGATAAACTGACCAAAATAGTTAATTTATTTTTATTACATACAGTACCTTTTAATAGATAGTAAAAAATAAGGGATTGTGAAGATTCGAAATTTTATTCCATATATTTATTATTTCCATATATACAGAGATGAAACACATACATTTTTATAATATCGATTTCTAAAGATTGCCGTAATATAAACAGCTACTTTAATCTAAATATACCACATTGTATTCTACTCTACGTTTGCGTCAATAAGCTTATAAGTGGTTGTCCTCTGCAGGAACGAGTTGTAATTACGAGCCTCTCACTGCATTTTTTTTATACAAAAAATAAATAAATTATAGTATGTTCACGTACATTATTGTAGGAATGTCTATATTAAAAAAAACAAAAGTGGCTTTTAATGTCTGAGAAATAAAAATTTGACGCGCGACATTTTATTTATGTAGTTCTTTATACGATTAGTTTCATATTTGCCTACTGCAGGACATCAAAATTAGGGATAATTTTAATTCTAACTCCGTACAAAGTTATTACCATCTTCTAACTTATGTATTCTCAAGCGACTGACCTTACCGGTTTCCCGTATATTTAGGAAATATAATAGACGACGACGACCTTGCTTAAATTGCAAAACAGAATCTTGGTCAACATACTAAATATTGAGTTCTCTGTAGTAAACTAGACATTATTAATTAAACGAGATTCACGATAATTCTTTTTTTTTATTTAATAAGTGAAAACTTTACGTTACAGTAAGTTAATAAATACATGCTGAAAAACATATAAAAAATTTAATAATTTCAATACCATACGAAGAATAAGTAATTTTAAATGACTACTTTATACAAGATACTGAAAGAATGTTTCTGAAACAAAGCTCTTCGCCTGTATCAAGATAGTTTCGAAGTTGTAATCAGCTTACTAAACTGCAAACTACGTAAAATCAAACAAAATTACGTTCTCTACGTCATAAGATTAAAACTTTGAACAGTATGCAAGTACGGTAATCTTTAAGTAAAGTTTAGACACTTGTGAAATTAAATTTACGCATAAAGTAAACATTGCTTATTTAGTTAATAATATTTTGTCATATAAGCGCCGTAGTATTCAAAAAATCAAGCCTCTTCTTAACAAGCAACTCTTCGATAATCTTTCTATATAGACAATACATACAAAATATAATATGAAATGTTAGAGGAAAGTAACTAACAGCATTTCTCATTCTAGTCCATTTCCGAGTAAATAAGAAAGTCGTTCAAAATGTCAACTGCAGGGTAAATAGGGGTAGGCTCTTGTTATAGAAGACATAGTAGGTCCGTTATAAGAGGATCAAGTACCTATCAGAGACGAAATAAAGTACTTTTTAGGGACCCGCGTATTTATTTTTTTAATAAAACTACATCGATAATAATAATTCTATTGCATAAAAGGGTATTAAAGTTTTTTTATTTATTTTTATCATTCGGCGTCTTCAAAGAATTTAATTAACGAATTATTAACCCCTGGTAAATGATTGTAATCAATAAAGACATGGAAGTAAGTGATTAGCCATGTTTGTTTATGGGCGGAGCTAGACTGTCACGGTTATTACACTTAAATTAATGATATTGGCCATCATATTTTCGTACCCTTTGATTCTTCCGGGTCTTTTGCCAAGGCTGTCGAGATAACTACTCCCATAGTTATTAAGTATGAAAATTAAAGCAGCAACATTATATACAATTTACACGGTAATCCACACGTTAAAAGAGTTTTCGCCGTAAGTTTTTATCATAACCGCAATTATTTTAATCGTTGACTAACCAGTTTCTGGTTTAAGTGTAATAACGATATTGTTTAAAGGTATTTATATTATAAGGGAGGAAAATTACGTGATTATAAAATAAATGTAGTGCACAAATTAATCATATTGTTGTTACGACCTTATATTTAACATTTCCAATAAGCAACTAGTTCATTTAAAAATATCTATCTGGCGTTTCAGAACTTTAAGACGCGGAATCTTATCGGTTTAAAAAAATTAATCTGTCTATGACGAAGAACATTTCTTTACTCATCGCTTATGCTTCCAGTCTCCAGATTAGAAAGACACGACACCATCGCTCCAGTAATTCGATACTTTAACTAAATATACTTTGGATGTATGAATCAGCAGTTTTATTTGTATAGACGTTATTTGTTTAACAACAGCCGCTAGCCGTCATGCGTGTACGCACTCGTAAATATTCTACGATGACACGTCTATTCCACTCGCGTTTACATTCTGCGGTTTAGAATAGTTCCAAAGATTCGTATCTTCAGTACAGGCATGCCTTTGACAATGCAAATATGGTCATTCAATGATACATGTTCAAGACAACTATGTCGGCTAAGGAGATGTCGATAGCACTTAACTGCTTCAAGTTATCTTATGCTAACAACGCCATTTCGACCCAATTTGTGGGGGAAAATATTTACATTTATTTTATTTTATGTAATAAAAAAGAGGATTAAGAGATACACATCAAAACAAATGAAGAGAAACTTGTTTATAGAAATCAAGAAAAGTGGGTTACTCGAACAAGCAAGTATTCATTGAAAAAACACTGCAAGAAAATTAAGAGCTGGCATTTAAGTTCGTATGTGAATGAATGAATAAGTTTTGGTATTTTCTCTGTAATATATTAGATAAGCAATTATTAATTCGAATAGTAAAACTGAAAATATAATTGTGGTAAAATTTATTTTTTACGGTTAAGTATTTAATTATTTAAAAATTAATGTTTGGTTTGTGTAGTTTAAGCCCTTTTTTATAACGAAATAAATTTAGAGCTTTTTTAATAGTTAGATAGATTACTTATGCAATTAGATTACATAAATGTTCAAAATGAATGCTAAGTCTACATATTCTGACATACATTTGAAGATTAATCATCTTTGTTCTGTTCCTACGTACCGAAGCATCGCGGATCTCAGAAATGGGTTATTACAGTCGGGCCCATAATTTCTACTCTCTTGCGTAAAGTCTAACATTACTGATGGTAGAACTATTACGACATTCATGTCTTAAAGCTTTTATACGGCACTTTAAACGTGTATGTTTATTTCGTATGACCGTATTATAAACGTTTCCCATAACTGCTTATCAACTCTCCTAATAATATAGACGACTATCCTGAATCATATGATATGATTCAGGAAAACGAAATACTTCATTTTTAAATAATGATATCGTAAAAACTCTTGGACGAAATCTGATACGACTAGAGACTCAAGTGAGATTTCTTATAAAAATAAATATTATATTATTAATAAATATATTTTTCATTGATGACAAATCACGGAAAAACGTTGTAGACGTCAAAATATTTTTTTTCTTCTAAAGAAATGACTATCGCAGTTAAAACCACTGTCCTATTTCCGAGCTACTGAATCAGCTGACTAACTCTACCGTCTACGAAATGAACTAAATGAGTAATGAAGAGCTTCTTCATACGTTCACATAGAATAAAATAAATGAAGAACCACATTTTTCTTTTTAAATTAAAAAAAAAACATTTTTATGAGATTATTTTCCCTTATAGAATAATACCAACCAAGTAAAAGCAATATTCACAATCGTCCAATTCTGATGCAATAGGATTTCCTAGAGCTACCTAAATAGATTAAATCAGGAAGGAAATTTTACGGCCTTTTACATGGGTCATAAATTTCTATTTGCTGTTCTAAAAGACATTGAGTTTCAACAGCTGCTTTATAGGCCCATTTTTAGTTTACGTTTTACTGAAAAATTCTATTTTTAATCATCATAAACATCCAAAAAAGGTTCTTATTTAAATTATTTTTTATTTTTTTAATTAACCTTATTAATGAAATGTAAAATAAAATTGTAAAATGGAGGCTTGGATAAGGTTGTTGATTTAACTGCCGACGCTACAACGACGGGGTGTTATAAGTGTTTTAATTTTAACGTGTGAATCTGTGTGTCTATTTGTGGCATTGTAGCGCCCAAGATAATGGATCGATTGTGAAGTTTTCTTTGTTTGCAGGGTAATTTAATTGGGACGGTTCTTGGCTATAATTTGTGAAGATCTGGTCAACCGTTTCAAGAGCTGCGTCATAATATTAATATATTGACAATGTAACTGTGGTAACATACTGACATTGCTTGCACTAAGTAGAGTTGAATCAGTATTTCTTGATACATTTCCTCCGTAATTAGGTATCAAATAGAATCAAGAATCAAGCTTTTTTATCTATCATAATACAAAAAATTAACTTAAACAAGTTAATATCGATTCTTCTAAATCTATTTTAAATTATTTTTTTTAATTTAATTGTTAAGTTTAGAAAGATAAAATTTGACTTTTTAATAATAATAATGTGTGTAAAAACATTATTATTATTAAATAGTATTAGAAATTAAAAATTTTACTGTATGGCATAAAACTTTCACACTCATATTTGTTTGCTTGTGGTAAAAGCACCCAATAACTTTTTTTAGAGAAATAAAACCATAAAGGAAACCATAAGTTTAAAAAAAAAAAAATTATTGAGCCACCAAGTTTGGTTGAACCTTTGAAATATTTTGGTAAAAACGTTTTTGATCTTCCAAACATTATT
Organism: Limenitis camilla; assembly: GCA_905147385.1. NCBI lineage: Eukaryota > Metazoa > Arthropoda > Insecta > Lepidoptera > Nymphalidae > Limenitis > Limenitis camilla. The sequence goes on from LR990231.1 coordinate 4,557,929, forward strand.
TATTTCTAAGAAAGGGTACTGTTGAAATTCAAATATTAAAAAACCGTAAACCGTAGAAAAATTAACACGTACACTCTTACTTTTTTTTAAACCAAACGTATAAAATATAAATAGTCCATTGTTTTAACGTTAGAATACAATGAAACTATCAGGCCAATTTTGAATTTTGGGCGACGTCCAAGTCTCACTCGGATAACAGTTCAATCGTCTCGCATTCTAACTGTTTGAGTTCTACTTCTGTAACGTGTTTTCATTTCATTATTATTTAGTATAAAATATATTTAGTACAAAGGGTTCCTAATTCTTATCCGAGGGATGACAGAAAGTTCCTTTCTGAGGGTAAAAAAGACATTTTATATTTTTATAATATTGCGTATTTATTCACTTTAAAAAAATCACCATGTACCAAAAGCACCATATACTAACAATATTGTAATTTTAAGTGATCCGTAGTGTATCCGTAAAAAAAAGTCTAAGTGATAAAAATTATTTTGAGTTTGAGTTTAATATTAGAAATATTAATAACTATTCCAATAAAATTAATAAAAGTGTTAGTAATTTACCTCCTAATTATACGCTTATTACATGTCAATAAGATTTAAAGTTATGAAAAGCTTCTAACAATATTATACCATAAACATAATAATAGTTACTAAAGGAATGGACTTTATTCTTTTATTCTGTTTTGTATTACAATCAATAAACCTAACGTTGGATTAATAGGAAATGAAGACAAATACCCTACATTATTGACTTGATCCAAACTTTTCCTATTGGATTCTCTGAATCATAAAATATATATTATCCTTATATATTATTCTCTATTAGTTATTTGTTTACAATCCATTTATTTAATATTTGCTAAGCATATTAATATGTTATACGCAAATATGTTACTACGGAAATAAAAACAAGATCTATTAAATATTTCTTGTATACACAACTCATGTATTGACCGGAAATTTAAATTATTAGAGGATATCCTAACTAAATCTACGAATAATTTAATGCATCTACTTTAGTCGCAAGTATACAAAAAAATATCCAGGTTAGTAAACTCTAAAGAAAGTTAACTGTACCCAATAATACCTATTAACGTTGTCCTAATGAACCTAAATATAAATTCAAAATCCGTTATTTTTGTCATTTATCTATTCTTATTATGAAATTTTAACTCTTCGAATGATGCTTTAAATCCCTGAAAACCGCAGTTCCTGTATATAAGGGGTTTCTAACGCAAAAGCAGTACGGCAAATGTATATGATTTTTTTTGTATACACAAATTATTTGTAACCTAGTTTTCGCTAGGCTGCGTTTAAATTAAATCACATCTCATCAACAAGAAAATCTTTTTCTTATATAAAAGTGAATGAATAAAAATTCACGAAAGATAAATAACCTCTTACAAGATATACTGGTAACTCAAAATATTAAATCACATACACAGACACTATTTTCATAGATAATCGATAAACTTCAATAAATTTAGAATTTAATACGCGACAACTACAATATTTAGCTATTGGTTAACGCGTTAACCGCGCAACCAGCTGCGCGCGCGCATCGAGACTGACCGGAGACAACGTTCATATTATTCACCAAACTTTAACTGCTAGCTTTTGCTACCTGTTTCGCTCACATGGAATTTGATCTTTTACAACGAATTTATAAATTAAATGATATTATAATTAAGACAGAAGCTATTAAACTTATAGCGATTATAATGTTAAGTGAGCATTTTTATTAATACCATGTTTTATTGCTTTACAGCTGTAAAAGAAACGTTTTGATAAAGCAAACTCGTTTTTTGTTTAGTTGTGAAAGCCAATGAATGCAGAGATGACATCTATTACAGAAAAGTAATACACAAAATATAATAACATGCACTTTAGCCAGAAAGCCAAGGCAGCGCCGAGGAGTTGTGACCCTGGTGCTGGTTAAGGGAGCTTAAAATTCTCCTCCACCGTTTAATATTGCTACGCAAAATACAAAATATCCCTGATTCTCAATACAAGTTACTACAGTCACATTTCACTGTGATATTCTATACATGAAATTACTCGTCAAGCTATCGCTGATATAACAGATATAGAGAGAACAGAACCTATAGTTGTCTAGCTAGCTAACAATATTTTTGATACTAACGTCTTTAATATTTATATAATAAGACAAAATAGACAATATAAACACAGGCACCTAGCTAACAATATTTTTGATACTAACGTCTTTAATATTTATATAATAAGACAAAATAGACAATATAAACACAGGCACGTAAAGGATGACAAAGATGAACCAGGTGTGGTATTGTTTCGCAAATTCGATCAAGTCAAGGACACCAGATAAAACAAAATGTAATTGTTTATGAAATGTCAGCTGCGTATCGCCTACAGATTTTATGGCTTAACAGCTGCTATGTTGTTACCTGTAAACACGTGTAATATTTTAAACATGCCAGTAGATCATACGTAAAGTGTTATGATACTTAAGGATAAAAAAGGCGTATTCTTTAACCCTTTATTGTTACTATTTTTTCTGACAATATTGGTATCAAGGAAACAAAATTATCTTTATTAAAAAATGAAAATAATTCATATTAAACACAGAAATTTAATGATATTGTTGAAAGTAGCAATAAAATTTTTATGTACTTTAACATTAAGCATCTTTTATTCCCTTTGTCATTATTTACAGTCTATAAGTTTGGGTAACGTTGAGTTTCAAACTAATGATAAAATAAAGAATAGGTAGTGTATATAAATAAAGAAAACAAATTGCCAGTATGCATTTGGCATCGAGGGCTAGAGCTATTTTGCTACCTCTTTCTCTTTTTCTAGTAATATCTTCATCTTCTAATATTACGTAAGTCAAAACATTGATATAAGCTCAGTTTCGACGTTTTTTGATAGTTTCGGATACGAGTACATAACGCAGTAGTTAACCGATCGATCACAAATCGATCGATAAATATTGTTCCAGTAATTGATCGCCGCGGGGTCCACATTAACCCCATGATACCAACAAGGGTAAAGGACCCATGTCCTTCGAACATTATACGGCAGAAGAATTTTAACCGCAGCTATTTTAAATACAAAAAACAAATAAAATCAGGAAGCAAACCTGCATTAGGAAATCCAAAGGAACAATGCAAGTGATGTCAACATTCTTTCGAAAATTAACATAACGCAGTTTTAAGGCCAAAGGGAACAATTCGCTTTGTTTATTATACTAAATGAGTATGTATGTATTTATTAATATTTATTATTATATATAACTAAGAGATTTTTCAACAATAACGATAAAGTTAATTACAAATAATTTAAAAAGATTAATTCAAGTCAACACAAATAATATTCATAAGGACAATTTAAAAATAATTTAATAACGAGCACATGTAAAAAAGTGCCTCGCCAAAGTGCAATGCCTTAGGAATTGACGCTTGTAGAGTCAACACGTCCTGAAGATGCTTCGGTTACGGAGCGAAACGTACGTCGATTGTCGATCGCGATCTACTTGTGTGGTGTGTACTGGTTCGGGTTTGCGCGTTACACTTTTCTGTCAACGGTGTGCTCTTCCGGATTGTTCCGTACGAGTCTGGTTGTTAGATCGTCGAGCTACCTCCTGGTGTGGTGTTTCTTGGTTCGGGTTCCCGCATCTTTTATGTGGGCAGGGTGCTCTTCTGGGTTGTACCATACGAGTCTGGTAGTTCAGATTGTCGCGGTTTATAGCAAGGTAACATTTTGATTCCTTTTAAACCATGAATTTCCGCAAAGTAACGCCTGATTCAATTCAATAACGAGCACATAATTTTGGGTATAAAGATAAATTTATCTTTGGTACTTTAACTTACATATTTTTATTTTACATTCATAATAATTAATATTGGTTTATTTTAAAAGCGAAATATAACCCTCATTGACGATCACACGATTTGATATGATGATGTTAGGTGGTATGCTGTCTAAAGGTCCTGTTGTTATTTACATATTACTTAAAACTATGTATATAGTTAATAGTAATGTGTGGAAAATAGTGGTATATATAGTAAAGAAAAGCTAATAATATTTATATTTATAATAAAATCACGACAATGCGGAACGGCATAGAGAGGTCGTTGAACAAGCGGTACGTGCAATCATGAGTCATGTAAACAACGATGTGTGCTACTTTTTAGATTTCCACAGAGACTTAAAGATGTTATGAAAACATGGAACAAATGTTTTTTTTTAAAACTAAAATTTCTGTACTGAAAGATATAATGGTGTAAGATGTTTTATGACTAAACTGTAATGCGTGCATGCGATGATCTGAGCATGCCGTAACATCTTTAATATGATAGAGGTCCTATATGTCGTCAATCTAGTATGAATAATATGTTAGCAACAATTTTGATAGCGTTACTAGGTACTAGTCCCTATACCCCCTTTGCTCTTCAACCTCATACTCATATATCAGAGGCAGTACGACGAATTATTTGTTAGAGTGATTATAGTCCACCGCAATAGATGACTAATAAAGTGTTGTGCAGTTGAAAGATGCTAGATCCTGCGTCTCCATACTTAAGGATCACATGAGCCGTTAACTTTATTACTTATATTAGACGTTGGGTATTCGGGTATTTTATAAAATTAGAACTGGGTAGTAAAACCCTCGCGCAGTTTAACTTTCTGCCTTGGGTCAAGAATAATACTATCTAGTACCTAGTGTATCTTTCATCGGACTCTTCATAATCATCGTAATCGTGAAGACAGATCGTGCGGCAGTCGTTAATTTAAAACATCAACAAACCTATTAGAAATCGAGAATCGCAATTGATTGAAAAGAATAATTGATATATTTATGATAAAAGAAAAAGTAACGTTCTTAATGTTTTTGTGATATTATTAATTTAAAAAACGCAGTGTTAAGTATAGCTTATACTAAACACATACACCAACAGTATCATGGTTTGGTCAGTCGAATATTACTCTCGAGGGTTATAATTTTGGAGTAATGCTGTGTGCATTACTCCTTGATTCCTAGCGATGCAATAATAATGATCTCTGACAAGGGGCGTATTTATTTGGTTACCGCTTAGCTTTTCATTTCAATATTGATTATATTGCCAACATCATAATTAACAGTAGGTACAGAGTATATTTATTTGAGAAATGAGTAACATAATTTAATTTAGTAAGATTTAGAGTTCTTGAGAAGAGAGTGTCTTGAGAATTTTCACAAAATTTTACAAGTCCTTTATGATCTTTCGATGATAATTGATGAAATTACTGTAAAAAAAATTAAAGTTGAGTAATGAGAACATCCAATTATAAAATGATTATTACTCAACAGTTTTTATAACTGCGCAGAGCTATAAAATTAAACTATGAAATTCTCATAGATATTATGTATATGCAGACCCCCAGCGGCGTTATTGGCTTAGTATCTCATGTCACATGTTACCAATTAACAGTTTATACTATACACTACTTTAAATCATGGTTTTTATACAATACAAATACAAAGTAGATATGTTAAAATGATGTTTAATTTTCGCAAATTCTGCAAAAAATTACGAGTGACACTTCAACATTTACTAGAAGAAGAAACCATCATGTGTTTTGTTACAGCATTTATGATGTAAGTAATAGAAGGTTTTTTTGGGGGCCAAATAATAAATAATCTTCCTTAATCCTAATAATAAATAGTCCCACGGAAGATTTTAATAATAATAAAATAAAAATATAACTGACAGAACAAAGTCTGCCCGGGCAGCTAGTAAGAGATATGAATAACTTAATTACGAAAGGGTTTGTAAATTTAAAAAATATACCAAATCATTAAGTTATTTCTACAAAATATATTATAATGATTAGGTACTTTACGTCCGATCCGATATATATTACTAATAGGACACCATAAACACTCAATATGAGACATTAAAGAATAAAACATACAAGTACTAGGTATTGTAGAATATATTTCAATTCATATCTTACAGCATTTAATAACGTATACATGCATTTAATGTACTTACTAACATAATATACATGTATAATTAAGCCGAGCCTATTCCCATAGCCTTGTGTATCGTGTGTACTGTGTAGCGTTAGACTGTAGTATAGAGAATTACATCATTCACCGGATTAACACCTACCAATAGTAGACCCTTTATTGTATATATTTTACGTAAATATAATTGCGTATTAAGAAATAAAAAAAGGTTTTCACTACTTAACTCGTCGATACGCGTTTTGCTACGGTTTTCAGAAATTTAAAGTAATACATTACCACCTTTTACGTAATTTGTTGGTAATATGTAAAGGTTTACAATTTTTACACGTGACTTTAAATATTACGTGGTATTTTACAATTACTAATAACGTTCATGTAAATCACGTTACGACTAAGTCGCTTTATTTTGCAAACTTACTGTATTATTTTGGTCTATCGTCTTCTATCTTGTATAATGATATATGCTTTCAGAGATGGGTTTTAAAAGATTTGCTTTCATAGCAATGAAAAAATGTCACAAAAAATAAGAGCACACAAACGAAGTCATAAAATCTTCATAGTTGTAAGTTATTTATGTGAGCTTCATACCTGATCTGAGCAACGGGTCAAGGCTACTTACATAAACTGCAACGTTAATGGGTGATAAGGAACCGTCAAACATTTCTCGCGCGGTTGCATCAGTCGGTAATTTTAAAAGCAAAGATATGAATTTGGAGCGGAGCTATAAAATAGCGTATTCTACGTAACCAATAATTATTGAGGGAAAGGCGTGTTCGTTGTATGTCATTTGCATCTATATTGATACATGTTATATGTATCTTTGATATTTATTAACCCGCAGTAACATAGTTCACGAGTCACGATCTTTTTACGTAAAACGGTGACAATTGAGAAACCAGCGGTTACGGTTATCGTCTCTCATAAATAAGGATAATAAGGAATTCAAAAAGTAGTAAGTTAAAAAAATATTGCCGACTCCCCTCATGGACAGGAGAGTAGCGTCAACAATACCCTCTGCCGCTGTGAGAGCATCTCGCAAGAGCCGAGTAACCCAGCACCCCCCTTGGTGGCTTGCGACCACCAGCATGCGAATCCGACCGCCAAGTGTCATAGACGCGTTCCAGTCGAACTGTATGTGGGCCAGACTTACCCTTTCCCTCTCCCATCCCATTAATGTTGCGGATCTAGTGGACTGTGGGCTCTTGCTCGGGATACGCTGAGACCGAAGCATTTTTTTTCACTCCCTCTCCTCACTCTATCTTCGATGATGGAACGCATCGAAAAAACATGAGGGTATCTCTGGTTTTGCCGATGTCAAAGGGCGATTACTTACTATCAGGTGGACCATCTGCTCGTTTGCAACTTATCTACCATTAAAAAAACTGTAACTGCGACATTGTCATTGGATTTAAATATAAGAGCCGGAATACTATTGGCCGCCGTAGACGACGACGTCGCCGGGTCGTAACTACTATAAGTTATCAGTTAGTAATAATAGCGTTCGAGTCTGTGAAAGTAAATTGTTTTTGGTATCATATGAGGATGATAATAAAAGTTATTTACACATTCTTTGAAAGTTTGTGTTTTATCTGAGATTTTAATAAGAGTGATTAATTACTAGAAGGATTGTTTGGGTATGGAAATTAAATAAAAGTATCGAATAATGTTTACCTTTAAAATTCAAATATAATAATATATTCAAAGATAATATCAATTTTTTTAATATGTTATATATAAGTGGATTAAAAGCAAACACATGTCTATTTATTTTTCTCCTAACAAACGACCACAAAGATACCATTCTTCTTAATTTACGGATAATTACGTACGTATTTAGTGGCATAAACAAATACATTCTCAAATATACAAATTAACAACAGCCGTTCGTTTAATTAATCTAAATATAACCTGCTCGTATACCCATAAACAGCCGTTCAGCAATGACTAAGTAATTAAAATAAAACTGCATACTATAACTGCCATATTGGGGCTATTCGTGATGATGTTTTACGAAGCACTTGTTAAACTGTTCCTCCTCTAAAAGCTGTATATAGCACCCAATAATTAAATAATTCTCAAATAGAGTCAAAAGCTTTCGTTAAATGATTAAATTTTATGACCTATAACTATGTTAAAGCGGCGAGGTAGGTCCTTTTTTATTTAAAACAATTTGCGTTTATTCTAATTGTACATAAATTTCCAGTGACCTTAATAATTTTAAAATAATAAAGGCGTATTGTAAAGAGTACTACTATACTTTAGTGTGTTTTTGAATATACTTGGATCTTGACCACACACAGTATTCAGAGTTTATAAGCAATTTAAATCAACGAAACACTCAACTATACTAACCCTGCACTTAGTGGACGAAGAGCATTACTGAGAACCTATTAACTACGATTTGCATAGCAAAGGGCAGCGTGATCAGCCTGTAAATAATCGAACGAGCCATCGATATCGACCGACGGTTGGCACAAATCGATTAATTAAAATTTATTAAAATGCGATCCGAGATGGCTAGCGGTAGTACTTGTTGATCTTTAATCGGCTGTGGCGGACTCAAAATGTACCTAAAATATTGTTTTCTTAATATAGTGCCACCTCTCGCACTTTTTGCGACCTGGCGATGTCCGTCGACCACGCCGACGGACACCGCCAGGTCGCAACTATTCAAGTTAATTAGTATAATTAATGTATTTAATGTAATATATGCTGGGGATTTTAATAATGAGAAGAAAGGAGGAATGATAGTTTGATTTGAGAAATTATTTTTAATGTATCGAATAATCTTTTTGTCTTTAACAATTTTTTTTTCACATAAAAACATTATTAGATTAGTACAACTTTCTGCATAGTAATTGGGTGATGTACTCTAAATACTAACTGAAAAAAAAGGAAGAAGGCTTTCGCATTAGGGGATCAATGGGATACAAGCAGGTGTTATTTATTTAAATGAGGTTGTCTGACCATAAATGTCTAGAGCAAATAAACCGTAACACTTGTTGGACCTCCTTTTTTTGCATTCTTAAAAGTCACTTGTTAAATTGCCGCCTTGGTATTTTTAATTTCATTAAAAACTATCATATTAATCAACATATTTGTCTTAATTATTATCTTTTCTGGTACATAAAAATTAAACGCCAAGTTTTGTCGTAAAAATAAAATATAATTAAAAACTCATTAGCTTTTTCTAAAGATAAATTATGCTTGTGTGGATGAAAAAAAAATAGAAATCTTGTATAAAAAAATTTTACAGGATTCTGTAATATTATATCATATACAATATCGCACTGAAAGATTTGTATTTTTGTATGTAATGAATAAACTTAAAAACTACTGGACAGATTTCATAGCTAGAGAGGGCAACGAAATCCAAAATGTTTAAAAAATATTCACCAGTGCGAAGCCGGGACGGGCCGCTAGTAATTTATATACTACGACACTAAAAAGCGCTACATCACACGATTTTTAAATTAATCACTGTTGTAAGGTCATACCGCACACGTTTCTTTTTATCAAGCTTTTAATACACATGACATATGGATTCCCATATCTTAGCCCTTGGTTCTCCATTAAAAACCAATGAGGAACAGTCATCACAATGTACTTAGCGAATGTCGATTACCAAAGAGAAAACAAAGCAATTAATACCCGGTGTTTTTCAATAACAATTTATTCTGTTTATGATGTGTCCGTGTTTAAGGTCTTACATTATGATGGCTTCATACTTTTGAAAGAAAACCATTGCTTTAATTAAGCTTTTTAATAACGAGTTTAATTAGGATGTACTTTATTAACATTGAAGTCATTTTCAAATGTTTATGTTGTTGTGGCTACCATCAAACTACAATCATAATTTCTTACGTTCAATTTGTATTGTAACTCAAACCTGGGTTATAAAACAGTACAAGAGTGTTTCTTATTTTTTTTATTTCCGGATTTAAGTTTTAAAATAAATATATTATCATCCTGTCATATATTCATTATATAACTTTATAAAGTCAATTGTAAAAAACATTTCATGTGGCGCAATTAAGGCTAATATAGAGTTTTTCTTAGATGCTGAATTTATATTTTTTTCCTTTTTACCAAACATTGTACAATAATATAGCTGTTTTATTTATAGATGCTGTGCTCAAGCTTACCATCACCAGTGACCAAATAAGAAACCCTTATCGGAATGATTAATAGCGAAGTGAGTGGCATTTAATGGTATATTGACGTAGACTGCTTTATTTTAATCACGTTTGTTTAACGATTTTTACACTGTGGTAGGCCAAACCAACACCATGAGACACATTAATAATTAAACGATTACCTTTTGGATCATTTTTTCCGGTATTCAATAAGGCTAACGAGAGACTATAATGATAAAATCTTGGATCTTGGAGACTAATTTTAAATTGAAAGATGACTAATTATTTATTATTTTATTCAATGTTATGGCGCCTAAACCCTTTAATTTTCTATGAGGGGACTGATTTTATAGTAAGATTGACTTGTAAAATAAATAGCTTATCAGCCTGCCATAAATTGCTATTTTGAGGCAAACCTGTAAACTTTTTTCATATAATTAGTCTTCGTATGTATTCATCAGCCTGGTAATAAAAGAGTAGCGATCCCACGGACCTCAGCGCTCCAATGGGAAGGCCTGTTTCTTATACTCAGCTTGCCTTTACTAGCTGGTTGGAGTAACTTTGACGAGGAACAGATCCTGTACCTCTGGCTGGCCTTAAACGGCCGATCAGCGTGGAGTCGCGAGAACTTTACGTTCTAAGGGTACATGTGTCACGTAAGTGGTTATTACGTAAGGTTCCCCTCGGGAGGGACCAATGATCGGGTAGAATACCGGGTTAACATCCCTAAAGCCGCTCAGTATATGTTGCCCCTAGTTGCAACGTAAAAGCGACCTTTCATGGGTAGTCAATTTTTTGACTACGCTAAAGTTTGGTACACTTATTTTAGACTCCATCTGACCATTGTAACTTACATTTGAATATACATATATATTATTTATTTTCAACATTTAAGATAAATAGACATCAATAGTCACTATTTGTAACAGTTATCTCACTTTTCATGATAAACTAGTAATGTTAATTTTTGCACCTTGAAAAATGTGTAACAATTTATCCAGTCATTACAACTGTCAATGATAAATAAAAAACATTAATTCTAAGGAAATGGCCTCAAATATTTTTCCAATATTTCATGATGTAGAAATAGAAGTAGAGGTTAAATCAAGATAACATTTGAAATTGTTGAATTATTGAAATATGCGGTTAACAGGAAGAATCATGAAATTTTATTAGAAAAAATATATAATAAAGGACTAAACTATTTATTATGTACGTTTCTGACTAAAAACAACAAAACTACATATCAAATGCTAGCAACAATGTTGATAGCGTTTTGATTGGTTAGTAGTTTCTATTGCTTTACTAATCGACCCGCGCGACTACGTTCGCATGTTGCTCCGCTCCTATGGGTCGTGCCGAGAAGTTATTTAAATGGATGTATGAATTTTTAAAATAATCCCACTGGTTCGACAGTTTATAATCTTTGTTACAATAGATCTGCGGCGGTTTGACGAATAATTTTGTGGAACAAATATTAACATATCATAGTGAAATACCAATCAGTTAGTTACATTTTATAAGGATCAGGTGTATCTTGGAACATTTTTATTATCCTTGATGACAAGAAGTTAAACTCGAAATATTTAATTTAAATTAGACTAACTTTTGATACGTCAGTCAGTTCGTCTGAAGCTACCACCAGCTCGGAAAGCAGTTTTTTGTTGAGAAGAGCCGGCCTGAAACTCAAAAGGCGCTCTTTTTAACAGTTTACATAATCTGTTATACAAATCGTTTAGCTTGAGAGTCATCATCAATGATATTTTGATCCGAGATTAGAGAGAAAGAATTACTCACGTAGTGGAGACGAAGTTTATTTCTGTTTCTGGTATTTACTTTACGTTTGTGACTGTTTTGAATACGAATCGATATTCTGGTTAATGAACAAAATATTACAATATACGTATTGAGTTATGACTGTAAGTACATCTATTTATTTTATAATCATCTCTAAGTGAATCTCGTGCTCTTAGCCATGTTATTATGGTCCTTATGACCGGAACAGCTCTCTTTTGAAGTATAATAATAGATTCAATGTCAGTGACCCAGTATTGATAACTTGATACCTAAAGCAATTACAATCTAAACATGACATTAAGTGAGATGAATTATACACTAAACAGTAAACGAACAGCAGTTGATACGGCTGATAGTGATATCACATTAGCACTCGAACCGACAAAACCTTATATGGTGGTGCGATTACATTCACGTATGTACATATTTATTGTTAACAAGGTTACATGTATGATCGTAAATATTAAAAATATAAATAATTAAAATACACTCAGTGGTATTTTACTTGATATATTATAATATCATATTTAAAATATTGCTTCATTTCGTCTTTCCATCAAATACTTTGGTAGCATCATCGTTGATCACCTTTGGCGAGTAATTTGTATTGTTTTTTTTTTAAAACAATACAAATTACTCGCCCTGGCTCGACTCTACTCATGAAGTGATAATATCAGCCGCATTTTGACGACTAACTTCATTAAGATATAATGCAGTGTTACTTTTATTAAGGATCACGTAATAAATGATTGTTTAGTTAAATTTTAGATACTGAGATACCAGATAAGTCAAATGATTACGAATAATATCACGCACTGCACTGTGTAATAGAAACTCTATTATACTTATTTATATGACAAGAAACAATAGAAATGACTTGTCAGTAAGCTTTATAGACCCTGATTCTTCCCATTAAAATATTGCAAAACCTTACGTAAAATATGTTTTCAAATCTCTCGACATAACTCTTTAATGTAAATTCAAAATAAACAGCGTCGTGGGCGGACACCAGTGTTATTTTAAACGATAATTTACTATCCAGTGTGGTGTTAAATGATTTATGGTTATTATATTGTATGTTATTATTGATTTACGAAAAGTGTGTCATATGTAGAAAAAAGAAGATTTAGATTTATTCATCAAATTAAGAAGTTAATCATTACCAACTACACAATAACTTAGTTTAACATCATCTTTTTATCAGTCAAAGGTTGCTTAAAATCAACATTTAGTTGCAAAATTTTGATAATTTATTATCAAAGACATGAACTTGGTCCAGTCTAGTTTTGTCATAACTCCTTAAAACAACTTGCTATATATATATATTTTTAATTCCATAAAATGAGTAAAGGAATTCGACAGCTTTCCAACTTTCCGCTCGTAAAATATTTACTGCTTCAATCTCACTTGCATTGTGAGATTGAAGCAAGACATATCTAAAGATATAGAAAGTATTAAGTACTGTTAGAGATTAGAAAATTGTATTCACTTGTCAAGTAATACTTACCAATAATAATATAATTAAGTTTCTCATATTATTTTCTGAATAAATCAAACTAATTTTACAGTGACAAAACTGATAAGACGATGAAAATCAATTTTAATGGTAACTCTATAGAAAATAATCTAGCCCATACTTATCTATTTTTTAAACCGAATAGACAGACGTAACATTTTTGAATTATAGAGGCAATAATACCTTCTAGTTCAATCATCTTAATGTTTTGCGCCTAACATTCTTATTACACTGTAATTCATAACATTTTTATTTACCTATTTATTGTATAAACCGACAATTATTCAAATCATACAAGAAAAAGTTAAAACTTAACTAAGTGCAACCGTTAATGGGTAAAAATAAATGAAAATGGGATGAATAAAAAATAGTCATAATATATCCACAAATAGATCAAATAACAATAAAATCAGAAGTATCTTAAAAAAATCTTATTTATATAAATAAAAACCTATGTGTTAAGGTTTTATTAAAATACTAGGGGCCCGTCCCGGCTTCGCACGGGTGGATAATTTTTTTTTAACATTTTGGCTCCCGCATTCTGTCGCTCCCTCTATCGCCGCGTTACTCGCTGCGCTGCGAGGCACTGCACACCGCGCCGGCGGCCCGTCTGTGATTATTTTTTATGTATCTTGATATTTTTATTTCGTAATATCTTTTGACTGGAATGTCCGATTTGAATAATTCAAAAAGTAATTAACAGGTATTGAAACAGTATTCATTACGAAATAATTTATTTGGATAAGAATTAATACAAAGTTATGGAAAACATGGTCTGATTTTGATAGGCATTTTTATCAACTTTTAAAATGTAAAAAAGTAGTTATAGTGACTTAACTACAATAGTTGGACATATGGTCTCGCGGAGTTTTTTGTAGATATTGATACGTTCTATAATATTGTAAAACATTTTTTTGTTCTATCATCAATACTTTTCGCAGCACATGCGATGAAAGATATTTTATGGCTAATTTTTTTGCACCTTGTGTTGGTTTTAGTGAGAATTTCTGGGGATATCTAATTTTTTCTTGTAATAAATATAGCCTATGTTACTCAGGGATAATGTAGCTTACGTCTGCTGCCGCAAGCATAGTGACTAACTGGAGGGTGGAGGAGGAGGTGGAGACTCTTTCGGATCACCGATATATCCGCTTCGAGGTCTCCTATCTCGGGCCGCAAGAATCCTCCAGGGGTCGCAATTGCAAGCTTCCTCGCTGGGCCCTTGGTCGACTCGACAGAGAGCTAGGTAAGGAAGCGGCGATCGTGCAGAGATGGGGCTTTGCTGCCACTGGATTGCCGGAGAATGTCAGAGTAGAAGACCTGGCAGGCCACATGCACAACGTTCTGGTTCGGGTATGTGATGCGGCCATGCCTCGGGCCAGACGGCACAGAGAGCGACGTCGCTGCCTTTATTGGTGGTCATCCGAAATTGCTGCTCTTCGGGTAAACTGTCACAGGACGCGAAGGGCCTATGTTCGGTGTCGTAGACGCCAAAATTACGACCCGAATACAGAGAGGGAGCTGAAGGACGTATTCCATCGGGCGCGGAAGGTCCTTCAATTAGAGATAAGTCGGGCCAAGGCAGCAGCAAGGGAGGTGCTTCTGGCGAGCCTAGACAGGGACCCATGGGGGCGGCCGTACAAGGTGGCGAGGAATAAACTTCGTACACATGCCGCCCCAGTCATCGTGTCGATGACTACGGAGTCCCTGCAGCGAGTTGTGGGAGACCTGTTCCCGGCTCCTTCGGGACATATCCCCCCGAGGATGGTGCCTCCTCACCAAGTGCTGGAGAGGGTGCCGGCACCACCAACCATCACCGAGGAGGAGATGGAGGTAGCACTAAACCGCCTGAGGGAAAAATCAACGGCACCAGGGCCGGATGGGGTTCCGGGGCGAATTATGGTCATCGCCCTTGAATACCTAGGGGAGCGGTTTCGGGATCTTTTTAACCGTTGTCTCGAGAATGGCGAGTTCCCGAAATCGTGGAAAGAGGGGCGATTGTGTCTGCTGCCGAAGGAGGGCCGGCCACTGGGCTCCCCAGCGGCATACAGGCCAATAGTGCTGCTGAATGAGACGGGTAAACTGTTTGAGAAAATTCTCGCTGCCCGTCTTGTTCGACACCTGGAAGAGGTGGGGCCGGATCTTTCGCCTTATCAGTTCGGGTTTAGGTCTGGTCGGTCTACCATCGATGCCTTGTCCCAACTAAAACGAGTTGCCTCAGAGGCGGTGCGGGAAGGAAACGTGGTTCTGGCCGTCTCCCTAGACGTGGCAAATGCCTTTAACAGCCTCCCCTTTGAGACTATACGAGAGGCGCTTCGGTTCCATAGAGTGCCTCTCTATCTCAGGAAGATGTTGGAGGCATATTTGGAGGAGAGAAAGGTCATATGGGAGGGGGCCAATGGGGGGCTGCAGCAACGACAGGTGAAGCGGGGTGTTCCTCAGGGCTCGGTTCTTGGCCCGATCCTGTGGAACATCGGTTTTGACTGGATCCTGAGAGAGCCTCTCCTTGACGGCATGGCTGTCATATGTTACGCGGATGACACCCTGGTAATGGCGAAGGGAGGATCCTTTCTGGAGGCGGCTAGGCTGGCCGGGGCTGCGACATCTCTAGTTGTGGACCGCATAGAGAAGCTGGGCCTGAGGGTCTCCATCTCAAAAACGGAGGCCCTCCTATTCCATGGTCCGCAGAGGGGCCCCCCACGCGGGGCACACATCACCGTCCAGGGCGTGGAGGTGGAGATCAAAGCCCAGATGAGGTACCTCGGCCTGATTCTCGATGGCCGATGGACTTTTCGGGCTCACTTCAGTGACCTCGCCACCAGACTCGTCAACTCGGCGGCCGCACTGGGCAGACTGCTGCCCAACAAGGGGGGACCGAACTCCCCGTGTCGGCGCCTTTACGTCGGCATTGTGAGGAGCATGGCACTGTATGGGGCACCCGTATGGGCGGACGCAATCACTGCTAAGAACAGGGCCCTCCTGCGGAGGCCACAGAGGGTCATAGCGGTGAGAGCGATACGGAGTTACCGGACAGTGTCATGGACGGCGGCCACACTGCTTGCAGGCGACCCACCCTGGGAACTCCAGGCAAAGTTGCTCGCAGCAGTATATAGTTTCCGGGCGAGTCTTAGGGCGAGAAATGAGACGCCCCGAGGGGAGGAGGTCGAAAGGATCAGGGATCAAGCCCAGCGAGCCCTGATCCAGAGGTGGGAGGAGGATCTGAGGTCCCCCATTGCGGGGTTGGTGACAGTGGAGGCAATACGCCCGCACCTCCATCGCTGGCTCGGCAGGCAGCACGGCGTCCTGACTTACCGGCTTGTGCAGATACTCACCGGGCACGGCTGTTTTGGACGGTATCTGCATAAGATAGCTCGGAGGGAGGTGATGCCGGTCTGTCATGAGTGTGGTGCAGCGGAGGATACGTCACACCACACCGTGGCTGAATGCCAAGCATGGGGTCCTCAGCGCCAAGCCCTATGGTCGACAATTGGCGGGGACCTCTCATTGTCGAGTGTGGTTGGGGCCATGCTCGAAGATGAAAGGAGCTGGTTGGCAGTGGCCTCCTTTTGCGAGTCGGTAATCTCGCTAAAGGAGGCCGCGGAAAGGGAACGCGAGGCTCATCCTCTGGCTGACCCGATCCGCAGACGTCAGCCGGGCGGTAGGAGGCGCAGATACGCGCATCTTCTTCCTCCCCCGGACCACAGCGGGGGCGTGTCTTCCGTACCCGGGACACGTCCAGGGCGGGCAGGCCTGCTTTAGAGTGGGCCGACCGTCGAGGCGTCGCGGTAGAATGCGAATAGCGACCCCGTGGCGCCTCATTTTTGACGGAGAGGGTATCGCAGTAGGTTTAGTGGGTAGGACGGCGCTTACCGCTGGCGAGTCCCACATAACCATTCGATCCCCCAAAGGATCGGGTGGTATGCGTAAATGCATTCCCCTGCGACAAAAAAAAAAAAAAAAAAAAGGGATAATGTAGCTTTCTAATGGTGAAAGAATTTTTAAAATCAGTCCAGTAGTTTTTATGTTTATTCGTTACATACAAAAATACAAATCTTTCCTCTTTATAATATTAGTATAGATTAATACTATAAAATATCGATATTAAATATAATTAGAATAATTGGATCAAGTAAGTATTATTAAATTATTTAAGGGGAGGTTTTAAATATTAACTTGGCAATACAAGTCTACGAACCCACCTGTCATAATAGTAGTCATAGATGATAATACCCCCCCGTATTTTGTGTTATAAAAAGTATGCCTTTAACGCAAAAAAGTTTAGTTGTTGTCGGAACTTGTGTGATTTCAGTGTGTATTTAAATAATTAATGTAATTGCTATTTTGCTGAAGAAGTGTTAAATATTAGTCAGGAGGTCGAGCGGTGAAGGAGAGTGTTTACTGGTAATAGAAAGGCTTTTAAATCCTGCACCTGGGTCGCAAGCCCCGGGCACTTGTAGTCTTTTGAGTTTGAAAGTGCGGTTAAGCTACCGTGTAGCTTTTATATGTAAACAAAACTAGCTTGTGCTTTTGTGTTTCAAATACTTTAGCTAATTGAGAAGGATTTTTTATTTAAGTTCTAGATTTTAAAAGATTATCTTAAAGTTAAGTTATTATCTTATATATAAAATTCTCATGTCACAATGTTAGTTACCATAGTCCTCTGAAACGGCTCGACCGATTTCTATAAAATTTTATATGCATATTCTGTATCGGCTACTATCTATTTTTCATCCTTCTAAGTGATAAGGGTGGCCCATCCCAAATTTATATGGCAAAACAACGTTTGCGTGGTCAGCTAGTAAATGTATATATCTAATGCAAAAATCATCAATTCAGTCAGATTTTGCGTAAAATACAAAAGTAATCAAGATAGTCGCATAGTCATTTTTAGCCCTTGGTTTGTCAAAAAAAAAACCGACTTTTATATGAATATAGCGAAATTAAAAGCTGAGCTTTTTTCTTTTAATTACATTCTAATTAGGGCTCCTGAAAATCGTGTAGTGTAACAAGAGCTTAAACACCGAACGCGATACTCGAAACGTTTGTAGGCGTTGCTGTTAATGTTACTAGAGAACCTCAAATTGTTTATTACAGACTTATTTAATAGCGTTTCGGTTAAATTAAGTTTGTTGTGTGAAAATTACTGTATTATCGATATTAGAAAGTAGTTGAAACAAAAAAAATAAGATTCTCTCATCGTAAAAATAATTACGTAATTACCACGCCATTCCAATCAAAATATGATTCATTTAAAAACCATGCAAGAATCCGGATTGAAAAACGTGTCGTGTCCTCATTTAAAGACCTGGCCTGGATCCGGAAATTCAATTCATTCAATATAATTCAGGAAATGACGCGTCTAATGGGAACGGCATTTTACAAACATCTACGAGTATGTGTGACAAAGAAAACAGAATTATATTTATTCTGTTATATACCAATTAGATTTATAACCGATTACTCTAGATAATTTTATATATAAATATTAATCTTTTTTGTGCTTTTAAATGAGTGGTTTTTTTTTCTCGTATTTGGCAAAAAATATCTTGCGAATCGGACTGCTTTCCTATCAATTATTTTAAGTATCTTGAATACCTACCATTAAAATTTCAATCTAAATATTTGAACTTCAAGGTTTTCTAACCTATCAGTAACACCTTGACGACCTTCATGAGTTGTTGATGTATAAAAGCTATGACTATCCGCTCGTTTGCTCTCTGCTATGAAAATATAAAATCAAGTTTTCAAGTCATCTTAGTATACTTATGAACGTGATAAATATAAGTGGTTGATTTTGGTCTCTCAGGCACCAGCCCGGCTAGCTCAGTCGGTAGAGCATGAGACTCTTAATCTCAGGGTCGTGGGTTCGAGCCCCACGTTGGGCGAAAAAACTTTTAGATTACAATTTTTTATATTTTAAATACAAATTATTTTATTTTTTTTGCTGCATTTACAAATTGTTGTTAATCATAAATATAAAAACGAAAATAATTCTTTTTTCAGGGTTGAAAATGTAAATGTTTAAAATTTCAATTATTGTAGTTTAATTAGAATACGAATGTATATACAAAAATTTGTATTTTAACCATTATAGATTATAAAAATAAACATAGTGCCAACATGGTGTTACAGCAGCAGGCGGTGGCCATAACCCATAATGGGAATTGCACCCCTTGGCGCAAATCCAGTGGATTTTATATATTATAGCTTTCCATTAACTTACGGAATTCAGATGCATAAACCAAGTAACAACTGCTTAGAACTTTATTCATGATAAATAACTCTCAGATCGCTATACAAAATTGCAATTTCTAACATTATACCTATATGTATAAATGCTAGCAAGAATGAAGTGTAATTTGTGTATACGAATATAGACAGCAATTGCATTCTGGCGGAAACCCAACCGAATTTTATTAAAAACTAGTGTAGCTTTGTTAACATCTGTTCTACAGACCAGCCCAATAAACCAAACACTTTATTAACATAACAAGCCAGCCATCGAAACTGTTATTATCAAAACTTATGTTAATAAGAAAATTATTTTTAACTTTATATTGGATATTTATCACGAGTTTAAAAACTAAAATAGATTCCAATGTATTTAGGCCTAACTAAATATTCGTTCTTTTATCTAAAAAGGTCGACAATAGTTTTCTCAATAAAATCGATAAGCATTTGAATTATATTATTCTTCAAGTTTGTATACTTTTCACGTACCTCTATACCGATTTTTAGTGTCATAAAGCATTGAGCCTTCGGAGAATTAAACTACTAATATGAAATAACATCGATGGAAAATATAAGAGAAAATAACAAACTGAAATTCAAGGAATAAATACAACCAACAAAGTACATTTTAATATAATTCAATAAATAACAGAATTTACAATTGATACAAAGTTGCAAGTTAACATATTTAACCTAAAACCCGGAATGCTGAGCAGTCACCATACCTATTCATAATTTATGGCGAAAGTTTCGAATGCTGCGTGAAGTTTTAATACCAACGGAAATTATATAGAAAAGTACTGATGAGCTTTTACTAATCTTCTTTAAATAATTCTTAGCCTTCATATGAATATTACTTTAAACTGAAACTTTTTTTACTGAGGATATGTAATAACGGAATCAAAAGCAAGACAGTAAAAAGCTCTTTTTCTATGTAAGACGTAGATTTATTAATATTATAAATATATTACTTTTTTATAAAAGAAAAAATGAATAATTTAAGAATTGTCACTGAGTGTTTTTCGTAACGAGTGGCGACATCACAATATTGAATAGAAGTCTATCGAATATTTTTATAAACCATTTTATTAAATATTCTTCAGAATATTTGTCCGAAGCATTCACAATGTTAAGAACATTGATAAAAATACGAAATAATCCTCCAACAATAGCGGGATATCAGGATCTTACGATTCTCAAAGAACTACCCACGCTTATTTTCAAACTCGTGTTGTATTTTATTTTATTATTATACAATTGTCCCTGAATTTCTTTCAGTAGGCGTTACTGGTGACATAATGGAGCATAAATTAAAACAATACGCTTAACTTTTATCTCTTTTCGATAGTAATATTTCGAAATTTCTTAATTTTATTTTCATTTACGTTTTACGTAGGTACAGAATAGAAAACATCGGAATCAATTTCAGAATAACATTAACGCATAGAGTTAACATTAAGACTAAAATCAATGTTAGATAGTCATATAAATTTGGTATCGCAATAGGTAAAATAGCAAATACATTAAATCTTGTATTCACACCATTTGTATATCAGTTAATCTAGACAGTAACACGTAACATTAATGAAGTACAAAATCTGAAATATCAAGTCTTACATGCATTGCTAAGTTGCTAGATAGGAGTTTGCGCAACGCCGCATTATCGCCGTGATTCCTGCAAGTACTAAGTGACATATAACAACTTTGTTGAGATAAACGTACAGATACGTTATTTAAATTACGTAATATTACAATATTTGGACCAAAACAAGCAAGCAAAATGTTATATACAACCTAAAAATAAATAATCTCGCACGAGGCTAGTTTGTTTGAACGTGCTAATCTCAAGCATTACATTGAATTACTTGTGAAAATGTTGTAATTTGATATTTTGCAGAATGATTACCTAAAAACAGTTAGTAATTCACGAATAACGATAACCCATGACGTGTTGAAATGAACAATCTCCGAATAACTTCAATCAATAACACTTTATGTGTTTTATCTTTACATAACTAATTATTTACTATTATCAGTAACTTAGTAAGCAATATTTCTAATTTAAAACTTATATGTCATATCAAAACATTGATGAACACAACACCATAAAATAGTAAAAAAATAGAATTTTAAAGACGAGCTCTTAGTTCTCATATTATTAAAGAGAGTTCTCATATCCAGGCTCTATCATCAGATTAACTGGATGGAATTTCAAAATGTAGCAGATAATATAAGAGTAATGATATTACAGTATAAACATAAATATAGGTACTGTCTGATAAAATACAAACATAGATTTAGGATAAGAAACATATATAATCTTATATCCGATCCACCTATGTACTTTAATCATCTACGAGTAGAAGAAATATCATCAACGTTTATTTATGCAGTTTCCTGAGATAAGAAAGATCCTCATCTGGTGATGTTTCCTGCATGCACTAAGCGATATTTAACGACTGTGTGGCGACAAACACACACTAAAATAACAATGATATCGTGCTTTTAATTACACATCAAATGATATTTTTATATATATAACATATTTTTATAGATATAACGCTCTTGTTTAATTAAAAAGCACCCGTATAATTACGAACTTTATATTTTCACATTTTTGTATAATAATTCGAGACAGTTGGGTAAGAATGATGATGATACATGACTGTAAAATATGTTTTGCTGTCTGAAATACTTCGATCGAAAATTACTGTACCTAAATTACATGACAAAATAACTTAACACTTAAAATAATTGACCGTAACAGCAATAACGCAATAAATTCGCACATTCAGACAATTTGGCGACATTTTTACTGTTACTTTACTTTTCGAAACTGGTCACTAGAAAAAAAACGAAAGTAAATGTTCAAGAGAGTTAATTCTGCGATAGTTGTATAAAAGACATTTAAAATAAATCAGGGCAGTAAAATAATGTCAACGTGCATCAGGCGGGCAAGATAAAAGGCCTGATTAGTTAGCTAGGATCAAAAAGGCTACGAGTTATGCTGTACGGCTTTAAGCGTACTCCTAATATGTAACATAGAAATTATTCTACTATATTATCTAGGTCAAGAGCTTTAAAATATGAATAAACATTAAATTTTGACATAAGTTATTGGGTGCTTAATATAAATTCAGTACAAACCCTGCCAATAAAAGACTAATGATCATAAGAGCGTGATGCGTGGGTAGCGGACGCTGCGGATAGCGTATCGTGTGCGAGTTACACAACGAATAGAGTTGAATAGCGTCGATAAACTGTTAAAATTGATTATTAACTAGTTATAACAATTCCCTGGTCTGTAATTTTTCTCGGACCAGTGACCTAAATCTTTGGTAAGAGTGCACGAAGGAAAGTCAAACATTTAAATACCATTCATACGCTATGATGTGATTTGTCATTAGACGTGTTAACGTTAATGTATATTTACAATTATCGACGAACAATATTGATATGAAAACAAATGACTGGGTTATGAATGGGCTGCGTAACTGTGCTATAGATAAATTATAACAAATTCGTCCCTGTACTCCAGTGTGACTTTTAAATGACTAAATCGCGTATACGATACTTGCACAGGTAGCATTAAAAGATCCTGTATAGATCTCGAAATGTTCGATACCGGGACCGAAAATCGGCCGAGGTCTCACGCAGAAAATATAAAATGTATTTCTTAAAAAATTGTAGACGAAAATAAAATTATGAGATAACAAAAGTCGATGTTGCAATTTAAAAAACAGATGTCGTCTTGTTAATCGTAGATATCGATATCACCAATACATAGACATCACTTCCGCTGTCAACTCCACTGGCTGTATATCTCAATCTATGGAATAACGATAAGTCTACAAGGGCAAATTATGGTAATTGACAGTCTCTTGTTTATATATGCTTTAAAAGTTAAAATAATAAATTATGATATGGTGTAATATTTAAATTATTATATAGTTACAGCTTAACAAATAACAAAAAAAAAGAAGAAGGAAATATACTAGTTTGTATCATTTATTGTTCTCATACTAAAAAATAAGAAATTTAATAATAAAATTGAGTGCACCAGTGGTGATTTTACTAGTAGCATTTTATCAAACACCACCAAAAAAATCGAGCTGAGAAATAATTTCCCGTATTTTATGTGTTATATTTTCCAAGTTCCATATTTATCCTTAAAAAAATGGTCATCAATAGGTAAAGCTCAACACGATGGAAAAGTCTCCCGTTTTATAGCAATATTGATTCAGTTACAATATACATTGCAAAAGCGATAATTGTCATAAATTTGGAACAAAGCGCTTTTGTAAACTCTTATCTCACCTTTACAAATGAGACAATGGTCGGTTCGATATCAAAGGCCTGTACAGCACACATAATTAATCAATTCGGAATTGGGATAACGTTTTCGGGAGCTCCTTTGATGAAGTTCTCATCTGTGCCAGACGTACAAGATAACACACTCAGGGTTCTGTGACATTCCGAAATGATCCTGGAGCTAAATCATTAAATAGCCAAGTTAAATAGCTTCTGTTATGTACTTCTATAATTACTTTTGTGTATATTAAGGTCCTTAGAAATGGTTGGACACACAAGCAGGCAAGCGGTTTTAACATCTGTAATAACAATTCTGTTGTCTTAAAACAGAATTAAATTTATAATTTTATTTTAGAAATATTTTACTCTAATACCTATATAATGTTGTTAAAAGTAGAGTTTGTTTTTTTATTTATAAAAGGAAATTTGTGGAAATTCTAGTCTTATGAAATAAGTGTTTATCATATTGAAAACTACAAAATAACAAAACATGTCACATAAAAAGATATACTAGATTTTAATAAAATATGGCCGTTGTAATTTAATCTGCGAGCATTATTCTTACTAACATTATAAATGCGAAAGTAACTCTGTCTGTCGCTCTTTCACGCCAAAACTACTGAACCGATTTAAATGAAATTTGATATACAGATAGTCAAGAACCTGAGAAAGAAAGAATATAGGTTACTTTTTAATACGAAAAAAGGGTTGTAAGAGGTTGAAAAGGGAGATGAAAAGTTGTACAGAAGTATCGCTATTTCACACGGACGAAGTTTCACACGGGCACAGGTAGTTTAATATATATCAAAAATTATTTCACCAGAAGACTATATACTACGGGATCTGAAAAGTAACCAAATATTTGGCAAATTAATTGAGAATGACCTCATCGAATATTTTTGATTACTATTAAGCACCCTCGTATATCAGATTAAGTGGTTTAGGTTAAAAAAAATCAACTTAGTCCAAAAACCACAATAAATACCTCGGGTGTTACAAAACAATGTTTACTGCAGTAAATGGGGTGTAGGAATATCGTTCGTTTCAAAGGAAACAGACTGATTGTAATTGGATTAAAATCGATATCTCCCCTTGCTTAGGACTTATGATTAGATTGAAAGTGAATTTCCTTTTTCTGTCTAGATGTTAAATGTGACACAAACTTTTCTAATTTACAGCTACTAATAATGCTTTAAACAATATTGTTCTTTAAAACAGAGGTTCCTAAACTTAATTGACTCATATAGATAGATACTCAAGTTGCAGTTTTTTTTAAATTTCATATTACAAAATAAAACATTACCCTTTTACATCTCACCGACCTATATTGTTTTTTCCTTTCAAGTGAACCCTTGAGACGTCCTCAATCTTTAAGGGTAGATATAAACCACTTTAGGACTTATTGATCTAAAGTATAATATAAATTGTTTTAGAACAGAAACCTAAACTACGTTTGGTATTAAAATTATGTAGTTGGACTTTGTTAACAAGTTACTATGTGTCGCTATGGGTCACAAGGATTTTTAAATTAATTTAATTATTATATAAGAATTTACCAGCAAAATGAACTACAAATAAATATAAAATGAAATAGCCGTGTAATCAGTTTTGCAACATATATCACTCAACTTCAATTAACCCTTTGGACTTATGTAAATAAAATTAATCCGAACCAAATCGTGACATACGGTTTCGTTTACTTTAAAGGAAGTGTTCAATTACCTTGATATATTGAACACGACAATTTCTATGCTATAGGCATATTTCTTAAACAACTTTACTTATTTGTAATAAAGATCAAAATGCAATTATTGGTTTAAATGTTTAATTATATAAGTAAGATATTATTCAAGACAAATCAACAACATAATATGTGATTCAGCGTGACAACTGGTTTGATAAGACAAATGACAGTGTTGTGTAGTTTCAAACAAAATGTATTATTGTTATTTATTGCTATTGTTATGAAATAATAAAAATAAAATAAGATATATATTTATAATTTATTTAGTACATATGTATATAGATGTCGGAGAATAGTAAAAGATTATCGAATAATCGAACCGTCAGCGCCATCTAGTAGTCACGTCCGTCGGTTTGACAGTCTCGACCCTTTATATGCCTTCGACAGTCTGACTGTGGTCTTACTCTTGCACGGTCTCTCAAGGAGTGAATTAGTCTCTAGATAGTGCTACTGAAGTGTTAAGTGCAGTATTATGTTAGTGCTGGGAGTGCTATCCGATTAAGGTAACGTGAGTACCTTACAATGTAGTTGCCACATCTTGTGTTAGATTAGGTTTAAGACAGTTTTACTTTTAAAACGAGGCGAGAGTTAAAATTCTATTCAAAGGCCTTTTAAGCCTACACCTTGGTCACAAGTCAAAGGCACTGCTTAGGTTTCTCTCGTAATTGTTAGAAATCATATTTGATTATTTATCGGTTCAGTTGAAGTATCTACGTTGTGTTTACTCAATAGTCCGTTCAATATCATCACCCCTTGTAGTGTTCTCCAATATTCACCCCTCCTCCTCCTCCTTCTCATCATAAAATATCCGAGATATATTATTTAACAGTTGACAACTGCTTTAGTTTCGCGGGGATAATATTTTTATTAATATTTATATGTCAACAACCCTATATTACTTATGGCACTAAACACAATCCTTATTCTTCTATTCAAAACCGTGCCCATATTTAAATAAATAGCTGCGATTATAAAAAGTTTTTAATAATGCGGTCATGATAAAGGATCCCGTAGGAAGACACAATAGGAGACAACCTACGCGTAACTAACTTGTTGTATCGTATTAAGTTAGTGTCCCATCGTTAAAATGTAGGTGTTATATTAACACACAGAACAAGATTTAGTAACACCGTTGATAACTTTGTATTCGCGAATAGTTCTTCTTGTTAGGTTTAGTATATCCTGATGTAAACAACATATAACCTTTGTCTCGATATATTTTGAGCCAGTTTTGGAAATGATTTCACAGGGTAATGAAATTACTAAGTTATTAAGGATCACACATTGGAAAGTTCGAGCGATAGAGGCGGAATTTTTATATAATATTACTAGCGGGCGCCCGCGACTTCGTCCGCGTAGAAGTTCTGATTTTCTATGAGATTATAAAAAGATAATTTTTCCCGCTGCTGTAATAATCTAAATGCCAATTTTCATATTCCCGCTTTTCTAACCTCAAACTTTAAAAGCATAGGACTTTCATATAACCTTCAAACCCCCATTCCACCCCTTAGGAGGGGCACCCCCGTAAAAAAAATCTTAGCTGACACCTACCCTCTAGAGAGAACCTACTTTCAAAATTTCAAGTTAAGAGTGACAATAAATTAAACTTTCCCATACAAACTTTCATCCCCTATTTTACCACGGCTTAAGGGGGTATTTTGCAAAATAATTTATACAGATTTTTATTATTGTAAGTTATTAATGTAAATACCGATTTTCATAAGTCTAACTTCAAAAACATAGGACTTTCATATAAACTTCCAAACCCCATTTTACCCCCTTAGGGGAGGATTTTCTCAAATCCGTTTCTTAGTGGACACCTACGTCCTAGAAGGAACCTACATTCCAAATTTCAAGATTGTAGGTTTTATAGTTCCTGAGATTTCGTGATGATCAGTCAGTCAGTCAGTCAGTCAGTGACTTTTCGCTTTTATATATATAGATTATAAAATAGCTTCTGGGTTTCAAGCCCCATGCACTGTTGTACTTCCGACTATACATTCCGTATATACTTATATAAATAATCTGGTGTAATTTGTGACACCCCCATAACGCTTTATAGCCATAAAAATGGTAATCTTAAAATAGAAAGAAACTCTTCATTATCGTTTTTCTTATATTAACCGCGTAATGATAATTACAGGTGGGAAGACGTTAAACTTGCAGTGGATCATCATGGCTGCACATAACTCAGTTCAGTTGATGGGTTTTTAATTTTAAGTGTACACCTATGGTTTAATGGCAAAACTGGCTTTTTATTATTGCCATTTAACGCACTATAATAGTTCTACTCTCACTGCAGAAATTAAGACACTTGATAATTTTATTACTGAAAGGCTTGCAGTAGTCAAAAACAAGTATTAAGAAGAATATTAAGAATATAATACATTTTTCTTAAATTAATTCTGATGTATTTTCAGAATTTTGGGTCATTGAAAAATAACGCTCGTACCGAGTACAAAATGGCCAAAAAGAAAGCATTTGAAGTCAGCTAACTTAGTTTCCTCCATCGGGCAGGAAACAGCGTAATCTTATAATAAGATACGAGATATATATATATATACAAGAAAATGATTTTCACAAAGAGACCACAGGCATACATACCCATAACATATTTAACTGTTAAACATAAAATCTTAAGACCTTTGTACGTTTAAAGTTTGTCGTAATGGTCGTTAGGTGTTATTTACAGGTGTAAAGCGGTGCGGAGAAGGCTTTATGTGCGTTACCTGGTTTCTCTTTGATTATACCTGCGATAGGGTTACCAGCTTGAAATTATGTAATTTTTTTACGTAATACACGTACGTACTAAATATTACGTGGTTTTTAAGTTATTACAAAATATGATTTTTAATTGATGGAAAAAATAAAACATTTTACTAATTTAAAGTCAAAATTTAGATCTCATATTTAGAATATTTGACAAGTTTATTGTGACAGTCACAGAGCGTGTTATTTACAAGCCGGTAAGGTCGGTCGTAATTATGATAGAGTTTCATGTACCGGTAAGTTCATTTAATCATTAATAATTTAGAGGCAGTTAAGTAGCGGAGAGAAGTTATTACTTTTATCACTCCGCTACTATTGTGAATGTTTAAATTTGATCGTATATTATCCTATATGGAAATCAATTTTGTAATAATAAAATAAATAAACTACGAAAAGTTTAATTTTCTTTAGTGAAGTTATCATTTAGGTCTAATTTTAGAAAATGAAATGGGTAATTTTATATCGTGACTTTTAAGTTTTACCTTGTAATTATTATTAAGTGATGGAATTACCTGTATTTTGTTAACGTAATCAACCCTAAGTCCCGCCACCATGAGCTTGTTAATAAAGATTCTTACCGGCGGAACGGCAGCGAAAATGTCACACGTCTACTTATCATGCCATGCAGTTAAAACCGGCGCCTTACCTGAAAATAATAACAATTTGTTACACAATGCATAGTTTTATAAAACCAAAAAAGAATCTGTAATAATAGGATATTAATGTATTTGTCTTACTCAATCGTGTTATGGGATATTGATCAGAATTTTGTAGCAGCCTCCTAATTGTACCATGGTAGTAACAAATAAACTACTCTATTACTCTACTTTCCACACAAATTTCACTTTGATATTTGTGCAATTTACCTCTATTTTTCAATAAAAACAAGGTGTACTTTTTAAATACCCATTCCAAAACAGTTTAATGGAATTCAGAATATTATTATTTTATTCTTGTGATACGTCTAAATTATATTTTAAATAATAGAAATAAAAACATTTAACAATCGCGATTTTTTGTTCTTGATGTAATTAATTACAAAAAATATTAATTAAACAAGACCACCGTAAACAAAAAACTGAATTTGGTCCGCTGAAAGATTAAAAAAAAATTAAAAATTGATTACCCAACAAACCATTACCGTTGAAAAAAGAATAGCACGCCCTCAAACCACTTAATGGAAGCCCCACGAAAACGCGCAAATTAAAACGCGAGCCCTAGTCGTAATATTTTTCCAACTACCCACTCGAAAATAAAGGGAAGCACACTTGAGTTCCACAAAAAGATCGTCATTAAACCGACCCCTGTATCCATGGAATATGAACAGAGAGTGAAATGGCCTTGTGAATTTACCACGCATACTTCCGAATAGACTTGTTTTATGGATTCATAAGTTCATAAGTAAAGCCTGAATATGGTCATTCTAAACGAATTTAATCTACTATTAAGCTATTAAAAATTATAAAAAGAACATAATTAGGAGAGATTATTTTGAGTTTAGGTAAAACAAAATATTATCACTATGTGTTTAAGCCATTATAGAATTCATACTTATTACTGTAAAGGAAAGTACGAGTAAATGAGCTCAGGCTTGTGGCTCATGACCTTTTTACACAACAAACAACCACATTATTAAACACATGGACAGTAGCCCAAGCTACAAAATATTAACTAAACTAAGTCCTTAAATTAACGACACATGTGATCCTCAGAATCACTACTCTACACATTATTACACTTCAATTTGCAATAGCCAAGTTAGTTGTTTTTTAGCACAAAATCGATCCCACTGCTCCCGTATTCTGTGTCTGTAACCGAATAGGGAACAAACAACGTGAAAATGTCAAAAGTAAATTCGATGTGGGACCCGCAAAAATGTTTGCGAAAATATCAGAGTAAATATTGAGTGCCACAAAGCAATGTCGTTTAATTGTTCGGATAGAGCTTTTGACGTGTTTTTCAGGCTAGAGTGGGCATATTTAAGGGTCTGTGCTGGCAATGTTTTTGTTATAAAATTTATTTACATACTAGCGACCCGCTCCGGCTTCGCACATTTACTTTCTCTACTATAATATGTATGTATTATACATATAAACCTTCCCCTTGAATCAGTCTATGTATTAAAAAAATCCGCATCAAAATTCTTTGCGTTGTTTTAAACATCTAAGCATATATAGCGACAGACAGACAGACATTTTGCAGGCTTGGTGGCACTAATATTTTTTATGCTACCTCGAGTATCGAGGGATACTCGGAAAATAGCTACGAAAAACGGCTTTTCTCATTTTCGGAATAAAAACTTTCGATTTTCTTCAATTTATATAGAAAATAACTTTCTACCAAGTTAAGAACGAGCGTCCTTTTGTACTCAGCCCAAATAGCACTTCTTTAATACTCCATAAAAAGGGAAAGTATCTTAACAAAACTGTCAAGGGGTGGACATCAAATAAGATATATACCTGTACAAGCAGACACGCATAGGACTTTTCAAGTAACTTGTAAACAAAAAGTATAGCCTTAGGGTATTTGTTTCCCATTTCCATTGTGTGTGCCTACCTAGTGCCTACTGTAAAGCATGGACAATATTTAAAAGAAGTATTATAATAATAGTTTGTACTAAAATTTGTACTTTATGATTTCCTTGCAATAAAGATTATATTCTTTGTGTAGATAGTATCAAAATAGTGATAAACAACATTATATGCAATACGTTAGTACAATAGTTAGTTTCATAAAGTACGTAACCACAAATGTTTATTATAATTATCTCTCCAGAAGAAGCCTTCATATTATTAACATAGAACTTCACTTATAGGTAAGTTCGTTTAATCTCTCATTAATAATTAAAAAAGATGGTGAATGGGAGTTTGTAGATACTCGCAGTCCTTAAGCAAAGAACTTTTAAATTCATTTAATCATCTCTAGAAGTATGGGTTTTATTATTTTCATAAAATTACAATGTTTATTTAGTCAAATTTAATATAATTAGAGCTGAATGATTTGTTTATAACTAAAAATTTCAATATAAATAAATTAAAATGAACGTGTAGCACGTACTTAGTGAACGAGCATTCTTAGCCATTTCAAGTAAATTGGTTACTCCAGCTCTTTGAGAGTCCAGTAAAGCCTTCGGATGATAAAATAAACCTTGAGTTTTTGTAGACTACTTCATGTTTTCAATTTTGTAAATCAACACTCAATATCAATCCTTTAGTTTCCGATTTAGAAACTAAGGAAAAAATGATAAACATAAGATATCAACAAATTATTTATAGAAATGAGGTTTAAAGATATAGTAGATCAAATATCAACAAACACAAAATAAGATTAAATTTATTTTTCACATTGAAAGTTTAAGCAGAATTAATGAACAAACATTTCTCTACTAAATATGTGACTCTTGTAAAGAATCTCAAACATTTCAAGTACCTACAGCTTCCTTCAAATAAATTGGCTTCCTCAGCTTCCAACGCTTTCTATAAAAATCTTTTCATATTTTCTTAGAAATTTTCCACTGTAAAATAATGTAACAGTTCACAATATACTGAGTTAACATTAAGGTAAGGTTAATAAACTATTATTTAACTTGGTTTCTGTATTAAAAACAGGAATTATCCTACTAATATTATAAATGCGAAAGTTTGTAAGAATGTATGGTTGTGTGGATGTTTATTATGTTTGTTACTCTTTCACGTAAAAACTACTGAATGTATTTTAATGAAACTTTCCAATAATATAGCTTACACATCAGAATAACACAAAGGCTATTATAAATAATGATAAAATGTGAATTATCCAAAATATGTGAAACCGCGGTGCGCAGCTAGCTAGTATTTTTATATTTGTTGCTTATTTATCGAACACCATATAATATGTTTATTTTTGTACAGTGCCAATACTATTATTACACCTTATTCACCTATATGTCTGTTAGTTTGATATTTAAGATCACATTTAATCTATCCAAAATACGTTTCATTAAAATTTTCAGAAAAATGTGATAGTATCAAAATACCAAATATAATATAATTTAGCATTATCACATACATTAAAGATCTCCTGCGAAGAAGTCGTTAACCCTGGTAACTACCAACCAGGTGACTTCCGCCCTAACGTCCCGTGTGAAAGCTTGCGAAAACTACTGAGTACTGACGTAATCTTCCAAACAATTATTTTTGCATTATGTAAAATTGAACTATCACGTAAAAGATAATATCTAGTAAATTGAATGTTTGATTTATTATCATAATGTTACGCGATAAAAATATAAAATGAATAACTCACGTGGAGTGCAGTAGTTATAGATGGTACGTGTTGTTCTAATATAGTGACATAAACAGACTGCGGTCAAAGTACTTTAAGTGTTAGTTTTATATCTATTTATGCCATGATTCAGACATATTGTGAAATCAGGCAAGTTATAGTCAAGTTTAATATCATTCGTCTTCCAAACATACTATATATATAGGATTTTTCGTTATTTTTCTTGCAATTTAAATAAAATAGTTTGCCAAGAAATAGAAATTGCTTAAATATTAATAAATTACCGTTGATTAATAAGAGGAATTAACATTTATAGAAATATTAGAATTAATGAAAAATATATTTTATAGTTCCGACAGATGATTTTAAGAACTTTCGAAACTGTTTGTCATTTAAAATATGCAAAGAATTCTTAAATTATTTTGTAGGTAATAGCAGAGGGATTTATATGTTATTACATAATACTTGAATACGTAACAATACATTGTACAGCAACATAATACAATGCTCGGTTTTCAAACCGCTGAGTCGTTCGTCATTAGCTCTAAGAGCAAATTGACTTCCTAACCGCTTCAAGCGAAACTACGAACATCTAGTAGTCTTTATTATCAAACATCTCTTCAACTTAAGTATTTTACAAAATCTCTCTAGAAAGATCTAATTAGTAACCTTACTGAATATAATTTATTATTTTAACAAGCTTTTACTACCAACAGTTAGGACATACCAACAATATTATGAAATGTTTGGACCTTTTTAACCTACTTTTAATTGTCGAGTATAAAACCTTAGAGTTTGAGATCTCAGATGAGTCCCATATAGCATTAGGTGTCGGTAGGATTAGAATTGGAACTGTTAAGCCGCAACAAGATGGTTTTGAACTTACTTAAAACTGTGCATTAATAGTTGGATAAAATATAGTTCCTCACTATAGCTCGAAGATAAAATCATATAATAAAACAGCGGTACCCACTTAACAGTTTTCAAGATATCGGCAAAGGGATTGAAATACATATTAAAAGTTCGTGAATTTTGAAATTCTCCACCGCTCGAGAGCCGAGAAAGGGAAAACTGTTTGCATTTAACACGAAAATCTACAAGAAGGTTATAAAATATGAACTGCATTGCTAGACAGAAAAATCATTAGACGTTCAATGTTAGTTCATTTAGAACCCACTGAGAATGGAATGTTATTACTAAGTAATTACTGTGGTCTGTTACAAATGATGATATTTAATTACAAACAACCAATTCAGATTTTAAAACTGTACAAAAACAACTTTACTTTTCTTTGACGTCAGCATAATTAACACCACAATATAATTCTTTTATATATTAATGTAGATACGTTATTATGTATAATTATCTT
This sequence comes from Limenitis camilla, assembly GCA_905147385.1. Lineage (NCBI taxonomy): Eukaryota > Metazoa > Arthropoda > Insecta > Lepidoptera > Nymphalidae > Limenitis > Limenitis camilla. The sequence continues at coordinate 4,592,059 of LR990231.1, forward strand.
ATTTTTAATTGTATGGGATTGAGTTATGTTAAATAAGGAAAACATTTAAAATTAATTATTAAGATTTTATTTTAAAACAATATAGTGTACAATTACAATCGCAATATCTTTTACAGTGTAATTATACTTACCACAATTTTAAAATAAAATTAATATTTGACTCACATTACGAATCTTATTGTCCCTAGTTTTAGCTTAAGAGCCAAACAAGCTAAGGTTTAATAAGAATCATGTAAATATTTTTTTGATTATATCCTATCATTTTTCCTACCTTATATAAAAGTACACATTGAAATACATATTATATTCTACATATTTGCTGTGGTTTATATCAAGCCTGACCACTATTATCTTGTTGGCTGACCAAAGTTTGCTCTTCGAAGTTATTAAGTCTCCTCATATTAATATATTCCAAACGACCTTTGCAATTTTATTGTGATATAAAATGCTATAACTTCTCTTTCACATTCTTAATTAATGTTACATTTATTTATATAAATAAATAACCAATTACCAAATGTATACGTATTTGCTAATTAGGAGACTAATTCTTCTTTACTGTGCTTGTAATTTTCCAACTCTCCCAGTAGATTTTTCTTGCTAATATATTTAAGTTTTGTAAGTTACGCTATACGGACAACAAAAACCGCATAAAAATAGACAAAATTAAATATTTTTATTTAACTTAATATATTTCATATTTTTTGTTAAGACGCAAATATTTCTTTTTATTCAGTTTTATTTTTTAAACTTATTATTTTATTAATACTATAGAGATTCAGCTAATATGTTTCATCTGTAACTTAGCTAGTTCTAAAGGTTTTAGAAGCTATTTAATTAACGAAGTTGAGTCCAAATAAATTTCCAAGAAACGAGAATCATAGGACCAAAACAAACATTACTTTGTCTTGTATTATCAAAACTATTTTTAAACGGTACTTTACATACCGTTTTCTTTAATAAAATTGAATACATTTTCTTTGATACAATTATTATCATATATAAAATATTTTGAATATCAAGCAATTTTTAATCTTTTCCGTGAGATAAAATAAATTAAGAATTAATGAAAAAGTCAGGGAATTATGGTCTACATAAAATAGCACGCGGTAAAAATCCTTTGCAAGACTGCCGGAGCTTGGTGTTTGCGGAGTGAGGTTTACTCTTTCAGTTATTAAATCTGTTCAAACTAATCTGTTGCCAACGTTTTGTCAGTAAATGTATTCATAAAATAAAATATTATTTTTAAATGGAATTCAAAACCTAACATAATAAATGTTATCGCATACAACTGGACATTTGTGGACAGGAAAAACAATAGTTATGTAGTAAATAAAATATATTTGTTATGAGTAGTTACATTTTACTTTTACAATAAATTAATTCAATAAGTTCAATTTAATACAAACATTTCTTTTACGATGTCTTAGCAACACTTTTGATAGCCTTTGATTGATTCCGAGTCACTTATCTTACATGTAAGCATTGTCTTAAATATTTGTATTAGGTCTTTACCTATGAAATTTTCGTTATTCATGGAATAACGCCCTTTTTTATATTTTTTTTATTTTTATTAATCAAAGTAGTTACCTATGCAATCGAGGCATTTTGCCAACGTCGTGGTTGCTTATTGATGACCTTTTCGAAATAGTCTGCTGGTTGGGAGGTAACAAATTCTGCAAAGGCCTTTCCCCCTAAAGAAGTTATCCAAATTCTGGAAAAGTACTAGAAAAGTCTGTAGGGGCAAGGCCTGATAAGCACAGTGGATGACGGGGAACTTCCAACCCCAGCTCTTGTAACTTGGAGACCATTTGCTATGCAGTGGCCAGGTCGCGCGTTGTCGTGCAGGAGCAGCGGAGCCGAACGATTGACCAAACCTGGTTGAAGAAGTACGAGCTTCTCCATCATTGTGTTGAGTTCTTTTCATATCTACAATAATGCTCATCCCGTTTGATAAGAAGCTGTGATGAACGACACCTGCGCTAAACCACCAAACAGTGACCAGTCCACTTAGATATCAGTTTTCGTTTGAGGCATTGTTTAGGTGCTGAACCAGGATCTAACCAACTTGTTCAACACTTGCGATTGTCGAACAGAATACATTTTTCGTCGCAAGTAACAATGCCATTCAATATGCCTTCGTTTGTGTGCCTGTTGAGCAGTGCAAGACTTGACTCGACGATTACTTCCCGCTGGCGATCATTCAATTAGTGGGGCACCCATTTATCAAGGATCAATATTATTTTGATGCTAACGTCGAAAGCTGCTGCTTATTCAGTTGTACATTGAGAATCATCAGTTTCCACAATTGCCTTTAATTCGTCAGTGTCGACTAAAGTTTTCAGTCGACCACGGGGTTAATTTCTTAGGTCAAAATTTCTAGAACGGAAGCGGGCAAGCCAATAACGGGTGGTGCGCTCGTTAGTAGTTTTCGCTCCCTATACATACGTGGTTGATGTTGCGTGCCGCTTCTGCCGCTTTGTTGCCACGATGGTACTCATACTACATAATCACACGAATTTTTAATCCATGATGAGGAAAACGTACAAATACGACGAAAACAGAACACTAAACATTTAACAAATGACTAATTAAAAAAGATTACATATTTTAATAATAAAAATAATTTAAACTTAGAATTTTTAACGAAAAAAGTATACATTAAATTTGAAATAGCCAGTACGGCAGAACGGCAATTCCACAGGTAAAGACCTACTAGGTATTTTTAGGTGTTTCCTATTAAGTATGTAAGAACATACAACAATTTGAAATTGCAATCTAAAATGCATGTTATTGTATGCATATATTTGATATCGCTATGCAGCAATTTCATTGTATTATAAGAACTAGAGCATAGTAGCAAATGTCACTTAGACCGACCTCTAGTGTTATTAGGATGACACATGACAGACATATTAGGGCCATACACAGCAGAATGAAACGATGAAACTTTGACGACTTAAAATTGTTCAATGTTAAACTTATAAGATAAATAAACTCTAAGTATTCAAAGAACTAACGCAAACTTAAAGCAACCATTGTCTCCAGCTGTAAGACGCCGACAATAGCAACCAAACCGGTGGCACTGGACCGAATGTATTGTTCCACGGTGTTTAGCGCGACACATTAGACGTGCAAGTTTTTGAAATATGGGCTCTTTTCTTGTATAAGTATTTTGCAATTTGAACTTAAGTATGTAAGGTTATGTTAATGGAGATACCATTAATATACAATTTCGTGGTTAAGAGAAGCTAATATGGGAACAACATAATGTTGACATAGAAAGAAAATCTATATCAATATCAAATAAATTAAACTAGAGAATTTTGTTATTATACGTTGTTGCAATATTATTTGACAACTGACAATGATCACTTGAGACGTTAACTTCATAACTCAATTCTGGAGACAAGTATTATTGCAATGTGAAAGATTCTTGTAAGTCTGTACGAGAATTACAAACCCCAGAACTCGTATTCCTGTCTAAAGTGTAAATCGTAGTATATCTGATTATTTTTACAATATAGAAACCGAAATTAGAAGCACTATTTGAAAGGTTTCACGTACGTGTACGTTATTATTGTTATACTTAGTGATTCAATTTTGCCATAGCTAGAATAACAAGCATCGTTAGCGTTTGGTCACTACTTGACTCATGGCTATGCACACACGAGCCCTTCAAAGTAATAAGTAGCTCTCGAATAATTTTATGATCCTAAGAGCACCAACGCAGAGATAAGTTCTCTTTCGCACGGCGATTTTAGCGCTACGTTATGGTGCTGAATCATTTCTGCTTTAAATGATTATTGAGAGCATAAATCCTTTTACATTGACCTTATGCCATAGAGTAGGTGGGCGAATAGACTTTATTTAAACTGTCTAAAATTTTGTAAACTTTAAGGGTAGTGGAATAGTTAGTTGTGTACTAGTCATAGATGCAAACGGACGTGCAAAGTGCATGGTATTATAATATATAGTAACATTAATTATTTTATGAAGTAAAAGTTGTTCTTAAAATTTCTTCTGAATTTATTTAAACATATTATCTATATAATTTAGATGACTCCTTCACCGAAAATCATAATAAAATAATATATTACAATTTAATGGATATCAATTGGATAACAATAACTCCCATAATATTAATATCAGGAATGAAGAATTACGTACTAAATTCTTTCTATGACAAATAGCCCGTTTTCATTAGATTACTTAGAATACCTAGTTAGTAACAGACTTTGTAATTAGAAATTAATGGAACTATATTATTTGGAGTGTAAGAATCTATAGCCATGCGAACTCCCGATTACTTGCGCTCCGTGAATGGCCAGTGACCGAATCATCGTGGGTCGACTCGATTCCTTCTGCTCTAACGTACCGGAATTTCAGAAATTCATGTAGGTACTATTAACTTACATTTATATTATTAATAATTTTATTGGAGAGAATTTAATTGGAGAATGTTAATAGATCAGTTAATAATAAAACTTTCGACGAATTATTTCCCAATAAATTTGGAATACATTCAGTTCACCGATAGGATTGAACTAACATTTGCTTTCTTTTGCAAACAACAATAAAATTATCCGAGCATGGTTCCAGGGATGTATTGAAATCCGTCTGGGGATTTCGAAACATCCTTATTATTATTTCTTTACAATGTGCTTTCGTGTTGCGATAGTTTGCGCGTAAAGATAGATCTTTAATGAAAATGTTTATGGAAAGAAAGAAAACAACGATAAATTACGTGTTATTTCTTGTAATAGGAAACGATTAAAACCAAATAAAATGATAATCATTAACAAAATTAAACACATTTCAGAAGACGTTCAAACATGTTATAACATTTTCACGAAACAAGGAAAGTTTGGGTGACTATCGTAATATGCTTTGTCTATTTCAGACGAATTTGAATTAACTAACTACAATCATAAATATAATACTAAAACCAGACCTCATTCTGATACGGTCTGGTTTATAAATTCCTGGTGAATAGTTGTTAGTAATTAACCACCAAAAATTTAATCGTCAAAAACACAACTCAACTGTGTGCCCGGTTGTTGGTCCACTTAGAGCTTAACTTCGATGGCACAGTTGTATATGAATAAAACCTAATCATTACATTTTAAAGTTGTTAATAAAGAGCTCAGCGTAAATAATATAAAACAAAACTTCAGACGAAGGACCACGTTTTTTAATGCAAATCTTTATCCACATAATTTTCATATTTATTGACAGATTACATTAGCATCCATTATCCAAATCAGTAAAAATACTAACACCAACATTTTATATTCATGAAAATCATACCACGATGTACAGTTCCTAAAAAGGCGGTTATACAATCTATAAAAATATATAAATACTCTAATTTCATTCATTCCTTTTTATTATCTAAATATTACCGCAAAAGCTTTCGCAATTCGAAAAACATTTTCTCAGAAGAGATTACAATAAAGATAGACAATAAAGCATCTTAGTGGGGATTATACTAATTTTCTCCGTCAACATTCTGTTACAGCGCCATCATTGTCTGCGAATGATTGGATAACTTTGAGGCTTCGGTGAAGTTTTTTAATTACCATTATGGCTTTTATTGCACAAACTGTTACGGCTATTATGAACAGACAATAAGTACTAGAAACGTATTGCGGTTTATAAGTGCTGTAGTTTAACATCGATTGATCTCACTTTAATATCATCAACATATCAACATTTTATTTTATTTAATTAAGCAAAAACCTTAATTATTTTATTTTAGTGATTTGAGATTTCATCTACTTAAGATTAGAAGTTGTTTAAAGTAGTGTATTCTTGCTTGATTCTCTTTATAGATGATCCGAGGAATTTCATAACTACCTACTATGATTTAATTGTTAAGCGGCGGTAGTAAAACTGCACCAAGGTTACAAGCCCAAAGCACTACTTGGCTTCCTGTTCTAAACTTTGTATATATCATCTACTAGAGGCCTGCCCTCGCTACGCTCCGGGTATTTAAAACAATATTATAATTGATTTCCTTAAATTGTCACTCTGTAATTGTGTAGTTTTTCATTATTTGAAAAAAAGGGAGAGAGTGAGAAAAAGTTATAAAAAGAAAAATAATAGAAACAAAAATAAAAGAAAAGCGACAGATGCTAAGAGAGAGAGGACAGAGCAAAAGTAAAATTGAATAGATAAAGGAGAAAGAGAGAATTAAAGAGAGAAAAGAGAGAGGATGAGAGACAACGATAGTATTATAAGAGGAAGAGAGACGGAAATACTATAGACTTCTCTCAATGAAAGAATTTTGAAAATCGTATTAGTAACAACAAAATGACCATATTCTATTCTATTAATTAAAAATTTATATGGCAACACTAAATCACCTTTGTCTCTCACGAATAGTGGAGTTTTCTATCAATGAAAGAATTTTATAAATCGGATTAGTAACAACAAAATGACCATATTTTATTAATTAAAAAATGTTTATGGCAACACTAAATCACTTTAGTCACTCACGAATAGTGTAGTTTTCTATCAGTGAAAGAATTTAAAAAATCGGATTAGTAACAACAAAATGGCCATATTCTATTAATTAAAAAATGTATATGGCAACACTAAATCATCTATGTCACTCACGAAAAGTGTAGTTTTCTATCAGTGAAAAAAAAATCAAAATCGGATTAGTAGTTCCTGAGAAACCCTTCAATTTACAAAACGACCAGGTTATGGCACTTAAATGGCCATATCTTTTTAATTAGAGTATTTATGGCAACACCACATAGCCTATGTTACCCGGAAAGGATGTAGCTTCCTATCGGCGAAAGAATTTTCAAAATCGGTTCAGTACTTTTAGAGCCTATTCGCAACAAACAAACATACAAACATACAAATATACAAACATACAAACAATCAAATCTTTCCTATTTATATAATAGTATAGATATAGATAATCAAAATAAACGTTAAAGTAGATCTCTCTAACTTGAGTCATTCTGAAGCAACGCCTGACTGTTTTACCCAGTGTTGAAATTAATAAATTATACTTTCAAAGTGTAACAGACTTATCGCTATGATATCTGACGTTATTTATGAAATTTTGCTTTAAATGAATGATATCTTTCTGATACGGATTATAACTTTAATGTTATCATTTATGTAAATGTTTATGTTATCAGAACCGATTGTCCTTAAGTTACGCTTGGAACTTAGATAAAGTAATATTATAAACTAACTCAAAGATTATCGATTTGCTGAGGAATTCTTTGTATGAGAAATCTCGAAATAATAAGTTTATTCGGATAATCTGTGAGAAACACAATGTTACAATTTTCTTTTTACATCATATTATAATAGAATAGTATCATCAACAACTGTTGCTAGGTAAAGGGAACGAAATACTATCACATACAATTAAGGATGTTTAGGTCTAAATTTTGCAATCATTTAAATTTTTTCTAACTAGAAAAATCTTATATAGATTGTCACAACTATTATGAAACAAAGATGATGGTATCGATATTATTTTCAAACCGTTCTCAAGATTTTATTTTATACAAAATGTATTAGGAAATAAATTCTCTTGACAATTTTCTTCTTTTTCTCTTAAGAAATCAAAGACCAAAAAAATCTAATCCAAATAATCGAAGATCAAAATATAACACTCATTCAGAAATATAAAACACCATACAAGTCTTTGTGATATTGTTAAGAATTTTTTCTGGATGTAACCTAGAAAAGAGACGCATAGCGGGCTTAAGAATACATACGAGCTTTTGCACAGCGCAAAAAAAAATAGGTGTTGCAGGGACATAAAAGACGTGGATTTTAAACGAAGACTGTTATCGAGCGAGCAAAGGGCGGCATAAAGGATTTTATCGTGACGTGGGTGGCTTTATGCAAACTGCCAAGGCTGGTGAAGAGAATAAATGTGCCGGAAAATATTGCCCGGGAGACATGGCCGCGGGTTTCCAACCTTGTGACTGCGATACAAATGCCTGACGTTTTTAAATTATACTACTTGAAACGAGCTTATGAGTAAAGGAATAAACAATTTTCATGAATATATTTTATCATAACAATATAATTATGTTAAAAATTGTTTTCGCACTTCTTCCATATGGACATTAGTTACTAAACCACTATATATAACCTTTTTCTTTAAAAATGTTATATATGTTAAAAAAACTTAATGAAGAACAAAATCAGATGATCTTATAACACCAAAACAATTCCTTTTTAAATTTTAATGTGTCTGTTAGCATGTCTGTACACGTAACACGTATGAAACTGCTGCACAAAATTTAATATGGTTTTAACAATTGTATTGTAATTGCAGGGGTAACTTAAAAGTAGACACTGCGTTAAACAATCAAAAACCAGGCAAAAAGTTGTTCTAATTTTAAAAGTTTTTAGCTCAGAAAGTTAACCAACACCTCAAACATAAAATATGTATAAATATCTACAAGGATTTTCTGGAAGAATTGATCTTAAAAAAGGCTACCGAAGTGCAACGAAACGATTGCCGGAGGCATGAGCCGTTTTTCATTAATTCTCGTATAAACAAAATGAGAAAAACTGCTACGGGAACTGACGGGGGCGGTCCCCGTATTTCCCATCGATTTACATGAAGAGGGGTATGCCCGGTCTAGATCAGGGTTCTTCATAGTGTTTGATCTTAGGGTCGCATGAAGTATTCAATAAAGTGATACAGATTGCCATTTCATCGCAAATTACTGTTAATCTAAGTTTCAAATTCATTTCGTAGAAAATTGTGAATGATACATACGTCAAGACAAATATTGTAAAGCTTGATTTATAGATTTCTGCGGACCATAGTTTATAAACCACTGACAGAGATAGACGCTGAAATATTTAAATAGTCTGACTTTAAACACTTCGTAATGCTACCCATACGGCAGCTTTCATTTGCGGAATGCAGCTTTAATTCAATCTTCCGTAGCTACTGGTATTTGCATTTAAGATAAGATTGTGATATAAATTATTTTTGGAATACTCATCGTACTCGTAGACATAAGGGTAGTATTGATTTCTAGACAGTTACATAGACTTAATAGTTGGCTGTATTTCGAAATTAATTCATGTGACTTAAGTTAAACACGGAATTGGAAATATTAATTTCATTTATAGCCTAACTCCAGTCACAAGATGGTGACAATGATACATATTAATTTTTTTATACTTTACAAATATTTATTTAATTATACACGTTTATTATTTTAGTCATGGTCTAAAAGTAATAAAGCGTGGGATTTGCATAATTAATTAGCAAATTTTTTGAACAAGTTTATGATGATATCAACCACGCCCACTTAAATTACAATTAATAATATTGATACAACCAAAATTTGTACAAGAGCCCTAGAGCCAGATAGAGTCCTAAAGTCTTATTTAATGACTATTATAAACACTCGGTGGTAGTAATTTTGGAAGATATCACGTAAGAAGGGTTGGATCTCCTGATCTCAATGTATAAACCTTATTTTTATTAAAATTCATGCACTGAAATGTCGAACACTACAAAATTGATCAGTCTACTGTGTTTGGCAGGAGATTAGAACCTTGCAAATTGTCTGACTCTCCATGAAATATAATTTTAAATTAATACCTTATATATAAATAACGTCTTTACTTATTTGATGGAAATTAAAAAAAAATTGAGTCTAAAATTGTAATAAATAAGAGAAAAGATTGATTTTGTGACAACTAAAGGTTACTTCTTTTAAAACCATATTTAAGTTACATGACTTCAAAATTTCAAAACTATTTAATTTGTTTTCTTACAACTTCACACCTTTACTCATAACCGAACACGATAATATCGTGTTACACATAATTCACTGAACAATCTAATCAATAATATGGATTTAATACGTTCTGATATGTTCGTATTAGTTTCGGAAGCACTCCAAAACAAGTTCCCGTGTTGCATTTATTTTGAACGTACGAGTACGATACGATTTATACGTAGACGTACGACTTTTTAATTACAAGGTTTTAAAGGTTTTTTAGGATTTGTAAAAATAGTCTCGCCAATAGATATAATGTAATATGAACAGCCTCCATATTCTCATAAGGAAAAATCCATTGATCCATTACCACAAGTATCGAAACGTTGTCTAGTAAATGCAATGTTTGTTATATTTATAGTACGATGTTTCAGTAGGATATTAATAATCACAAGTTTAATTGGTAGTAGAAATAAATATGTTATATATTATATAATCACAGTCGTTTGGTTTAATGTCTTCTTGAGATTTGTGAAAATTGACTTTATTATCCATATTGTAGTTCACGATCAGGTAGCGAAAGGGAGTATTGTTATACATAGAGGAACTACTTTTACTACTTCTTGGTCGCCAGTTCAAGACGTTGCTCGGCTTATTTAAAATGCATGTTTACAGGTATTGCTGTTCAATAATAGGTATCATTTCTCACAAAAGAAATATGAATAGTAAAAAAAGTATTGACCGCATATTATAAAGAGCATTAGGTGAACATAACAGGTGTCGAATGTCAATTAGTGTTTGACACGGTTCATCGGTTGCAGCCATTGGAGCGGTTAGATTAATATCGTGTATTCAGTTATATATAGCTGTGCTGATAACTATTGTTGCTTTTAAGGTAGAATATTTTCTTTCATCTGTCCTAAAAAAAACTACGTTTAAAAAAGCCGACTTCAAACTAAAAAATGGACTGTAAAGTAAGAAATAATTATTTATTAATCTCTCTTTATTAGGACACTAATATACAATAATTGTTATTTTTGAGGTCGGTGCCAGCCAGGTGAACAGACGTGTAGTGAAATAGAATAGTAATAGGTACATCTATTTGAATACTACTATTACAATACAATACTATACTATTGCTGGCATAAAATGTTAAATTAATATGGGAACAAATAGTAACTATTCCACATCAAACTAAAGAAGAATCACGTAAATCGGATCATAAATCTCGGCGTAATCGGTGTACATACATAATAAAAGGTGCCGCGCGCTTTAAGCAATATAGATCCCAAGAAACGGGAACGGAAAAAATGTTCATTAAATGAAAACTACTGGGCCAAACTATGTTAAACTTTTATGGGACTAAATGGCATCTATTCCACATCAAACTAAAGAATAATCACGTAAATCGGATCATAAATCTCAGCTTAATCGCTGTACATACATAAATAAATCATACAGATCCCAAGACATGGGAACGGAAAAAATGTTCATATAATAAAAACTACTGGGCCAAACTATTTTAAATTTTATGGGACCAAATGGCAGCTATTCCGCATCAAACAAAAGAAGAATCACGTTAATCGGATCATAAACTCAGCGTAATATGAATACATACATAAAAAAATATACCAATCAAATTGAGCCTCCTGCTTTTTGAAGTCGGTAAAAAATACTTCCCTACTAGATAATACATTTTATTACTTTTAATAACTTGATCATCGATCTTGGAGGTCTTAGTAGGATTTGGTAATTTTAAGTACTTCCATGTTCTTCTTGTCATTAGTCTGTTATTTAGCGGGAAATCTTCTCGTCATCTCTTCCTCATCGTTGCGTTCAACCTTACATGGCTATACCTATATAGCCATGTAAGGTTGAACGCAGTCCATTGCAACATTTTCATATATTTTTCATAATTCATCTTTTCTTGCTACTTTCTTAAAGTGATTCAGTCCTAACGAAGGAGTCATCACAAGGAGTTATTAATGACTCGGGCGATCAAATTGATCGAAAGATGAATATTCTTAACGAAAAAATTCCCGTATTTAAAAAAACGCTCTATTTAGATATTTACAGTAGATACATTATTATTTATTGTTACTAAGGTAATACGAAATGTAAAGAATTATAAATACAAGCGTGTCGGCATTTTTAAAAACTTACAAAGCTCGTTAGTTTATAAAATAAACAATTCGTAAACTAGTCACTTTTTATAATTCCGGATGACGTGATCCCGTGATATAAATTATATGAACCTATAAAATATCAGACTGCAAACTCATGATATTTTCTTTTTATACGGCGCGTTACAATCGACCTTGCGATCCTTCTGGGAACGATATTAAAATATTCAAATCAACGATGTAAGGACTACAAAACCTAACCTTTTAACAATCATGTGTAATGTTAGCATTCATTAATAGGAGCTATATATTATATATTAATAAGTTTTTACACTATATAAACCAAAATTTTATTTAAATAATTTAAGCTGACTCGTAAGTTGGCCCCTATATAATTTCTATTCCTTTTGCAATGAGCTAGTCTATTAGTTTATTTATATATAGAAAAACAGTAAATCTATGAAATTATACAGTGGTCAAACTTTCGACAGATACATCCACACGTCATACATACAACACTAACTTCTCCAAGTTCCTCGGCCCTGTTTGCGCTTGTGCAGCAGCTTAGTACCGCCAACAAACGCACGCTTCATTGGTCTGGGAACAATGTGCTTATCTTCTGAAGCTTTGCACTCAGTTTCAACTTTCAAACTTTATATTGTTGGTATTAGGTAGAGAATATATTATTGTATTAATTCCTAAAATCTTTATAATTAATTTATACAGGCATATTTGTTAGCACTCAACATTTAACTGTGAATATTAGGAGACATAGAAATAATGTGCCTTCTTAATGCCCTTTATATACTCAACGGATTTTAATGTAGTCTTCAACAATAGATGATTCAAGAGGAAGGTTTATTTGTATAATACATACATATTTTACTACAGAAAAGCCGAAAAATATATTTCTTGTGCGCTTAAATCGTATATGCTAAACCTTACGAGATAGAGTAATCTAATGTACTACGGAACTGTATATCTTAAAAATATCGATAAAAAAATCCGCAATGGTGTATTCATTGTTGCGGGTAGAGTGTGAATGAATATGTGAAAGTGTGAGTGAGTGAAAAGTTTGAATATACCTCCGTGAAGCGAGAGCGGGTCGGCTAGTTATAATATATTTTGTTCATTTTCAATACATTGCTCTAGAAAACCATCAGAAGTTTTCTCTTAGTGGTCAATTTTTTAAATAGTACCTAAAGTGATATGAAAATGAAGACATAAAAGAGCAATCATAATAATATTTCTATTTATCTCCTTTAACTTGTTAGGCAGTAGTTTCGCAATTTCACAATACAACCGGGGCTATTCACACAGAAAGAACTAATACCTACAATCTACCTGCCAACGGGTGATGGGATACAGACATGAACTATTGCGTGGGGTTCAATCACTCTTCGGAGAAATGAAAACAAATTAGAACTTAAACAAACTACAAACAACTTAACTAACTAAACTATTCAGAAAGAAATTTTGAAATATACTGTACGAAACCTTTCTATTGTCAGTTCAAAAACGGTAGAAATTAAACAAATCTGCTTAAGATAAATGTATGTGGTTTTTTTAATTACTTATCTTACTATTCCCTCAATAGATATAAACTTTAATTATGATGGTGTTGAATGATTTAATACGATAAGCTTAGACTTACCTTTCTTTAGATCAATTGATAAATTAAATTGTTGCTCAAAGTAATAAAAAAAAACATTAAAAAAAATATACTAATATATTTTGTTTTACAATTTTATAAACGCAAATTCATATAAATAATTATATAATTTAATAGGTAAAGTTGGAGATATTGAGTTTAAAGGAAATACATCATAATTTCATGATCTTATAATTCCTTTGATTAGCAACATTCTTCTGTTAAAGCTTTCGGAAAGCTACAAAAGCAGAAATCGGAGGCCAGATTTCCACTCAATATAACTCAAACTCAAATACAAAGGAGAAAAGCAGCGTAACTAGTACAGGCTCGGAATAACGGCTAGCTACGAGTTCACAGAAACGTAACAAGCGTTTAAAAGTAGTGCAATCGTAGTTAAGCAGGCGTAAGCGCTTTGCACTATGAATCAAAGGAATATTTTACTTTAAAATACTGTTTTCTTGTATTTCGCACTAGGTTAAAATGTGCGTATGCCTGTATTTCAGTTAAATTAAATGGAGGATGTTACCTACATACCAAATTCAATTACTTAAAAAACTAATAAAATGACCGACGTAATAATTGTAAAGTTATAAAGTACTTAATCATAATACTATAAATTCATAATTGATAAATGTTACCAAGAAACTAACTAATTATATAATACTAGTTAAGTACCCGCGGCTCGGTCCGTGTAGTCTACTAAATTAAATTAAATGAATGAGACACGCACCAACTGACTACCTACTACTTGATCAAGTAGGTATCTGTATGCGATATTTTATTATTAGATTATTTCAAAATTATTCATCTGTTTTTGTGTGATCAACTTACTTCTTCCGAGGGGATCTCTGTTTTCTCTGTTACAGTGTTAGTTTTTATTAAAATATTAATACTATAAAATATAGATATTAAAAATAATTAGAATAATTTAATCAATATCTCGATTCTTCATCATCCTCATCATCACAACCCATTAATGGCGCACTACTGAGCCCGGTCTCCTCGTCAGAATGAGGAGGGATAGGCCATAGTCCACCATATAATTAATGTAATTGCTATTTTGCAGAAGATGTGGTAAATATTAGAGTCAATTTTAAAACGTACACACTTTCCATTTATAATATTAATAAGAGTAACTTATAATTTGCCTAAATACACCCTAAAAACAAAAAGGTATAAACCTGAAATGATTATTTTCTCTGTATAATTGTTATTTCGGTTGGTAAACTTTGGTATAAGAGCCCACTTGTTAATTCACCCTCAGTTTCTTGTACAAGATAGGAGATAAAAATTTAACGTGCCTTGTATCGTAAAATACTGTGCGATTAGGTTAATTGCTCTGATTAGAAACGTACCTATTAAACATAAACAACGAAATAAAAGCTTAAACTGTTTTCTTGTTAATTAGCATGAAACATGCAAAGAATGTCGCAACATACTTCAATTTACTACTTTCTATGCTGTACAAAGTATAGTATATACTGAAGAGTTTGTTTAAAGCTTAAAATATATAAAACTAATTTAGTTTTGGATGGCCTATTTATCGAGGAAGAATATATAACACGCTACGACCAATAGGAGCGGCGAAACAATGAAGAATGTTGCAAAAACGGGATAAATTATTTCTGCGTAAACGGCGATAAAAAAAAATCAATGTTTATTCTATTCTCTCTCTAATCCTCTTTCTCTCTCTTATGGGACATAGACTAAGTTGCCCGGGTTAGCTAGTTCAATATAAAATATAAAATGAGTACAGCATAAGTTATTTAAACAGTATTAGTTCGGTCGTTTGATTAACTCAATCCGCAAAACGATTTAAACCACCTCAAAACCAACCAACCTCAACATTTAAATGAACGTCCAACTAAATAGTTTATCTAACAGATTAGCGCACTATTCCACAAAGCGTCGCTGCTAAAAGCCCTATGGCGATTGCATAGTATTTAGCTTAAACTTCCAAGTTTGATGTTGATGATGTTTATTAAACAATTTATCGACTAATCCTCGTTTCGTTATGACTTTAGTGTCGTGACGAATATTATGTTTCATCCTAACTTTAATAAATAATACTAATGTTAAAAGTAATCCTATATCTTTATATTAGAAAGCTTTTACCGAGCAGCTCTATCGTGTCAAAATAGTCTAGTATTTTCGGAGATAATCCAAAAAAATTTTACAAGTCTGCAATTATGAAAAAAGCGTTTTTTTTTCAACAATTAGTCTTTAAGTAAGTAAATTCCTTATTTTTTAAAATACTTACTACCCCCGTGCGTACGAGTATTATGATTATATTTTGGTCCGATAAAATTTATGTATTTCTTTATCGTTTACACTAATAAAAACACAAATAATGCAGAGATTAATATACTATACTACATCATCTATATAATTTTTTTAACATATTTTTATTTATTAATGAAGATCCAAAGTAGATTTTCAGAGGCAACTAGCACATAAAAGTATTCAGATGACTATAGTGTATAAAATGCTCCCAGTTCTATCCACATTATATAACAAAACAAACGTGACAGAACTGCATTTCAGCTGCCAAGAGAGTTCATCTTTCATATCCTAACACAATTCTCTGAGAAAGTCTAATACTACGAGTACTGCGTGTATTTGCAGGAACAATATGACATTTTTCATACTTACTGCGGACACGAGTTGGAACGTAAGAGTTGTTACATATTCGATGGAAGTCTCTAAGAAAAACATTTTATTACGAGTATATAACTAGTGGGAAGACTGCTAAGGACAAAACCTTAGAGTTAGGGTAGTGACTAAAAAAACATTTGTAAGTTGTAGTGAAGTAGTATAAAAAGTAGTGAATAAACATTAATAATAATCACAGTAAAAGTGTGATTATACCTTTAGAGACACTTAAGTAATGGACGCATTCTTAGATATTATATTAATTTAATAAATTTAGCTCAAAACAAAATTACTCATTAGTAATTTCATTTAGGCTAGATTTTAATTAAATTATTATAGGGCTTCATATTAATTTGATGTTTTGTAATATATAAAATATATATATAACTAGTCAACCGGCTCTAAGCAGGCTGAAATAAATTTAAAATTATGGTTATGGCTTCTATTGCTGTTAAGTCCTGTCAGGCCTGTTTTCTCACAGTTCGTTCGTTAGTGTCAGCTATAGGACGTCTACTGTTGGACATAGGCCTCCCCCAGAGATTTCCAGTACGACCGATCACCTGCGACCTGCATCCAGAGGCTCTCTGCGGCCTTGACCATCTTGTGGGAGGCCTTCCAACGTTTCGACGTCCTGTCCGTGGTCTCCACTCGAGAATCTTTCTGCTCCCCAACGGCCATCGGTTCTACGGGCTATGTGCCGTGCCAGCCCACTTCAAATTACCAATCCGCTGGGCTATGTCGGTGACTCTGGTTCTGCTACGGATCTCCTCATTTCTGATTCGATCACGTAGAGAAACACCCAACATAGCCCTCTCCATAGTACGTTGAGCGACGCGGAGCGGGCGCACAAGACCTTGAGTGAGAGACCACGTCTTGGATCCGTACGTCATCACACACTGTTCGTAAACTTTCGTCTTCAGGCACTGAGGTATTTTTGAAGTTGAAGTTGGAGTGGATACAACATGGACGTTCCATCTGAATTTGTCACAGTAAGATCTCTATATCTAAGATTTCTTAAATATTTTTAACTACAAACATTTGATAAGTAACATGTTTATTATAAGCATAGATTACAAAAATAATAGTATCCGTACTTACTTTTCGTAAAAAAGAAACGTCACAAGCAATTAGGCGCTGTCCTTTTTCATGACCATAAACCGCTATCCTAAGAGCGTAATGTTAAGACTTATATGCAAGCATGGGATAGAATAACGTTTTAAAATAAGCTAATTGTATTATAACTTTTGGAATAAGGACAAACGAGGTAGGAGGTGCAGGTGGTGCAAAGTGCCTATGAATAAATTAATAACATAATATACTAAAGACTGTTTACACAAAGCCCTAGTGGAAAACTGATTTATCTTTAGAATATCTGTTACTCGTATATATATTTTATTTGTTGACAGTGTTTCTAAGCCAATGGATAAAAATTGCAATACATTTACGGAATGTATGTGGCATAATCTTAATGTTGTTTGTGGCGCAAATTGAAAGAGACAGCTAGGGGTGGCGTGAAAAATAAAATTAATGTCAAGCTTAATAAGCTTCGTTATATTACAGAACCTTGTTAAAGCTTACACTGTACTATATATTTTTTTTATAGTTAGCTTTTTTTAAAATAATGTTTAAGGTATATTAAAGATACTTAAAATAACTTAACTTGAAAGTTAATCTTTACTTATAACACCAATAAAAGCCAAAATTAAAAGTATTAAATTTTCGTTTGCCTACCTATCTCTCCGTAAGTTTGTACGCGCATCACACAAAAACTGCAGCATAAAATAAAATACGGATGTCACAGTTTAATTGAAGCAGGTCTAATTTAAAATAATTGTTTTATTTAATCCATAAATCATTGGTATTTTTAAAACTTTATTACCTGTAGATATATTCCGAAATAAAGTACAGTTACTGTGAGTTATATTGTTAACCCATATTTTTCTTAAAAAATCAACTAGAATAAGTGGATGAATGTCTGATTCTCTTTGTACGTAATTCTAAAGGATTACTATAATCTCTACTAAAATTACAAATGTGAATGTAAGTTTGTTTGTTACGCTTTCACGCGAAACCTCCTTAACCGATCATCATGAAATTTTGTACACGTATTAGAAGTAACATAGGATACTTTTTATGAGAAAATAAAATATTTTTTACGATTCATTTCTATTGTAATGATCTCTGATACTTATTTAATGGCTTCAATGTGAGCAAAGCCGCGGGTAAAAGATAGTCTAAAATGAAGTTTTGCATCATGATGGTGTTGTATAACTAGTTATTTTTTTGGGTACCCTTATACTAAGTTATCTATACAAAATGAAATATATAGCTATTTTATTTCAGTTTTAAAGAACGAGCTTTGTGCAAAAACTTTGAATAAGCCTTCCTACGGACTTAATTACAAACATGACCATTCACAGGATATTCACAGACTTTCTATAAACTACTATAAGCCGATGCAGAGTTGTTTGAGCTCACATCCTGGCATCTTTTAAAAAAAATTATTAACATACATACTAAACATAATATTTATTTAAGATTAAAATTGCATTTAGTTTTTTTATACATCAATGTGTATGTATATCTTTAAAATAACTACATGGGTTTTTTATGACTGTAAATGTCAAAAAATTTTAACTTCGTCGTTGAATGTTGTACATATGAAGTTATTTAAGATAAAAATAGCAATATAATTCTATATATGGTAGTAAACATTTTACTTTAAGGCATCGATAAAAAAGCAACTCAGATAAAGACCAAAGCCATCTGCTAAATCCCTGGATGGCTGCACTGATCAGCATTAAGCTAAGCAATTATGTAATTAATAGATTTTTATTACACTTACCATCAATTATTTTTTATAGTTAATTTATTTTAAAGACCATTGTGACTTACCTGTAAAAAAGAAATAAAATTAGCACATTATTTAAGAGAAAATTAATTTTGGTAGTTTTATACGTTGTGTACGTATAAAACTATTATTTGATATAATACATTTATCAAAGCATGTTAACTTTAATTTCAGAATATCTAAGCAAAACTGTAGTTCTGTTTAGAGTAAAGAAGAACGAACATAATAACATAACGAAATACTAAATAAACTAATATTACGTTACTCATACTATTACATCATTCAATTCACATAACTTACAAACCACTAAGTAATTACTACAGAAAATTCGTGGAAATTTGAGGAAACGCAATTTCATATAGCTCATCTCGGTTACAGGCACTTTATTTAATTGAGACTTCATAAGTCAGAGTCCAAATTGATACGTGGAACTATCAACAAATATATTTATACATAGTAAGTATTAACCACTTACATAAACTTAATTTTTTTTTTTTAACAATGTTTGAGAGAAGGACCTTTTTGAAAAACCACTGTGATCATACTAAACGTTAAATCTATACTAATAGATATATGAAGCTGAATAGTTTGTTTGTTTGTTTGTTTGAACGCGCTAATCGCAGGAACTACTGGTCAGTTTGAAAATTTTTTATATAGGCTATATATCATCACTCTACAACCAATAGGAGCGGAGCTATACAAAGTCACGTGGGTCGACTAGTAACGAAATAAACTTCAAGTATGTATTAGAACTTCACTAAAAACTTTATGTAAAAAAAACTGTAATGAGTGTAAATATCTGTGGACTTTAAATTAAACTTTTCTTGCTTTCTAAAGAAGCTGGTTAAGTAACTCAAGTTTTAAATTATTAAATTCAGGTGATCACTCCTTTCGTGATCTAAAGACTACCTAACTTCCAAACCTACAACTTTGTTATAAAAATTCTAAACACTATTTCGGCATTTGCCAGTTTTCATCTCATAAACATGTAAAAAAGAAATGAAATTTTCGTGTTTAGTATACGGTCATGACGGCGTCAAGGCGGAAAAGGCGCCATGAACCTTTCAGGAGGTTTCAGGTGAAAATATAATATGATTCGAATTAAAAAAATGGTCCAAAGAGCGCGTCGAGCGTTTGGTTGTTCAACTAGATAAAAAAACACTAGAGGGGGGGCTATCACATTATCGTAGGTGGGCCAAGTTAGAGTTCCTTTTTTTTGGTCTTCAAATAAAAAGGAAGACTTGATAGTTTGAAGGATGACCAAAAAAAAGCTTCTCTTAGGGAAGCGAGGATAGATATTATAATGAAGATATTACAGCTAGTATATAATAAAAACAATTCATTAAGGGACTTCATTATTGACATTTTTATTTTTTTTATAACTCAGGAATTTTTAACTACCTAACGTTTTAATTTCACGGAAGTGTCTTACAAACACTAGACCAAAATAAACCATATAATTAGTAAACAGTATAGGACCCAAACCACAAAGGACATGGGTCACATTAATTAGGGCTGTGTCCTTACATTTAAATTACATATTAATGATATTAGGGCGAATTAACCTTCTTCATTCATGTTTGGTCTTATTGTACATATTAAACACAAAGTATTTTTAACATATTTTTTTACTTTATAACTTATTTTTTCGATTGTTATTTAGTTATTATTCTGGATTTGTTAAAAGAAAACATATTACTGATACTAATTCCAAAATTAATTGCATTATTGAACAAAACCAATAATCATAAAGATCGTATAAAATCGAAAATTATTATAATAAATCATACTAACATTGAATTCTAACGTAACAAAGAAATGTAATAACATAACCATAAAATCATATGTGAAATCAAGCGTATAGGCCTTTGCGCAATTCCAACCCCAGTTTATTTATCCAGAGGGTGTTTTAATAAAGGGCTTGATACCTACAGTATTGTGCTTATGTATGTATTATCATATGTTCTAAGTAAAAACTCACGTTCTGAAGCTTTTTTTTGCTATGACTGGAAAGGGAAAAACAAGTAGACGATTATGAGCAAAACAAGAATATTTCTGATGTGTTAACCCCTTGAAAATTGAGTGAGGAGGGGGGGAATCACGAGAATAATATAATGTGACGGACATTAATGTGAAAGGAATGAATATCTTACATGCTACGGCCCGACCAAAACGAGTCAAACAAAAATGGCGTTCATATTTGGCAAACCGAAGGGTTTGGTTAGGTTAGCCAAAGACAGAAAATTCAGTTTAGAATACGATAATTTTTTTAAGTAACTATTTGCGCAAAATCACATGTCAAGATTTCATTTAACAATTACAATATTAGAAAGAAATTAGCTAGAAACTATTCAAAATAATTAGACACGAATGTCAAAAACTACCACACTAGAAATGTTTTGAATAATGCTATCTGTATTTAACTGTGTTGCCACTTAGAGTTGCCACGTAGTTTTTGCCTTATTATTTAGGCTAGTTTTTATTGCTGAAAGTACAGAGGACCTGCGAAATAACAATAAAATATGTTTGCTGTCATAAGCACCTCAATTTATTTTTTATTGCAATTTAGTAAGAACCTATTAAAAAATTAAATGTTTTTTGATAAATTTAAATATGAACATGATATTTGGGACCTGTGCGAAGTCGGGCGGATCCACTAGTATTATTATAATTTATTACTTGCATAGAAACTCAAGTAGAAAAGACCCTATATTATATAAATTGCTTATAACGTGCGACGAAACACTATATCAGGTCCAACCCTCACATTATGACCATATTGTTATGCTGTTAATTAATTAACTGAAGGGCAGATGTGGAGGGATAGTTATTACAAATAAAATTCACTTAATAGTATACCCTATACGTTTAAGCACCTGCTGGACTTTGCTTTATATTAGGATTTTGATAAAATAAATCAAAAATACTAATCAGACAATTTAATACACAAATATATATTGTACCTCAAAATTTTATTTTATTTATTATTATTATCAGCTTGTTATAAAATAACTTTGATAACAACTTGAACTTTTCTTGTGCAAACGGTTCCAGACCTAAAATTTTCGCACGTTTCGCACTTTATACCATAAACCCCAACATAAAAGTGGATTTCCAAAGGGTTGTTAGTCTGCAACCCCCGAGGGTAGCACATAACTATCGATTACTCCAGCCATAAATTCACGAACTGGAACATTAGCGCCCCGCGGCTGTAATATGATACTTTACGAGAGCGAAGGAAATAAGTCTAATATAGAAGATTTTTTATTAACAGATAGTAGGTTAACTTTTTTCTTTTCCTATATCATCCACCGCATTTTCCTGTAAAACGGAATTATACAAACGTATACTCTCATAACTTCGTTACAAAGTAACAAATGTTGACCAATTAAAATTTTTTTCTTAATAACAAGACACATTCACAAAATGACTTCATACGAAAAATAAAACTAAGTCATGACTGTCATATTTTTGTCAGTGATAAAGAATTTGACAATGTCATTGCAATTATTAACATTCTTTGTTATTTATTTCAGAAACCAAAGGCAATAATGTGAATATTTTAAAAACGTCTTCGAAGTAAAATATTTGGTATTCGAACAAGTGTGTCGCATACCACAAAACTGTTGTAATAATTTGGTATCGCGAAGGCTAATAAAACGAAATCGAAAAATTATGCACGAAAAGTTTTCAAGACTTAACATTATAACAACACGGAGCCTTAAATAAAATTCAAGGAAAAAAAATAAGTAAAAATTCAAGAGGACGCCAAAGAAATGTTGGCGCGTTCATCAAAATGTTTGCTCACAACGTTGGATGGGTACAAAGACCTTTATTACATTAACTCTGTCCTTTCCCGTAAGTATAAAATTTAGAAAATTGCTACCCGGCATGACGGCAATGGAATTTCGCTTCGGTTTCTTATGTTATACTTACATTCTCAGTACAGTACCACAATATAATGTGAGCACACACTTTCGGAAGCGATTTGATCTTCGCGTATATAATAATTATTAAAAACATAAAAGTATGATAAGATAAAGAGTTTTTTAAATTTAAATTATAATACCTACAATTGCATTTTGTCTGTATTATCAAGTGCATTACGTAGGTACGCTATAAAACTGCAGTGAGATTAATTACAAATACCTTAATACAAAGCCTAGGCCGAGTACAAAGCAAGTATGTCTATGTGTGGTGGGAAATTTGTAAATAGCTGTTTGTTTCTCGCACTTTTGTTAAAATCTCGTTTATTCAGAACTTCCTTTCTCTGAAACTAAACATGTTTATGAGAAGAGGGCAGTTTACTTCACGCCTGACGATACACAAATTAGTATTACCGCATCACAATTGTTTAAATTACGATAATTCAAGTGCATAGATATTTATAAAATTTGCTTGAGCTGTATCTAGACAAAGATAACCATATATCTACTGATAACCCTTCTCCCAGTTTAATGAACGTTGACATACAAATAGACGCCTAAAAAGGGAATCAAATTAGTGTACGCATTAAAAACACTTAACACCCCTTTGTACCATTCTATATTTAAAAATACGTAATGAAACATCGTACGTCTGCAGGTCATAAAAAGAATGTTAAAATAAAGACTATAAAGTTTAAAATAGCTTAACAAAGTTAAGCTACAGCCAAAAATACGCCGTTAATTAAAAACTTTTTCGGTTCAGTTAAATCTCTTTGATGTTAGAAAACTAACAGACGCACCCGAAATTCCTTTACGTCAGTTTATATTGCAAAAAAGAACTTCAAAACATAAAATAGCAAAATGAATAAAAACTAATTAAGTGCTCTTTTAAAATTCTCAATTTTTAAAAATAAATAGGAGCCTATAAAATAGTTGATCAAATATAGTAGAGTATATAATAGTATATACATGGTAGTATATAATATTCAATTAGCAAATGTCAATTGAAACACATCACAAATGTACTTGTGAGCGTGACCCGTCAGGAGGGTCCAGCTAATGCTTTTGTTCTGTCTGCGAGTCTCATCAAACTTGCAGAGCCTTAGCTTTAGCCAGAGCTTATTCGCTATTCCGCACCTCATATTTACTGTGCATCTCAATTTGACTTGGATTAACGGGCAGCCAGATTAAAAACGTAATTTTTTATGTTATATGCCTCATTTAAAAACCAAAGAAAGAAGCAGAGGTTTTAAGTTTATAATAATTTTTTTTACTCTTTAACTCTATAATCTACTCTATAATCATAAATCACAGCTTATGTTCTACAAAATTTGGTTTAATATAGGTTTTATTGCTGACACAAATATTTTTTTATTTCTTAGAATGTTAAATGTGATTTTACAAACGTTATTTATGGCTTTACAAACTAAAACTCAATGAATAGCTATCTATCCCATACTATTATCACCCACGTACACAAACTGCATAGTCCAGCCGGCTAGAGTAAAAAATCTAATAGGAAATCATCTGGGTTAGTAACAATTGGGTATTTTAAATATGCAGTGGAACCATGATATAAAACCAAATTATTTTATATTATATTAGCGACCCGCTTCCGGCTTCGCACGGTTTCTCTACTATTATATGTATTATACATATAAACCTTCCTTTTCACTCACTATCTAGTAAAAAACCGCATCAAAATCCGTTCCTTAGTTTTAAAAATCTACATACATAGGGACGGATAGACAGACAGCGGAATGTGACTTTTATATATTATACTATGTAAAGATACGGAATATATTTAGAAATAAGCATCAGTAGCTCAGTGGTTCAGGCGTGGGATTCACTATCGACAAGGTTCAAATCCTGGACATTGGACTACTGGCTAGGAAATACTAGTAGTATTCATCCATACTGCTAGTAATCTTTATAAAAAAAAAATACCAGACACTGCATACTTCCATCACCCAACCAGTCGTCATCAAAGTTCTGATTATAGCAGATTTTATACTTTATCATTTGTCTAGATACCATTACTCTCTGATATTATACTAGAAAGAGATTTTAAACTATTAAACAAGCAATACGAATTCCTCAATTTCTGAAAATTTATTAATTATTTAGTTGCACTAGCTAAATTTCAATTCCAATGCCATATGTCGAGGGTTGACACACAGCCATAGCATACAACAATTTACGTCTAGAATTTAACTACTGGCTAAAGTGGTTTCTGACACGCGACGTCATTAAGGCGTAAGTCACCAGGATGGATTAATTTTCAAATCAACTGTGAATTTACTTGAAATTTAATTACGCATAACACGAATTCATCCGGAGTTGTATATTTTGTATTTTTTCTGTTTCCAATGGAGTATATTTCCAGCAATATTTTTGAAGATAACTCGGTCGTTACAGCAATATTTTGATGGAATGGATACACCAAAAATATGTGCCTCGGCATCATTCGGCAATGGTAGGTATATAGCAAATGGATGAGTGTTTTATAGCAAATTATTTATAGTACCGATTAAATAAAATAACAGTTTTAGATTTATTCTACAATACAAAAATATATTATTTGATTACCGGTACATATGTATTGTTTAACACGTATTTTAATTTAAAAGATTGAAGATTTAAAATAACGAGACGAGAATTAAATAATATTATTAAAAAATCATTGTTTATATAATATTATGTTGTTCTAATTTCATTATCTTAAATTTTTACTACTATATCATTAATAAAAATAAAAAATAGTAAAATTAATACAAAGCAATGAGTTTTATAAAAATCTTTTATATAAAAAAGTGAATCACACTCTAATATTGGTCAGACGTTTGCAAATATGGATGTGTACTTAATTTTACTAATATCTAATATAACTTACGTTTCCAAATACTGGAACACTCTGTACACCGGCTTCCTGTACACCAGAAACCCGTCGCACCGCTCCATGATGTCCACGTTCCAGTAAACTCCAGAAGTTATTACACCGTTTTCACTCCATGTTCAAGTAAAAAATCACCACCACTAACTCTACTTAACGCTAGACGGTAAAAAATTAAGGCGTTCGTACACTAATAAAAACAGTTACAAAATTCTAAGTTGGTCCTTTAAGGTGATTTCGTTCTTAAATAAGGCTTTTTGTTGGGATGTTTATTTGGTAAAGAAGCACTTTAGTTCACTTATCTATGTTTTAACGCCCGAAGGCGATCACAGTTTGTTTGATTTACAAGTATTTCAATTTGGCAACACTACGTTTGATATTTCTGAAAATATTACTTTAAGCTAAAACGGCTTGTATTTCAAGGGCTATTTAACATTGTAACAGAATTGTGCGTTTCCGACCGCCAGGATTGACAAAAACACTTTATGGGCACATACGAGAGCATTTTCGGAAATTGTTTTAAATTACGATGTTGCATTATAATAAATTGCCAAATAACGCGAATTAAAAATTAATTTAAAGCATCTGCCGCGTCTGTGGCACTGTATTTCCGGTCACGATAAAAAAATAAATGAAACTACAACAGCGACAATAATGAGGTTCACTATCCAAGGATTCGTGATTAAATATCCGTTGGACGAGTGTTATAAAACATGCGTTAAATTAGGGCTGTCATACAAAAAACAATATTTAGATACTCAATATTACTCAACTAATAGTAAAAACACATTCATTTTTCGTACAGAATATCTTATATATAAAATTCTCGTGTCACAATGTTAGTTACCATACTCCTCCGAAACGGCTCGATCGATTTTTATGAAATTTTGTGTGCATATCGGATAGGTCTGAGAATAGGCCAACATCTATTTTTTATACCCCTAAGTGATAAGGGTAGCCCACCGCAATTTTTTTAAATTTATATGGCAAAACAACGTTTGCCGGGTCAGCGAGTCATGTATAAAATTACATCTCCATTATGAAACACTAATAAAAACTTAAACACACTTTCACACTCATTCGACTGGAATAAATATCAATGAATTTTATAAAGAATAACCCTAAAAAGGGGATGTTTTGTGTTGACGCATCGACAACTTAGAGAACACTGTCCGATAAGCCTTATGATATGTCGACGGGACTGTAAATAAACACAGTTTAAATGATTTTATTATTTTTCCTGTATATTTATTAATAATTTGTATGAATAATATGAAAGATACATTTTCTATGGATACACCAATGTGTTTGTGCAAAACCTAAAATAATAATCCATGCCTAATATGGTAAATAACATTATGGTGTATTGAAATAATGAGTTGGGAGCGTTCTTTTATTTATCGACGATGGTAAGACAAACATTCAAAAATTAATTTATTATAAATTGTTCACTACATTCAAAAAATATTTGAGTTAGAAGGCGAGCTTAATCAAAGAAACCTAAGATAGTATTCGTTGAAATGTTTCGCTAGTAAATTACACGTAAGGAATATCATATTATTATCGAGTGCGATTATATAGGACACTAAATACTACACTATAAGTACTTGCCAATTAATAAAATGCGATTAAGAGTATGCGATTATTTCCCACTTAGTTCCCCATGTATGAAAATGATGAAAAAAATATTGTAAACATTAAAAATATAATTACTGAAAAATGAGTGTCACAACAATGTCAGGTCGTGCTGCATGTATCCTAAATATGCGCCTGCACCGCCACGCCGGAAACTCGCGTCACGCGTGCCACCTGTCGTCGCGAATACTAACGTGCAAGAACAATGACCCGTCTGCACAGTTACCTGGCAAACCATATTCAATGGAATTCGTTAATGCAATCATATCAATTATTATCATTCTTTTTACGCAAACAATGCGATGGTATCGACTTTTCCAATAATCACATTACATAAATTTGATTTCAATATCACTTAATTTTGAAAAGTTATGACAATGATCTTGATATTATAAATTATATTAAGAACTAAGTAGGTGGTCCAATAACAATTTACCAAAAACTAGGTATTCAAATGCACAAATTTTAAAATTCAGGTCACGAACGCACGAATTTGCAAAACTTAATAAAATCAAGTCGAGCCAGCGAGCGAAAACAAATTTATTCAGCTACCTAGACACATCAAGTCATATTGCAGACTGAATTTATGTACAAAATTTCAGAAGTTTCCTACTTTAATACAGAGCTTAAATTGAAGCCGTTTCACGATCATCGCGTCGACAAACTTGAATTTGTTGAATTCTGAAATTATATTTAACGTTATTTAATCCTCCATATTAACAACTGATTTTTTTTCGAGAAATTGTCTCACTGGCATTTAGTATTTGTTAGATAGCTCTATGCGCTCCTATGCAATAAAAACATCGGTATTAAATATCTATAAACTCTTTGAAAAAGGCTGCAGATTGTCTTAAGGTGAAAGAAGTAAATCCTGCAGCAGCATATCTAGATTTAGATGTATATAAGTTAAGGGTAAACACAATATGTGTCTCATAACAATAATACACCATCATCGTCAGCGTCTAGAAAAACGGATAAATTACCTAATCTGGGTTATTAGAACTGGAATTATTGCAAGAGAGAAATGGAATAAAAACATCTTGTCTCACGTTGGCGTTGCTCCAACAATGGTAGCAGAAGGATAGATCAAAAAGCAAAAGTAGACTTGCAATAAATTAACTTTTTGCACGCGATCTCGTGACTGGTAATGAAGCTTATTGATATTCGAAATTTGCTTAAAGAGGTAATAAAATGTTATAAAAATTTTGTTGTCTTTAAGTCTAACTTAGACATCATCATCACTACAAAACAAAAGTTTATCTCTTAGATTGAGAAGGATTTAAGCGATTACCAAGCTGGCCAAGTTCGACCGGTAGATTTTACATATCATTGAGGAGAAACAGACAGTCATGTAAGTTTACTTATTATATTTTCCTTCACTGTTATGGCAAGTGATATTTCATTACATTCGTTGATTACTCTACATTGCTCTTGCGCAGTTATTCCTTCACTCGTTGCATCTAATATAAATACTCCTGCAGCCGTGTAATCACTCGTAAGGTATATTTAAATATTTTTTAATATAAACAATTAATAAAGAAACATCACCTACCATCTCCTTACAAATCTACTGTGTAGCAAACTTGGTTAAGAAGAGTAATGATTGTAATCAAGAAATTGACATTCCTTACATCCCTATAATTCGCAGCCAATCAAGTCAGCGTATTAGTTAACGTCTATTCGACCCCATTAGCAAGTTACAACAATGATGTAAACAAAACTGTCTAGCAATCATGGTTCAACGGACTTCGGGCTAATGACTCTATAAAATTGCTACTTGCCCGTTACACAGACGGCCTCTGGGCTCGTCAAATATGAAACTATATAATATGAGTCATTTAACAAGGCCGTGCGAAGAATTGTTAAGTTATAAAACTAAGATTATATTTATTATGTTATTTGATTTATGGCTGAACGATGACTGGTAATATTTTGATGATACAAGTCCGTGGTTATGAAAAATTTAAAAATCGTAACGGTTATACTCATTAAGATAATAATTTAAATTACCATAAATATTACTATACAGAAGTTAATTATGAAATTCAAAATATCTTAACATTACTCTAAAATAAAACTGATGATTAACAACATAACTGTCCTCCTTCTTTTTTTAACTATCATGTCCGAGCATGTGTTGCAAATAAAAGAAAAAAAGTTGTGTAAATAACTGTTGTACTTTACATACGTTTCAGTTTCGTAACGAATGAAATTGATGATTTGTTTACATTTGTTGTGTAATGATTGTTCAAGAAAAAGTTTTCGGAAAATTGTGTTAAACTAGCTCTCGATTTACGTTTTTACAATAGAATATTTTTGAAATAACTAAATGTTATCAGTCTTTATTGATTCTCTACTATGCTTAGAGCAGGTATAAAGTATGTTGAACGATTTAGACAGCACGGACTCTTTTATCCAAGAAGTTCCACTTTATTGGGACTTTAGCTCTTTCTCAAGACCCAAGAGCTCTTTTGTAGCATACTAAATAAGCAGACACACAGGCCTTGTCTCATGTTAGGAAGACTGCATTGAGTGCAGGAGCTGCAGCTGAGATATCTCAATTCAATAAGCTTAACAACTACTTGCAAGTACGCATCTATTACCTATTTAAATTATATTTTAGTTTCTTTTGTAGTAGAAACATTCGTGCTATGGAGCTATAGCACAAAATAATTCTATAAATATGTTACATTACGTCTCATCGCCAAGTCACTGATGGGAGGAGCGCTTGCTCATTTTTTTGAAGAATAACCAGGATTCTGATGAAGTTAGCCTCAATATTCTTGCCATCTTTCCCTAAACTGTGTACTGTTATGGTTATGTACGTGACCATTTGTGCATTTTCCTAAGTCTTACAGTAAATTGTGATTTAAGTTTTTATTGTAGTATCAATGTGCAATTTTATTTTAGTTTTAAAGTGTCGTGTAAAATATTTTTTTATTAAATAAAAGTCAAACTGAACTTTAATAATTTGATAACTTATGTCTTAGACTTTTCCGTGTGGGATTTCTGTCAAGTACTAGTCATGGAAAGACGGCTATAAATCCAAGCAAATATTGTTAATGTATATTGAACATATTCTGTTTTAATATCAAGCTTATAAAGATTCAGTCTGACTTTAATTCATTTTAAGTAATCATTATCTTCTGTTATTTGTGTATGTATAGCTTTTCTTTAAAATAAGATGAAAAAATAAAAACAGGAAATGACTTTCAATATTAAACGAGCTTTGGCAGCAGAATGGTTCAAGTTTGGAGACTCCGCATCAGAGACCAAGTGTTTGAGAGCTTATTACGAAACTGTAGACCATTAATTAGCGCCGATTTCCACTGCTTTCAACTTCACCGCCAACTAAGGAGAGGATCGATACCGCATGGCCGCGCGACAAAGATAACAAGTTAGGTGACTTTTTGGAATTGTCTATCAAATGTTTATAACAAGAATAATAAAACTTGATACCTCCCTATTAGATAGCTTAAAGTGGTATCATAAATATTTTCAATAAAGAAATAAAAGAAGCATTTTCAAGGGACCCACTAAACAGCACTTGGAAATTATAAATAAGAAAGGCGTAATGCGGAAAATTTTACTGATGTGTTCTGTGTAATGTCGTATCATTTCTCTTGAAACACGATATGGTTCTAATCACCCTTTATTCAAGTTAAGTCACCCGATATGCAATGTAAAATAAGGTCTTTATTTTGCCTCTATTTTCCACGATGAAACTCTAGGATTTTCTTTTGCATTCCAGCTTAGCTAGCGTAGCGTGATCCCCTCGAGAGACGTTTGCTATAAAATAATAATAATATTATGTTTCTAAGAGAAACATGGTTCATTATTTCTTATAATGGACTATAACGTAAATACTGACTTTATTTTTTTAATACTGGTTAGGAAATAGACAATACAATTCAGGTATTCGATTTATCGTTGCGAGGATTTAAGTGGTTACATAGAAATTATGACGTAGAAATTATGTTAGTAAATAACAGTACATGATGGGAATAACGACTTAATATGTAACACATGTCTATTACTTCCTATGCTCTTTCTATTACCCCATTTGTGGTTATCAGTTCAATCAAAGTCGATGTGGACGTCCGGCCTCCGGGAGTGAGTATCTATCCAGACACTAAGTAATGAACGGATCACATTACTCATTCAAGCATAAAAATCGATTTGGGCTTTCTGCGGTCGAACAGTATTGTGTACCAGCAGTTTCGTATACAAACTATAGAATTAAGAAACGATAAGCATTTAATATGAGTTTAAAATGAATAGGTAACAAAGTAAGAAGCTAAATTAGTATTTTCTAAAATATATAATCACTAGCAACTTTCCACTGCGTCGATCGCGAATGTTTCTAAATAACATAATAACAGACTCTCATGCTCGCAAGTACTCAATGAAACTTGTATTCCACAAGACCTTCGCCTTTTTAGGGATAGAAATTAGCCTTTGTGTTAATCCAGGTTATAAAGTATCTGTGTTCTAAAATTTACTCTAATCCGTTCAGACGTGTTTATGTGATTGACAAGCATTCAAACACAAAAACTTTTACGTTTATAATATTACTAAGATCTAATTATTTATTTATCTGCATTTGATTGGTACTGTCATTGACTACTACGAACTTACGAGCTGTTTTTGCAATTCAAATGCAATCGGTCTGCTTCAGACTGACACGCTGTCTGTTCTTGAATCCTATTAAGTCCAGATCTGGATGTAATTGTTCGGAACACACCGACCCGAAGGGTCAGGAATAACTCGTTTAGTAAGACAATTTCCTAGGTTGAGACAAAGTGTCTCATAAAGATCTACTGATACATTAGAGATAAAAGAGTTCTGAGTTATGTTACCTTTTCCCATCGACATTTCAAATCCAGTAACAATTATCTACACTATTATATAATAAAGAGGAAAGATTTTATTGTTTGTATGTTTGTTTGTTCCGAATAGGCACGAAAACGGCTGAACCGATTTTGAAAATTCTTTCACCGATAGACAGCTACGTCCTTTCCGGGTAACATAGGCTATGTGGTGTTGCCATAAATCTTCTAATTAAAAAGATATGGTCACTTAAGTGCCATAACGTGGCCATTATGTAAATTGAAGAGTTTTTCAAGGACTACTAATCCCATTTTAATTTTTTTTTTTCACGGATAGAAAACTACACTGTTCGTGAGTGACAAAAGTGATTAAGTGCTGCCATATACATTTTTTAATATATATAATAGTTTTATAAATTGTACAAAACAATAAAATTAATAAACTTTTGGAACTACAAAATTATGGTATTGTTATACACACTACATGTTCACTGAAAGTTTGATTTCGTTACAATTAGAAATAGATTAAAGCTGAGAGAAATTGGGAAATTATTACATGGATGACATAATCAGTTAATACGCAAAAGTTAATGCAACATATTACGTCGTTAAACCTGATATTATTATCATCTTAATAAAAATTGTACTGACTGAAATATAACATATAACTTAAACCGGTGGGTCTAAAACGTAACTGTTTATATAAAGTTCTTTATAAAATAATGTGTTAATTCCTTTTAATTCGAAATTAAGTCGTATTCGGAATATTCAACCCACTTTTATGTTACAGGGCAGGACAGTAAGCAATAAAATTCAAGTCAAATATTATTGTTGCCTAGTATAAAGTTAATATAAAGCGTACGATACGGCACGTCGCTATATGTGAACTGTAATCCGACAGGCGCCGTAAATAAAGAACATATAGCATACGATAGTCGAAAGATATTTTATATATGAACACGTATGTGCTTAAAATTCATTACAATATTTTTTTTTTTAATATTGCAAGGGGACAATGCATCCACATTGATATGCACAGCATGACTAACCTAGCCATATACAATTTGTGACGATAAAAAATTAGACTAATTTTACTTTCTATTTTGAAAGATGAGATTGGAAATATAAAGTTATTAAATACTCATTTAAGAGATGCACGACTACGACAAATGAATAATAAACAAAAATTTATATTACCCACATACCAAAATAAATACGGGAATATTATATGTTATCCAATATACTTAACATCCTACCTTTAGAAATTCAATATATATACCTTAACGATCATATGTAGGCTCAAGGAGTATTTTGGGAATGCTTCTTGAACTTACAAATGCTATGAACTGATATTGTAAATAACATTAATATATCATCATAAGTATTCTTAAGAAACTCACTATCCACGCAGAAACGGCTATTGTGGATAGGTGTAACTCCTTTTAAATCTATACTAATATTATAAAGAAGTAAGATTTGTATTTTTGTATTTTTGTATGTAAAGAATAAACATAAAAACTACTGGACCGATTTCAAAAATTCTTTCACCATTAGAAAGCTACATTATCCCTGAGTAACATAGGCTATATTTATTACAAGAAAAAAATATAGATCCCCAGAAAATCTCACTAAAACCAACCCAAGGTGCAAAAAAAATAGCCATAAAATATCTTTCATCGCATGCGCTGCGAAAAGTATTGATGATAGAACAAAAAAATGTTCTAGAATATTATAGAACGTATCAATATCTACAAAAAACTCCGCGAGACCATATGTCCAACTATTATAGTTATGTCACTATAACTACTTTTTTATATTTTAAAAGTTGATAAAAATGCCTATCAAAATCAAACCATGTGTTCCACCTTACCTTTGTATTAATCCTTATCCAAATAAATTATTTCATATTCAAGACAGTTTCAATACCTGTAAATTACTTTTTGAATTATTAAAATCGGACCTTCCATTCAAAAGATATTACGAAATTAAAAATATCAATATAAACAAAAAATACACGCCGACGCGACGGGCCAGTGTAGTTCTATCTCGGTGATACTCGAAGTGCAGCGAGTGGTAGCGAGTAACGCCGAGGTAGAGGGGCACCGAAATGCGGCCAAAATGTTTTAAACTAAATATTCCACCCGTGCGAAGCCGGGATGGGCCCCTAGTTATGTATATTTTTTGTTTTGGTCAATAAAATAAAAAAACAAAAAAACCCACAGATTCCCAATTAATTTAAAAACCACATTTTTTACTTGGACCAAAAGATCTTCCCATATTCATTACGTACGTAAAACTTTAATATTAAAAAAATTAAAGACTAGTCGATAGCTTCACACGGGTGCAATTCAACATTTGTATTCAGGTATCATAAAAAATACAATAAATATACAAACTTTAATCCCTATAATAAACCTGTGTATTGATAATGAGCAGCTACAAAATAAAAGACTAAATATAAAACACGTTAAATGAATAAAGCATTAAATTGGACGAGACGAACAGCGAGTTTTTCAAAATGGCGCAATTGGTGAGGCGAAGAACAATGGCAGCAATTTGTAGAAATTACCACCGACTGGGTAAATTGGCCTTTCGCACTATGAGTTCTGCGCTAATAAATTAGAATTATCTCATGTGTTGATAGTTTGTACTTTACTTGTTTATTTTTTCCACTGAAACTAACACCTACTTCTTGTTCTTACTCTTAAATAATATGGTCTTCTCCTTTAAACTAGGCGACACACTAGATTTGGTGAGTTAATATATTTTTTAATGAAAATAACTTATCCTAACTTCCGATTTGAATGAAACAAAGCCTACATTTTAAGTTAAATTGCAGAAATACAACCATATTAAATTTCATGCTAGTTTTTTATGTGATGTACATAAAATAAATAAAACAGACAATAAAGATTGTTTCGACTTCCATCAGTGCTATACTTACTTTAAGTTTTCTTAAATATCTTCTGTGCCCGTGTAATTTGTCAATTTGACATGACTAAATTTGACACAGATATACTCATACTAATAGTGAAATGAAACGAAAGAATAGAATAAAGCGAAGACTACATCACAATAGTAATATGAACCCATAACGCGTGTAGGAGCCCGCTCACAATCTAAAAGAATTAATTTCTCAAGAGACACTACTGCAATGATCATTTGTAGATGCAAGAAAGAGAGAAGTACCTATCTTATCGTAAAGTAATGCAATCAGCATCTAAAAATAAATACTTTTTGTTCGGCAAATCATAAACAAATCTATATTTAATATAACTTGAACCAACTTTATTTTTGCAAGAATAGAACGTAGTAGCTGTTACAATCCTTCTCGTATGAGAAGTTTCAAAATATATTTCCACATATTAAAATCATACAGTACTCTACAAGACGAAAGAGTTAATATACGACACGAGACTCATTCTTCAGATAGTTGAAGCGATGTTCAAAGTAATTCGATTTTCAAGCTACGAAGACTTTCCCTTAAATTCATTTCCTGAAACGACTTTTCTGTTATACTTGAAATGCTCTTGGTGAAATGTCTGAAGAACTGAAAAGGTAAGATTCGATAGAGATGTTTGTTATACTCGTATTAGAATAATTTTAGAAGGAAAAAGATTAACTCCTTAGAGTACTGTCATTATTTGGTATTCAAATATTCCATCTGCAATTTATGACCTACCTTCCAGGTTAAAAATTGTGTAACGGAAAATAAAATTGTTAAATGACTGTATATTTATCTTTAAAATGCACGTACAAAAAAATTCTAATTTCGGACAAATGAAAAATCTCGTTATAAATTATCATAAAATTGATTTGTTCTTAAAGACAGTTACTTGCCAAAGTTAGAAAAATCTATTTATTTATTAGGAATTTTATGATATACATAAAAATATACCGCCGTTTATAATACGTTTTTCTGATCCAACTAGAGTCTTGATACATTTTAATAACTTATCCAATCATTTTAAGGAAACCTCTATGAATAGTTATTTTAGTATAATCGGTATATATCCTTACAGTCTAGGAGCTAAATAAGCGAAACTATGAACTAATAAAAGGATTCAATGACGAAAACTTGACGAAGTTGCATCAAGTAAGAAGCCTTTAAAGTGAACACGTCGGAATCCAGCAGTTTAAATTTAATGTTTTAGGAGTCGCAAAAACTTTATACCATTTCACTATCCAACTCACACCGCAAACCACTTCAGAAGTGAGCACGTCACGACCCGGCTAATGTTGGCGCAGCTGACCCGTTAAAAAAAACTTGGCAACACTTGATCAAGTTGGAAAACCAGGAAATTTGCCAGGTATTACGTAACTATGCTAGTTTGCTTTTGTAAGAGCTTTTGTGTTGACATGTATACTAAGTACCAATTGTTTGTCAGATTAAATACAATTAAGCAAAAATTTTTACAACCTCATAAACTCAAAAACTACTGGAAGGATGTTAATGCGGATTTCACCAATATAGGTAGAAATAAGACGATAATAATGCCTAATTTGTCTTTTAAGATATATAACAAAACAATGTCTTTTTATTTGGTAATAATTGAAGTCCATTAAAGGGGTAGAGAGTGAGTGAACAACTAACTCCAATTTCCAACCGTCACCTAAACAAGAGCGGGTCGGCTACTTAAATTTTATACAACTGAATTAAAAAACCTATTTCAAGCAATTCTTGACTCTATGATAATATTCGTATTATAGCGTTGCTATGTAGCCGATTTTCTAAAGTCTGTAGCTATGGTTGTTTTGTATGCAATGTCCTTACAACTGTCGCATATTGTGCCAGCTGACACGATAGTCATAAAATTCGGAAACCCGGCAAGTTGAGCTAAAACAGATTACATAACCACAACCATATTACAAAAAGGTAGAACCAGAAAAATTACTGTCGCACTGAGAAGCAGCAAACTAATGACAAGGATTATATCGTTTCGTAGTGTGCTTCTGACATTATGACAAACTTTAATCTTATTATGAGTGTAGCTCTCAACTGATTTTATATAAAATAAAGAGTACATTTCTGATGCGATTTATTAAAATTAAGTAGCCGCTCAAAACTTACCGCTACAGATTGTTATTATTTAAAGTTCAAGTTTTTGTAGTGATATTAAGTATAATACAAAAACTATTGCTTATTAACGTTATAATAAATCTGAATTTACTATACAAGATATAAACCTAGAACAACAGTTGGCGAGGTTAATAAACCCCATTTGCGAGGGTCTACTGTCCACCTCTATCTTCTTGATTAATCCTGTCACAATATGTTCGCGCAACTTTATTAATATGATAAAGTGAATATGCTGGCTCCGTTGATCTTCCGCGTGTTGCAGCATCAAGTAAATCCTCTTACAAGATTGCATAATATTGTTCGGAGATTCTGTTATCTCTAGAGATTTACTGGGAACCGATAAAGTTTTATTTGTTTTATTTTTAAGAAGATGTAACTGTCGGGATGTTGGAGATACAAATGTGTTGGAAACAAAATAATTACTTTAAACGTTTTAATTCATTTGCTCGAATGCTTTCCTGCGGTGGCAGCAAATACGCCCTCTCCCGTTTTAAAAAATCCTGAAATAATCGCATAACATTTTTGGATAGCATAGGGAAACTTACTAGCTAAAATACTGCTAGTGATTGCATTGTAAAAATAAAAATAGTTAGACAGCAGGAGGACGCTGGATAGGTCTATGGTCAAAGTATTTCTACGTGATCTGTAGACAAAGTCCATTAGGTAACGCAAAGAATCTAAAAGCAATGGATAAGGCACAGCTCCACGAAACCTTAGCCTTTGGTGCCAAAAGGTTATCTAGTCTATCAATCCATAAGAGACACCATGATAGCATCGCCAGCAAAGGACATCTATCGGTTGACAAGAGAGAGACATACTTATGATAGGGTATAAAGTTTGTATGGGTAATGATTCCTTAATCAGCATCCTAAAACGAAATATTATTTAGAAGCAAAATATCTGTACTATGTCTAAGCTTAGTGCATGCAGCGCACTGCACAGCATAATACAGACGATATGATCGAAAACTATAAGGCTTTGCAAGCAAACTTCACGTGGGAATCGAAGGCGACACAATTGTACCAAGATTGTATCGTTTGAGGTCCAGCCACCAGATTTACTGCTCACGATAAAACTGTTATTCAGCTCGTTAGCTTCGTTTCTGGCCAGCGTTTCTCTTATTGTACCTTTAAGGTTATTAGGAAATCCTATCGGTTTACTAATTAAAGGTGGACCACACGAATGCTGCGTTTTACGTCTGTCTGTTAAATTATCAATACGTATTAATGGATAGTGATTTAGTATTGTATGCCTTTACTCATTTTGCGTAGTGGACTATATTTATCTACTAGAGCCTTACACTCCGCTTTTGTAAGATAAAACATTTCATTATTATGGTTTCAACTACTGTCTGCCCAGAGAATAACAAAGGAAGTTTCAATTATTTTAATATAATTTAACTATACAAAAATAATACATATGACATGAGAGCAAGTCCGCAGATAAGATCTGATCCACCGTCTTATAATTACAGTACTGTGTCAAGTCTAAATGAATTACATCAAAACATGATTAAAAAGCGAATTATTTTAATGAGCTTAAGGAAACTCGGGATAATAAAGGAAGGAGGACACGGTTAATTATAGCATATTTTCGTTTGTTTACTAACTAAATTCATGGGACAATAATGAGAAAATTAAGAGAACTAATCGCTTTAATTAAACGGCTAAGAATTTGTGAGACTTTTAATTGCATGACTACTTTTCAGTAACAGATGATTTAAAAATATTTTAATTTTTTTGTTTTTTTTATTATTATTATTGTTAAAATCTTACCTGTTATTTTGATAGAATCGACAACGGCAGTTGTGATTAGCAAACAAGGTAATAAATTGATACTAATTATCCACCGTATTCTCAAAGTATATAACATTATTTATACCGTTACATAAATTATATAGGGGGAAAACATCTTGGGCACCATTGTTCGATTTATATTACCCTACATTTCAAGCCGCTAATTACATAACATTAAGTAAATAAAGATTTGTTACGCTCAAAGACTTAATGTAGCTCACTGAAAGAGGTAAATATTCAAATTGTATTTTTCCTGGTTTCATTCGAATGTGTTTTATGAAGAATGAGGTATTGCAAAAAAAAACAAATAATATCTTTTATCCTTTATTGTGCGAAGCAAATAAATATAAAAAGTTTTACGCTTATAAATTTAATTGCTGTGATAAATGGTTACATAACTTTCCGTACTTCCAGAATATACAACAAGCTATGACTTCAACTCTTAAAAAAATTATAATATTAACTAAATACGGTATCTATACTAATATTATAAAGAAGTAAGATTTGTATTTTTGTATTTTTGTATTTTTGTATTTTTGTATTTTTGTATTTTTGTATTTTTGTATGTAACGAATAAACATAAAAACTACTGGACCGATTTCAAAAATTTTTTCACCATTAGAAAGCTACATTACCCCTGAGTAACATAGGCTATATTTATTACAAGAAAAAATTAGAGATCCCCAGAAAATCTCACTAAAACCAACCCAAGGTGCAAAAAAAATAGCCATAAAATATCTTTCATCGCATGCGCTGCAAAAAGTATTGATGATAGAACAAAGAAATGTTCTACAATATTGTAGAACGTATCCATATCTACAAAAAACTCCGCGCGACCATATGTCCAACTATTATAGTTATGTCACTATAACTACTTTTTTACATTTTAAAAGTTGATAAAAATGCCAATCAATGCCAAAATGCCAATCAGACCATGTTTTCTATAACTTTGTATTAATCCTTATCC
The DNA here is from genome assembly GCA_905147385.1 of Limenitis camilla. Taxonomy (NCBI): domain Eukaryota; kingdom Metazoa; phylum Arthropoda; class Insecta; order Lepidoptera; family Nymphalidae; genus Limenitis; species Limenitis camilla. The sequence goes on from LR990231.1 coordinate 4,632,193, forward strand.
AAATAAATTATTTTGTATTACAAGACTGTTTCAATACCTGTAAAATACTTTTTGAATTATTAAAATCGGACATTCCAGTCAAAAGATATTACGAAATAAAAATATCAAGATAAATAAAAAATAATCCCTGACGGGTCGCGGACGCGGTGTGGAGTGCCTCGCAGCGCAGCGAGTAACGCGGCGATAGAGGAGCGACAGAATGCGGGAGCCAAAATGTTAAAAAAAAATTATCCACCCGTGCGAAGCCGGGACGGGCCCCTAGTATTCAATAATTGTCTAGTTATAGGACACCAAAACTAAGCCAAATTTTGATCAAATAATGGATCTTAATATATCAAGTCAATTTCAAAATTAAATTTTTCAATTTAAAGAAAATAGATGTATTTTAACGAAAAGACGCATTCTACTGTTCTGTTCGCAGAAAATTATCTTAACAAGCTTAAGGGAATTTTGCAAGAGAATAATTAACAAATCTCAAAGGACGGTGGGACAGGCGGACTCATTAAGCCCATCGTTAGAAGGCTGTATAATAAACAAAATGGATATACCAAGACTTGCAAGGAATCTTTTGTAGTGAATGAGTTTTAATAATTCACACCTTCTGAATTAAGATGGTTCTTCGTCATTGAAGTAGAAATTGTCGAGAAATTAGCGTTTAAATTCAGTCGTTTTGGTTCTACATTATTGGCAGCCAAAAGCAACGATAGAATTTAAATCAAACTATTTTTTCGGCGTGGACAGTAATCGAACATCGCCATCAGATTCTGGTTTGCAGTAACAAAATCTCGTTTGTTAAGTACAGTTTAATGTAATAATTTGCATCTCAACGGGAACGCAAATAATAAGCATTGAAATACTCAAAAAAACTTCTTCGCATTCGGTGGAATTTCTTAAATAGAAAATAGCTATATTACGTCTAGAATGTACACAACTACCTATCGGATGAAGAGATGACAACATCATTCATCCTTATGATTATTTACTAATATTAGTAGTGCAAATATAGATCGCTAGTACCTTGTGAAGTCTACTTGTAATAAAAACTTTATTGATCAATTTAGAAAGATCTTGTAAATAAAAATCTATCTTCTTCTAAGTATGATTCGGACAGGAGATGCGCCTTAAAAACCTAGATCATAAGTGCTTAGCTTATTAATGAAATGTTTACTTACACCGTGTAAAATATACACATAAAAAGCTCATCGTTACTCATAATTACGTTTCAAAACTTCTTACACATACAATATACATTATACGTGCAGAAACAACATGTCTGACAATGAATACAAGATTAGTTTCTATAAAAAAGTATGATTAATCTTTGAAAAAAAGAAGCGGCCGATCTATTTTTACACAATCATCTGCATGCGCCGGCGCAACTGTTTACGATAGCCCGCGCTCGATAACATCCCATCACCTCGGTCAATAGCATTACACCACCACTTTATAACAAGTCATTACTTTAAAAAAATCTATTTCTAACTAGAAACTAAATTAAATCACAATAATAATCGTCTGACATTCAGTGAGATGTTGTCTTCTTTCCAAAGTATTTTGTAAATTTAAATTTTAATGCATTTCCTGTGAAAATGTGTCCATGGTTATATTTAATTAAATTATATATCTAAAATATTATTTCTTCTTTCCACGGATTCCAATGTAACGTAACATAGAAACAAATACTAAAGAATTATACAATGTTGAAGAGAGAATAGACATATGTATTTAAAAAAACCTTATTTTAAAAAGTATTCTTAATTCTTATTAACCTTAAGTTCATAAGCTCAATTAATACTTAAGTGTATTATTCGTGATAATCTTTTTCTAAATAAGTAATGAAGTGGCATTATGAGATCATCGCAGGTTTAGTCTGGATAATCCAAGCTATACTAATATTTTAGGCAACATAAGGAGTTCAATAATTTAATTGAGTTGAAATAACAGATTAAAAAATTTATTTCATATTATTTAAAAAATAAATGCGACGAAATATGAGTCGGACTCTTGCGCTGTAAGGAACCTTACAATTTAAATTAAATATATTTTTATTTAATAAAACTGTTGTCCTTCTGTATTGAATAACACACTTTCCAAATTATTCCTTTGAGGACACCTGCTTCCTACCAAATTTTGTGATTCTAGGTTAATAATAAAATAAGTACATTATAGGTACAGATTCTTTATGAGTATCAAATATTTGAGGTTCCTTTATTATTTTGAAATACGAAAGACAAAAAATCAGCTGATCATAAAAATTACCAAATCCGTGATATGAGACTGGAACACTACAAATGGCGACGAGGTCAATCACAAAAAACACATGAGTAAAACTGTTTTCTTAAAAAAAAGGAAAGGAAAAACAAAGACAAAAAAATCATCTATCATAATGTATACTATGATAATTAATTTAATTTAATAAATTAATTGTAATAAGAGATACCAAATCGGTGTTAGTAAGAAAATTAATTGCTTCCACTGAACAAATTGTATAAGATAAATAATTACAAATCTAAATAAATAACATTGGTAATAAAATAATACTATTAGTAGTAATGTACAATAAATGCATCAATAAATAACTACAAATTGTAAGACACGATTAATTAGCTTGCGTAAAACGTGTTAACCTGTGAAATGCCTACCAAAGCTCGACCCCGCTTGTACGAGAGAAAGTCCAAGTGATTTCTCATATATATAATTAGCAACATCAGGTGGTTTCATGTTGTAGTGGTGTAATTTATAAAAAAAATACTTTGAATTTGAATCATTCACATCATCGACTACCAATTTTATTAAAAATCATATTATTACAGTGGATTGTTTTCTAAAGGAAGCTATAAAAGGTAATAAAAGACGGTTTGTAACATTTCAGATGAATGAATCCTAATTTAAAGAGCTTTGTCGCTATTGCGACTATGTCGCTCTGTTAGGCAGCAAACTTACTTAACTTTTAATTATTCTATCTTCAATCAGTTTTTACATTTTTCTAGCCGATAGTGAATCATGACACCAAAAAATAATGTTAAATTCTCTTACATTATTAACAAAAAGGTTATCAGGAAATAATTTACGTCTTACCGACTCATTCTGGGCACATTCCTCCAAAATATGTTACAGGTCAAACCAAAAATTTTTTTTTTCATTTAATTTACGAATAGAATACGCAAAATATAATGCATTTAAATTAAATAGATGAATAATTCAACAATCATGTCTAGGTGAATATATAACTACTGATACTGACTGACTGAACAGTTTTCAATTTAATTTTGTATGGGACTTTATATCTAATTCTTATTTAACCAAAAAATGTAAATAAATCCTGAAATTCAAAGCCGAAAAAAGAAAACAATAATGTATTAGAATGTCTTCGATACTATACATGTAGGTAAGTATTACAAAACAGCAGACAGACAACCCTATAATACAAAACAACTTCCAAGACGGCCTAATCATGAATGATTCATCGAAACAATTGCTAATAATAATATTCGCCTACTCCACTGCTCTGTATAAAAAGTGGTTGACTGAACGTAGTTTAAATATAATAACACAGAGCTACACTTTATAAATTAAATCTATGTACATATTATATACACAATATAACTTATCGAATGTCTGTACATAGAAACTATTTGAAAAAACAATGTGTTTTAAATGTGACACGAAACTGGATACGGCTTTCAAAGTATTGCTGCATGTTAATTTTAAAATATAGGTCTATATTTAAATCAAATGTGAATAATAAAAAATTCTAGGTGTTTAAAAATGCTTTAGTCAAACAAAGTATGGGCGTGTCGATTAGTGCTTTATAAGTTAGGATTTTTTACTTGGAAGTCTAAAATTATTCTTATAGTGTAGCAAGTGTAAAAAAAAACTAAGATCTAGGTATCAGTTAGAACCTTAAAACAGGGTAACGTCAATACCAAAGTTCATCGCTCCCAAGCAGGGGTTAAGATAGCAACGAACATGCCATCAACTCATTTAAATTCAAATAGATGTTTCAGAATAGCTTACTGTATTTTAAGTGTTTGCAAAGTAATTTTTAATAAAAAAAATATTGAATGTTAAGCGTGGATTCAGACAATACAAACAATATGTATACCATAATATAAGATGCAATTGGTTTCTTAGAAACTTAAATATACCGACGTTGACTAATTCTATGGACTCAAAACATTATAAGTGTCGGAGGCAATAGAGTTCTAAAATTCAAATGAGGATTCAGTTTCGTTTTAGTCTCTTCGCGACCATCCACATGAGAGCAACCTTTATGTACTTAATTCTGAACACTACCTACTCGTAATAGGAAAAAAAATTATTAGGAAGTAGGCTATTATTTTCCATTTTAAAGTATTCTTGTATATTATGTGTGCAGGGCAGGTATCGATTTATTTTTTGGTGATATCCGTATGAAGACCCGATTTCCACATTGATTTTGTCAATGTATATCGAACATAGCTTTAAAAATATTTGATATATACTTGGAATTTTATTTATTGAACCAAAAAACTAAACATATTAATACAATAAAATTAATAAGGTCTATTGCAATTGGCGTATTGTTCGTATTGTTATAGCAATAATATCTCAATTCTATATTTAGAAGCCGGCCAGTATGACAAAATTGAGATACTACAAGAGCATGACACACCGTTTTACATGACATGAGAATATGTCTGGAATGAATTAATTCAATCAGAGAAGGAAAAAATAATTAACTTTAAAAAAAATTTGTTCAAGGAAATTTCAGTATTAATGATAAGACTATTAATGTAGCTTCTTCTTAATACCTAAGCATAACATAAATATGAGGCACTTATTGACAATCATATTATATTAACGAGGACGTGCAATTAACAAGAATACATTATACCAAAAACTACATCTTAAATTTCCAGATACCCCAGTATTCCAATCCATATTCATTTTTGTTGACGAAAAATGTAAGTTATAAAATTTGCTGATTATTTTTAGAACACCAATAAAATATATTCTAAAATTTATAACATTAGACAAGAATCCCTTAAAAAGTAAGAGAGGATCGTCTAGTTACGATCGTAATAAAAATTATAAATACGTATTTTAGGCAAAATTGAGATGATTATCTTTTCTGCGCAAAACCTGATACTAAATTCAAGAGCGACCTTTTCGTGTAGGCGGATATTAATGTTACGTTTTTTGCCCTCGACGAGATAGGTCATTTGCGATATCAGATAAACAGCCTAAATAGCCCTCCCGCAAACGACACTTTCGGTACGATCAATAAATGCGGCGTACAAACTGATAAAAGACTTTACCGTTGTTAAATTGTTTAAGTAACTGAAATAAACACAAAGTGTTATTTAAAAACAGTATAACATAATTTAAAATATGGATTGATTGAAATTATTTCTTAAGTACAGATCATCCATCATCCAAGTCAGTTTAATATTTCTACAGACATCATATTCAGAAACCTCGAAATCGAGTTCCGCGAAGTGTCACTAACGGAGATCCTTCGTCAAATAAGCAATTAATTAAGAAAATATCTGGCAATACAATTTCAAGTAAGATCGGATAACAATTATCGATAATGAATTAAACTTAAGGACGACACTCGAAAATTAATTGGTTTTCCTTCACCCCCATCGTAAGAATGTCATTAATTTTAGAATTGTCTGTTTTATTTGGAAATCATATTATATACGGCCAAAATATGAATCGATTTTGATGCAACTATGACGATTATTTAAAATGTTTCTAGCAAAGACAATTAAGTAAATTAGATAATTTACTTTTTTAAACAAGACAAAAAATGCGATTACTTTTTTAAGATTGAGTAAAATAAAAGTATAGTTAGAAATATATTAGAATGAAATATTTATTATTATTTGATCCAAGTATCGATGATAAAGACCTAAAAATTATTTGCATACGCTTAAAAACTATTTATTTAGCAAATCTACTGAAATTGTAGAAACACAAGCCATTTTTGCGTTTACATTTAATTGTGTAATTCACAAACAATACCTACAAAAACCAGAACGTAATTATTTTTGCCGTCATCACATTAGAATAAACGCACTGAGATATCCAATTGACAAAACACGTACACCATTTTTTTTATATTTCGTAAAAAAAATCACACTCTCCGCGATAATTGTTTTCGTAAACCTACCGCAACGCGTCGCATGTTATCGAACAAAATGCTGGCGTATTTGGATAGGGTTGCGGTGACGCGGGCGTAAAAGCCGGCGACCGGCGCGGCACTGCGGGTACCGGCCGGCCGCGTGGAGCCCGCCCGCACACAAAACTTTACGGCATAACTCCACACCATGAAAGACAAATACTACCCCTAAACTACGTACACGGAAAGCTCATTTTACCCTACACACTACCATCAACGCCAATCGATGCTCCTGAAACAGGACAACAGATCTTTCCGCCTCCGCTCCTGTCCGCACGACCACGCTGATACGAAATTTCGCAAATGCGGCAGCATTTACTTGTAAAACAAAAATGTAATTTTATAAACAAATCGCCGTATAGAAGCGCTACTCGACCTGGGCTTCTCAAATTTCATTAACGACGACGCGAAATGAGCGAAGATCCTTTTGCGGCCAGAAATAATAAACTGGCGATGTTCATTACAAACGCTCGCAAACAATATTTTTCTTACTTTATGAGTGAACATGGTGCATAAAAATACAAAATTCTTGTCGTTGTAACACTTATATTGGGTATCGAATCGTCTCCGGTAATACACAATTTATTTAATTGATATTCGAAAAAAGTATTGCACAATCAGTGAGTGTACTTTAGAAATACATAAATAGTAAAAGCATTTGTATATTAAAAGCGTTGTGCCGGAATTGATAAATAGTAACGGTTGTAGAATATTATACTGAATACAGAATATTATAACAGAATTAGTTTGCAATAAAACACCTACTCCAACAATAAGTTCCTTAGAAGATGGTAATTGCATAAGCTTAACTGCAGTCTGTAATTAGCAAACAATTCGAGGACCATTCATTCGACAACCACTTGCCTAGCTTATTCGCCGTGAGATTGCAGAGCACTTTAATGAACGTCATATCTCATACAACCCACCTAAAATGAAACCCGTTCGAGATAAACCTCCAATTTATACTACTTAACCGCTTTAAATGACAAAGACAATTAGACGGAGATTATAACTGAAGAATTATTCTAAGCTTTATTAGCAATAAAAATTATTTCAACAGAAACACTATTTGTATTTATGAACTCAAGAATGTCATAAAGATAACGTTATTTGTAAACTTTATAACATTTATGGAACATGTTCAGAAGCAAGACGGTCTTATATAGCATACACGTTTCAGACATAAAATAAACAAATCTTACGTCAAAGGCACGCTAAGAGCCGAAGAAAACGAGCTTGCATTTGCAAATATTGATAAGTTGTTTCAAGATAGCGGAGTATATTGGAATGGGGTGCGACCGGCTCGTCCCGTAACAGCAGCCAATCGGAACGTGTATCAGATGACATCGAACATGAGTCGTCGATGATATTGAGACTATCAAAACGACACCTTCTGTCACGTTCCATAGTATAATTTTGCATTCCTCAACGGTAAAAAACATCTATCTATCATCTATACATCTTGGCAAAAATGGTTTATAAAATACTTTCTTCTTTCCCTTATCAATAAATAATAGATACAAAAAAATAGTGGACCACCGTTCAAATCTAGTTTCAAATTCAGCATTATTTTAACATCGTTTACTGACAATCACGTTTAAAATTAAACTTCCATTTTATGCGACGCTTTAGTTTTATATTTTTCTTATACAAGCGCTATTTCATCGACTTGTAAGTTGTAACTAAGTTTTAAGATGAACTTCGTTTGAAAGAAAATCCTCAGTTTATACATAAAAAAATAGCAACCTTGATAATCATATAACAGCAATATGTACTGTCCCGAAAACAATTATTACCTTTGAGCTACAAAACTTGTCTAGTTATTTGTAAAGTCACCGTGATAATATGTCAAGGATATAACTACATATAGCCAGGAGAGTGCAGGACTGGGATAGGACTGGGTCTCTTACGCCATCCTGTTTCCAGCGGAAATTGGTTGGTCAAGCGACATCAGAAAGATCTAAGATGGGCCACCACAGCTAATGTGCTAGGAACTTGCGTGGAAGATTTTTCAAAAAATAATGATCTAGACAACGGTGGGAATCACTATATTCGCCTCATCACGCATTTATAAGTGTATGATATCAACTAAGATATAGATGAAGATGTGTACATAAATCTCTACCGCTGCAACTGTTCCATTTTAAGCGACTTGTCAACTAAAGGCCAAAAATCAACTGAATATATGTTAAGTATAATTCCTATGTTTATTCTTTCATACAAACAAACCATCTGTGCCTTGTAAGTTAATGAAGCCATTACCAAATTGATCGCATTTATGCAAAATGAACGGTTACATCCGGAAACGTTTCAATGACTGTTGGTAAAAGAACAGTATAACGTTTCGCTTCCTGCATTTTGCTGCCGTGAGAATTAACTATGCAACGAGTATGAAGCTACTTATAAAATCAATTTCATAGTTTGCTGAAAAATTCATTCTTTGGATGTAATAGAATGTTTTGTAAAACTTTCTACAAACGAAATCTATAAAATTTGACTCTTAGACATTATTATTGTATGCGAATGACTGTAACCGCAGTAGATGTCTGATAAGAGCAATCAGTAGTCCCAATTGGCATATGCGGCGACATAGGATATATCACGATTTTATTAGATAGCAAATTTGAACAATACTATCACAAAATTTTGGGTTATGGACCAAATAAATGGACAATAAAATTTAAATAAAATGTAACGTTTATTATGATTTACTTTCAATGGAAGTTAAAACGTTCAAAAATCCGGTTATTGATACTTGAAATATATAAAAAGGGATTGAAGAACAATTAATGAGGAATTTCATGATAAAAATTATATTACACATACAAAATTTTCTAAAGATATTTATATATATAGTATGTAGTATAAAAATACATACAACAAAACAATGCTGTATATTGTAATTTGATTATCAAGTATAGATAAAAGGATGATGCGATGAGTCCTGTCTGCTGATAAACTATCAATAATGATATCGCTGAAAGTTTTTTGTGTTGTCCTTATATTTAATTTTTAAAGAATATCAACAAGTATGCCGTTAGAAAAATACTTCTCACAATAAAGTTATTACAATAATGTTTTGTTGTATGTAATAGAGAGAAACACAGCAAAAACGTGTAAAGTGTTACAATCAACCGTATGTAGATTGTACCGTATATAGCAATACCTAGCTGTTAAGCATTTATTCAGAATTGAAAGCTCATAATAAGTGGAAAAAGGTTTTTTTTCAATCATTGGATGGCTGAAGGTTCGGATACATTTATTTGAAACGTTTTGAATGTCAAACCGCAAACATATATGAAATATATATCGTAATAGACAGACAGACAGACTATTTCTCCGTCAACAGATGGCGTAATCACACATTCATTTTTTTAGTTTGTATTCTTAAGTGTTACTTTTTAATTTATTTACAATATAATTAAGGAAATTAGATAATATAAAGTTAGGATTATTTGTAACAATTAAATTAAAACAAGAGCTAAAAAAGTTTGTACTCTCGACTGCAATGTCAGTTATATTTTATTTATGTATAGTTATCAGATTTTATAAAAAATAATTAAATTATGTTAAAAGCGGAGACTCATAGGAAAAAACAGAAACAAGCAATCGGAATCCTATCTACGCAAAGGTTAAGTTACAACAACTTTCCATTAGGACTACTAGGTGTTTTTGACCCAGAAATCTAACACTATATCAACTGGTTCTCTGCATATCTGGCCATACTTAGAATAACAGGCATTGGAAGGTGGTTATTCTCAATTCTAGTTAAGTATGTACCTGTAGATAGCAATTGGTTTGTGTTTATAACAATATTCGACTGAGATAGTATTTGACGTGAATTGTATATTACTCATATAAATTCCTGCACACAACTTGTAAGTAATAATACCTAGATGATTACTGTAGAGCAATACGGATAACAATAAACCAAATAATATATTGCACTCTAGTCTAGACCATAAGTCGAGCAATGCCTGGAGCTTGTGTCTTACAAGGTATACAATTTTATAGCACTCACTATATACATTTTGATTCCGCTACTTAATAATGTAACCGAACGACTTACGTGATTCTCAATTAGGAACCACTCCAAACTTCACTATTTGCGCTGCTTTAGACAATGTTTACTTTATGAATTTACTTCTGAGACAGACAGTTCCATCGGGAGTTGGGACAAAGGTCAAACAAGAAAATAAATCTCTAATAACAAAAACTTTAATAATTTGTTCTTATTACCATGTAATAATGAAGTATATCATTAGATTAATTAACCAATTTAATTTCTAAAAACGAATTTTTTGTGTGCCGCGACATTGTAAAAGACCTGTTCGTTTGACTTTGTGACCAGCAAATCTTGTGAAAATAATTGTTATATTGAAAAATATATCATTGGTACCGAGTACCAAACAGCTTTTTATCCGACGGCGAAGCCAAAAGGATGGGTAATGATTTTGACAGTCTATGTATGTATTTTTGTATGTTCCACTCTAGCGCCTAAACGACTGAACCACTTTTAAGGAACGGGGTGTCAATAGATTTGTAATAATGGCGCGGGTAACATAGGCTATATAAATTTTATTTTACCCTTGAAGTGGAAACATCGTCCCTCATTTACTGCTACAAAATGTAGTAGCAGTACAAGAAATTCTACAACTAATTGCATACCTTTTTTTAATATTCTAGTAAATAGTAGGTTCGTCTCTTGTTGATTTTTTTTCTTTACAAGTTACACTCGGGACTAGTTTTAACACATACTAACTAAATCCATATTTCAACCATTTTAAACATACGGTAAGAAATTTTATAACAAATTTTAAAATTAGTTTCATGTTGGTATTTAAACAGTTAAACCTCAGCCCTGTGGGGTAATAATGAAGCTGGGGGATATTTAATGCAGGCGAATCGAGACGAATCGATACATCAGTTATGTTGATGTTATTAAATATGCACTACAGCCGCGACTATATACAAGCTTAGTTTACACTACAAGTTCCTTTATTACATCAAAATTGTTTATCTATACGCCACGTAGCATTTTTTAAATTATCTGTATGTATATAAGTTGAATATTTAAATAATAGTGAATAATAAGAACTTGTGAAACAATAGCTTTAAATGTTCTCTCTCTTCAGGTAAAATTAGTGATAAATTAATGTTAAAGAGTTTTGTAAAAGTGTAAAAACTAGTTTATGTAATAAAATAATATTTACTCTTTACAGAGGAAATCTATTTTTGTTAATTTTACTATTCACCATAAAAGGATAATTATAAATTAACACATTAAATATCTCTAAAGCAGTAGTTAGTACATTAAAATTGTTTCTATATATGCTACGTAACATTTTTTTAATTATCTGCATAAACAAATGATTTTTTATAGATTTTTATAAATAGATGCGTTATATATATTGATTTAGTACATCATGGACTTATATACAAAATAATCATATAGATTGCCCCTTTTACCCCTCACTCGTAAGAATAAAAAGACGATTATAACAAATATATTATAAGCACATACCTATGAAATTAATGTTTTTCCGACTTTTCACAGTTACAATGTAATAAATACATCGGCTTTAAGCTTATTCAGAATAAATGCTAAAACATTATCAGATATTTTAGTTAGTGTGTAACTGATGCCATTATTCCATCTATACAGCATTCATTAATCATTGAAAAATCTGAATCTTTGACCGCAGCAATATTGTGAATCACGAATTCACAATATTTTCCTATTTATTAATAGAGGCTCAACAATCATTTTCCAGATAAAACTTAATAGCGCAAAGAAGGAATGCTGGGAACGTGTCATTATTATTCATTACTCTCGCTACATATAAATTCTCAATCACAGTTTCCAACACCGATGGAAATTTATGAATATATACGTGAATTCTTTTGCGCTTTTTCTGACATTAAGATAAGATTATTTTACTAACAATTGGTACTTGATCACATTCTAAATGTACTTTTTTTTTCTTAAATATAACTTCCGTACTTCTTATTTGAAAAAAAATATGACGTAATTCCTATAAATTTTAGTTTATCATTATTTTATAAATAAGGGAACGTGCATATATTTAACGTAGTGTTTATTAGCACTTTTTTTCAAACAGCAACCCATGAAAAAGAAAATACGAATGAATATTTAATTGACTTACCAATCGAAGCAGGTGCTGTGCTGATGATAAAGAAATCTGAAAATAAAGAAATCTCTAAATGATTCGATACAGTATCGACGCCATGTGACCCACTACTTCAAATATTATAATAAAAATAATCAATAAAACATATAGCTATTATAAATTATCTTCTTTCGAGTATTTTTTTGCTCATGAAAGTGGTAAGCATATAATAGAATTTCGAAATGCATCGTAAAAACATTCTGAAAATGACAAGTGTCGGCGACGCGATGCGAGGCGGCGCGCTGGCCCATTTTACTGCTAGTGCAATTTTGCCTTTTGTCGATCGTCACTGAAATAAATGCAAAAATGCTCAAAGGAATGTAGTGCATCGAATGTTTTACACGGTTTTTGAAAATAAATACTTGAATGTACTAGAAACATTACTATATATATATATATATCATAGAATAACTGTTCGACTGAGCTATGAACGTACAGCTCAAACTCCTGGGGACTAGGTCCGTAAATATTTATAAGTGGATTTTTTAATAATGTTGGTAAGTACTAAGGAAGAGTTTTGGAAGTTTTACTCTTAGGGTGGTGAAATATTCAATCAAATTTAAATCCATTATGGTTTAACTGTCATCATGGAGCACGGCGACGTCTATTATTAAGCAAGCAATAATATATTGTTTTTTGAATATTTAAATAATAGAGATTAATAAGAACTGGAGAAACAATAGCTTTAAATGTTCTCTCTTTTCAGGTAAAATTAGTGATATATTATTGTTTTGTAAGTGTTAAAACTAGATCATGTAATAAAATAAAATTTACTCTTTTAAGAGCAACGCAATTTTGGTTATAGTTTTACTGTTTATCGTAATATCCAAGGATAATTACAAATTAACACATTGTATGTATTTATCTCTAAAGCAGTAGTTAGTAAGTAGCACAAAAACATTTCTTCAAATTTCGTTTACTTTCATAAATGTTATTTTATTTCCGATAAAAATTATATGTTTGAATAACGTATAAATCTCCAATATAATATGACATGAACATAAATTTTAACTTGCAATAGTTAATCGATAATTTAAAACATAATGAGTTGCATGTCTCAGACAGTATGTATAAGCGATGGCAATTGAAAATTTCGTATGAGAATGAAAAATCTGTAAAATAAACATTTTGACATCAGTGTTTATATAAAGTATTCAGAGCAAAATGGCGGTAACAATGGGTACTGGCGGAAGTAGCGCGCGACAGTGGCGCCGCTTCCGGCGTTGTGATGCCCATTCTACTATGCCGTTTAGAATTAGATTATACATTTGTTTAGGTATGTATATAATATATTTGCATAGCGCACTAATGATGTGGAATTCTGATAGAGATTGTAGCTAAACTTTAAATTGCTATTAGGAAAAACAACAAACAAATATTTCTTCCACATACATAATTACTATAAAATTAACACTTCGTTTATTATGTTTTTAATGATTAAACAAACTTAGATGTATGTTCTATCATATAGTTGTAAGAGCTTTGTCTGAAAAAAAAATACCAATACATAGTTTACCAATTAATATTTCATACAATCTAAATTGTATTCAAACTACAATCTAGGCATATCAATATTATCTTACAAAAGTTAGTGAAAGTTTGTATGGTTGGAAGAAACTTTGGGACAGATACTTATAATCTGGATTTACACAGGCTACTTATTATCCCGGAAAATATCTTAGCTATAATACCTGTAAGCTAGGGCGGGTGAACTAGTTTGTAATATAAAAAAGAAAAATTGGAGAGGAGACAAAAAGATAAAGATCAATAATCAATCAATATTCTAATATTTTGTCTGTCTATTTGTTCAATCATAATGCATATCATTAAAAATACTGGCTTTAAAGTTGAATATGTGCAAACAATATATTTAAGAAATACATAATATTGTTACAAATTATTTAAAGTTTATTTTATTAAAAACAAAAACCCATCAGGTCATTGTAAACAAATTGGCACCAAATACTTAATTTATCATAGTTTAAAAGAATTAAACAGAATAATATTGAGTATTTTAAATACAGTAGAACCCGCTTAATACAGTCACGCTTAATACGCCATTTGATGTAGGACCTGCAAGACATATTTTCATACATTTCTTAACACTTAATACGATTCGTCATTCCTTTTAATAAGCCAACATGCGTCGTGTTCAAAAAGCCGTGTTCGAAAAAGTAGAAGAACCCGTGGTACTGCAGAGTTTTCCTATATATTCTTCCATTGATGACAATGTGACACCATATGAAATTCAATCAATTGAAGATATTATTGAGAATGTAAATAACACACAAAAAGAGACCCTAAGTGCTAATGATGAAAAAGAAGATGAATCAACTTCGATTTTATTAAACAACCAGGCATTGTCAGCTGTTAATGATTTAAGATGCTATGTAGCTTCTTTAAATCAAAGCAACGACGCACTTCAAAAGATAAATTATGTTGAAAATATAGTAATTGCTAATGCATCAAAATCTTTCTGTCAAAGTAATCTCTTATTTTACTTTAAATAACGTAATTATAATTACACTATGTATTTAACTCGATTTATAAATGTATAGTTTAATAGTACATTTTATTTTCCCTATCCCGCATAATACACGTTTTTGGTTGGATCCCTGTGAAACTGTCTTAAACAGGTTTTACTGTATATTATTGCATAAAAACTAGGTCTTGATAGATAGCTTTAATTTTAATTTACACTGTGCATGCAATTACATTACTGACCATTAAAGGTGTAATTGGTTTATCCTTAGAAAAGATTTAACACTATTTTTGTTATGTATTGTCACTGTCACCCTTATTAAAATAGTCTAAGAAAATCTCTAATAGAATAAAAAACAATTACAACACCAATAAAAAATTATAGGGTCAAAATTATATATACTAATTCTAAAACATAAAACATTTTATGTGTTCAATTGCTTTGAGCATATTACAATTTATTAGACAATGAAAATTAATCAACTTTTAATTAATTCTAAATTAAAGCCATAAACCATAATCCATATTTAAATGTAAAAAATCAACAAAGTTTATTGTTGATTTAAGATTGTTTAATCTCAAAGTTTACTGTATATTAATAGTTGTTAATAAGCAAAATCGATAAGTATAACTTAAGTGTAAGAAGTAAAGAATATTCTAATATATTACAAAATGCAATAGAAGCAAATATTTTGCTTACATGAAAAGAAATTCTTATGCGTCACATAAGAATACCGGGCAATGAAAATGATTATCTTATTCGATTTATTGGTAACATACTTAAAAAACTGGACTTTTATTATAATTTAGACGAGTTAATAACTGTTTCAAATACCTTTTAATAACAATCTTTATTCAAATAATCGATGCAAACATGATTTCTTTATGATGACAATTAAATTAAAATATTTCCATGATAAAAGAAAAAATAATCGTTTATAGGTAACACTAATACTCACCTTTAACTAAGTACGTCTCAGAGTATCCTATAACATATAAGAAATTAAGATATCACTTGTAAATGTAAAGATAATAATAACAAACATAAAATTAAAATCGAAACTTTTGACACGATTGACACCTAGAAATCATAGAGAAACTGACAAATAGAACTAGGTCAATCGTCCAACAACTATAGTTTTTTTTCAGTTTTATTTAAATTAATAGATACAAATTATGTTTGAATTAGAATTCAGTAATCGAATATTTATAACTTTATAAGTATTAATCACTGTTTTTAAAAAATAATACTGCTTACTCGGATAAATTTCGTAGGCAATACTCTATTTTCTAACATTGCCACTCGGAAAAATGATAATCTTATCACTTGGAAGTTGGAACAGTATTCTCCAAAGAGTATATGTATTCTCATTTCTCACAAAGTTCCAAAGTTGTTCCTATAAAAAATGTAAGAGGTAAACAAGGTTGCGTTATGTATCGTTTAAAAAAATATATAAATATAGAAAATTAAGTAATAATATAAAATATTACAAAAATAATTGTGGATATTTTAGTAAGTTTTTGTAAAACAGACTAGGAAAAAGTAATTTTGTCCTATTTTTTAAAAAGTTGTATAAGCGAATAACAGACTTGGACTTTGGGACTAGGTAATGGTAATACTAAAATCATTTACGTCACTCGATAGGGATGAGCAAATGAAAAAATATATAGATATTTTTAAAATATTAAATTAAATTTATCGATATTTCGATAAATCGCTATCTTGGCGTGATTATATTTTAGGTAATGTGATCGGAGTTTAGTGGAGCTACTGAGAGATAGATAAAGGGAATGATTCAGTAGTATTGCTTTATATATGTACTGAGCTCCTAAAAATATCGAATTTGATACTTCGAAATAATTATATATCGGTTTAAAAAAATCGATATTTTGATATATCGATATTTTTTACAAGCCTATGGTATCAGTTATGACTTCATGAGTCAATTGCTAAATACGAAACGTATAGGTAGTAGTTTTAATGTTAGTTTCTAGAATAAAAACAATTACAAAATAATAATCAGGTTCAATTGCTACGAAACATCTCCCAGTCTGTAGGATATCCGAATTGATTCTTCGAACTACAGAGATCAGTAGCGCAGATTTATTGAACTTCGCATGATCGAAGAAATCTAGTGATTATTTTGTAATTTGTTTCTTTACATATTACTATATTGATAATTTGTGAACTAAGTGCCTACAAAATATACGCAAAGATTATTGTATTGTAATCTTAGAAGTGTAAACACAATGAGTGAACCGAAACAATTTGACGGGAACTCTGACCCCACTTTATCAAACGCTGCTATGATAGCTGGTGGAGGTGTGCCATCGTTTAGAAATTCTATACCAACTACGTCTAATGGGAATTTTGGACCACCAGTTCTTCCTCCACGACCTGATTTTAATATGCAGCCAAATTATGGAATGAATTCTGGATATAATACATATGGTGGGATGGGAGGTTCTTATGGTATGGGTTATGGAGGCGTTGGCTATGGTGGTTATGGAGGAGGCTATGGCATGGGAGGTATGGGCATGGGAATGGGAATGGGTGGAATGTCACCCTATGGAGGATATAATAGATATGGCCCTATGTATGGAGATATTGAAAGCAGGTATTGTGTATTTTCCATTTTTATACTTATAAGGAAAATCATATCTATATTGCTTGGTTCTATTTTCCACTGAAATGTTGAACATAAGTTACAAACAGTAATAAAGCAGTTAATATTATAATTATATGTGCATACATAATTAGATAAATGATAGAAAAATTATAGTAGCTTAAACAACGGACTACTATTAACGAATATTAATTAAGGTATTTTTTAGATTTATTCAAATGGCAGAAGAAGGTTCAAGGCCAGCTTTTGATTCAATACAAAGTGTAGTAAATGCTGTTGGTAGTGTAGCGATGATGTTGGAGAACACATTCTTTGCTCTGACAAGTTCATTTAGAGCTATTTTAGGTAAGAACATAATACAACAGTGGTATAAATTCTATTTAGTGAGACTTTATTGTGATATTGGATGGATAATATTGTTATATGGTAAAACAAAATAAAAATGTGAAAGCCCGAACATTAACATTGTGCATTTTTTAATATTTTTGAATGGGTAATAATTTCGCAAGAATTGCTTTATTTAAAAGTATGTACGTTTAAGTTATCATTTATGGAGTTAAATACGATATTCATCTATTGCACTGTCATACACAAATTTGACTTCGGTTTTGTATGAAACATGCAAGTGCCATCTTACGAATCTTCGATCAGGTCACATGTCCTGATGCAAGTTTAACACTTTTTACCCTGAAAATACTTTTATCCTAAAAGTGCATAACACAGTTTAACAATAAGTTTCCACTCCAATAATAAGGAAAACCAACAGCCCATGTATTAAAAGGAATTTACATTGTATGTTTATAATAAAATGATAAAAAATAATTGTATGCCCACAATAATAATTATATGAACAACTAAGATATTGTTACAATGTCCTTCTAGGTGTAGCAGAAAACTTTGGGCGTCTGAGATCATTATTTGCACAATTCTGGTCAACATTTGCAGTGGTACGGAGTCTTAATTGGCTTGTAAGAAAGTTACTTGTCATGCTCGGCATCAGAACTGAAAATGAATTTAAGGTGAGAAGTTTCTTTTTTAAAAGCATTAACTCAAATGTCATACCTATTTGTACCATGACCCACACATATTTTAGAGGACCTAAACCTTGTTTTTCATTTAATTATAGTTATTTTGTAAAGATAAATAAGATAGTGTTTAAAATTTGATGTAAAGTAACAATACTAAATCCTCTATTAATAACTCTCTCTTGTAATAATATAAAAGATGTAATTTTGTTTGGTATTATATTATAGTTAAGTCATAAATATTCATTAACTATGCAAGGTGTGCAAAAACGGCAAATGAGGAGTCATATTTAATTATATTTATTTATAATCTTATGATGATTCTACATCATAGCAATTTATATTTATATTTTTTAATTTTTTTTAAAATTATTTTATCTATTTTTTCTTATAACTTATTTGTCATTAGTTTTTTATTTGTTTTTAGTTCTCATGACAATGTCAGTAAAATTATTCATCTTAATAATAAAATTATAAAAACTTCTTTCTCGTCGGTGTTTTAACAAAAGGTCTTTAAACTTTAAACAAAATTCATGCATTTAATAGTAAAATAAAACAAACATTAGAATAATATACCAATCTTTATTTCAGTTTTTTAGAGAGCTTACTCTAATCATTCTTTGTGATAAAATCTTATATCTTAAAAGATAATTTTAGTTGACATTGAAATGTTTCTGAGATAACTATAATATTTTAAATGTATTTGTATACATAAACTAAAATAAGCTAAATCAGGTTAAAGAATAAAAGATATTTATTATTTTAAGATTTAATACCTATTTGTTCCCAAAAATATGCCTTTTTTTATTTACCTAATTTTTTATTTCTGAATACTTAATAATGTTAATTTATGTATTTTTATATGATTTTAGTATGCAAAATTAGAGGTATAAAATATTATTTATCATTAGAATACAACACTACTAATCATTTGATCTGATAATCATAAATGTTGATAATATTATGTGTAAGCTTCTGTATTAGATATTGTTGAATTGTTTTTATGAGAAAACTTTAATTTTAAACACTAAATTAGAAAAATTCAAATGACAAAGTCAAGTCTTTAAACAATCCTTAATTATAAATTATTTATTTCAATTAGCCTTTCTTACATTTGTTATGTCTAATAGATGAGTCAGTCTGACTGAAGCTACTACCAGCTGCAATGCAGTAATATGTTAATAAGAACCGGCAAATTATTACTTAATACAGTGCAACCTCAATATATATTGACTTCCCCGATTTAACAAATTTCTTCATAATCCCCTTGAATTGTCCATAAGAGTCAATGTAAAATATACCTTTAAATTGTGATAAATTTTTGTAAACAACCTCTTTATAATCAATTTTCAACTACAAAAAACCCTTTTTTGAACAAATTTTGTTAACCCAAAACCTTTAAATAACGTTCCTACCAATAAATGATGACCCGTAATCCCATAGTATGTCACGGCTGGTTTTGTTTTTTATTTTTTCACTTCTTGGTAACAAATTTTTGACCAACCTAACCTCAATATAACAAACCTCAGTTTAACAAATGACTTGATATAAAGAATTTACTTGCTCCCTTTTAATTTGTTATATTGTATATTTAAAAATTCCTTTACTATGTTCATATTTTAGTGTTGTGAAGGATTTATTCTTAATCTATTTATTTAAATTATAGGCTTGGGCGGAAGCAGTGGCAGCCACACAATCCGGTGTAGGTACACCTGAACAGAAGGCAAAAGGATCAAGCTGGCCCATCCTTCTCTTCTTCGGTGTGATAGCAGCCGCTCCTTACATTGTTCTTAAAATGCTTAGTGGATTGACATCCAGTATACATGAGAAATGTAAGTTTGTTATTTATATTAATAATATTTTGATTTTAATTTTTTGCTCTTACTATACAATTAAAAATTAATAAAAGAAATGATATTATGTAAACATATAGGCATTAAAACTATATATACTGGCTGGTTTTCTATTATATACTGGCTGACCCGGCGAACGTTCGTACCGCCTAACAGTCAATGAATGTCGTGTTACAGATTAGCTGAACTTTTGACAACCAATATGTATGTCAATCCTTTTACGTTACGACAATATTCTACATTTTTAAAATATAATACATCGAATATTGTGGATATATCTTGTCGATTCAAAACCTTTAATTAAATTCGTTCTTTAATTTGAGTTTACCGTATCGACGTGATGAACATATGTATGAAAATGATTTTTCTTTTATTTTATTTTTTTGTCAATTTTTCAATGTTTTTAATAGTTATCCTGCTGTTAAGGACGGAGACAAATACCACAAAAAAAACATAAAAAGGGTCCAGCTGATCTCCAGTTATAAGTGTTCGAACAAACCCGACTTTGTTTTATATATATGTTATATATATGAAGATAATTTGAGTCTAGAAACGCCATACTTTCGTCCTCCACTTATTGTTTTTGAACAAGATTACATAAATAATAAAGAACCTGTTAATTATATAATAGGCTCTGCATTAGCAAAACAGACTATATTAACAATGGTAACTTTTTTCCTGCCTTATTTCAATTGATATACGTAGTATTTTAGTGATGATTTAACTTTTTTTGACAAGACAAAAATATTTTTATAATAATGTAAATTTTATTTTGAAACCTTAATCTTTTACTTAATATTTTATGTATATATGTTTTCTGTAAACTGATAAAAGAATAGTAACAGATAACACAATCTGACCAACGCAAGTTATCTGTCAGAGATAAATTGCATGTAGATTTATTTGTTTAGAGACTACAATACTACAAAGGAGGTTTTTTATTATTCAATGTTAAGTTGGAGTTAATGCACTCTTCCTCATCCTAGAGTAATATATAAAAACTTAATCATCTTTAAGAGACTGTTATGTGCTGACCTGATTAACTCAATGTATCTTTATGTTTATTGTTCACTCCTTTATTTTGCAATAAAAGTTTTATTATAGTGAAATAGCAGAATTACAAAATAATTACTGATATAATATTATTGTAACTTACAGTACAAGACCCATCAACGTGGCAAAAGCCATTACGAGCAGTTGCTGAACATGAATTCCAAGCAACTTCTCCTCAGGAGATCAGCTTCGCTGCTAACCAGGTTTTAACTCTCGCTCCACAACACCTTCAAGGACACCTCTGGAATTCTGGTTGGCTAATGGCCACAACAGACAAACAAACAGCTGGACTCATACCTGTTAACTACATAAAAGTCATAAAACCAACAAACACGTGTGAGACTCAAAATAATAATCAAAACCAAACTAATCAAATAGATGAAAGTAAACCAGAAAATACGGAAAAACTTAATTTAGAACAGTATTACGGATCAGAAGAGTTGTAAATAACTTTAATTGACAATCTATTTTGTCATTGTGACTTCTTTTTTTTTCTGAAAAAGCAAACACTATAGATAAAGGAGTAAAAATATAAAGCAAATTATTCAGTGAATAATCATTCCAATGGTATTAGTAAAATATTTTTCTTGTTTGATATTCAGTTTGTCTTTCATTTCTTTGGTTTTTTTATTAGCAAAATTTGAATTTATTTCTATATTCATATCAATATGCTATTACATTCTTTGTATTGTAATCATAAAATTATTATACTAGCACACATTAAAACTCATTTAAATTGCCTTAAAATATAGTCTTCTTTTGTAGTTACTGCTAAGTAGCAATGCTCTATGCAGCTTGGCGCGAGAAAAAACGATATACGTACGATTCAACTTGGTAGTATGATACGTTAAACTTTGACAATAAAGTTCCCATTTTTTAAATATACATATTAATTGTAAAAATTAAAGTAAAATGAAATAAAAATTTGAAAGAATCGAAGAAAGCAAAAACATCTACAAGCAGCGCAAGCGCTCTGGAGTCATCAACTATAGGTGAAATGACGTTAGAGGCTCACAATCGTTCCGCGGTAAAATACGTAAACTTTCATGTGTTTTTCAATAATTTATTGACGTATTCAAAAAATGTTTTCACGGGTATATTAATTTCAATCTATATTCCAATTCTATTAAGTTGAATATAGCATTATCAACATAATAAAACTTCTACATTTTCGTTTTTCAATTTGTGTATGGAATATTCAAATATTAATTTCGACCGTTAATAATTAGTTTACATTTCGTCTCACACCAAACTGAATAGAGTAGTTTTTATTATTTCGTCTTTAACTAGTCTTGGAATATTTATTAGTGTAATTTTGTTATTTATAAATCATAGCAATAGGTTTGCAACGTTTTGATTAAAATATTTGTAGTCATTTTTAAATTTCAGATGTTCACAATAGCTTGCAATAGATTAAATTGATAATTCAAAGAGTAATCCAGAAGAAATACACCATGTATTATTTTTATATCTTATATAAAAGGGTTGTAAATAGTGGATAAGGGTTTCTAATCAATAATTTATTATTATAAAAATTTAATTTTACACTCCACTGTTATGAAATGGGATTTAATATTTTTTAATTGTAATTAGAATATTACTGTATTTTTATCAATTATTAAGTAACCATGTATTAAATTAAATATTGTGTTTGTTATAAGAATGTGATATGAATTTTGCATTGCTTTAAATCTTTTATTTCATGCTTATTATTATCTACAATTATTTGTTATAAATTTAATGGACTGGACAAGGGTTAGGAATTAATTAGAATTTTTTTCAACTATTTGCCATTTGTGAGTGATGCTCTCTTGTTAGCATTTTACTATCGTCATAAAGTGTGTGATCGACTGAATTTTTACAATAAAAGCAATATTATACAATATGTTTTATTATTTACTACAGTAGAACACCTAAAAAAAGGACAACTAGTTTTATATTATTCCTTTATAAAATCGAAAATTTTTGATTGACGAACGACTGCAACGCGTTTTCGAGCGGTTTGCAGCCCCAAATTCGCGCAAACGTTCGGATAATCGAGGTTTCTACTCTGTACATTCATTAAATTGTCTTTGCCTAGAAAATTCACATTTTTCTGGAATAAAAAGTAATCCTATGCTATTTTCATCCATTCATTCCTTTGTTAGAGTTTAAAAGATGTCCATAATATTACTATTTATTAGAAAATAAAACAAAGAAATATGGTTTTAGTTTTATTGTAAAGTCATAGTCTAAGTTTACAAGTAGGGTTCAGGGAATTCGAATGTTACTTCACGTCCCGTTAACTTCTTGTATACTGACTGGAAGGTGTCCACCTGAAAACAAAAATTTTTGAATACAACAAATATTAAACAAATGGCTAAGTAAATACAAATCAAACATGGCAACCTAACTATAAATAAAATTAAGTTATACATGAAAGTTCTTTATTGATGGTATTTAAATTTAAAAAAAATAATAATAGTTTTAATAACTAACTCTTAGTAATAACTCTATTAGGTCTATTTTCATTGCTTATATTAAAAAGAAAATTTTCTTTTATTTATTGTTTACCTGTTTGATTAGAAGTACTGTTGAAATTAAATTGTTTTAAATACTATAATTAATAATTTTTACATATTTATATTTTAAAATGTTGTTTTTAAATTTAGGACTAAGATTGCTTGAAATAAACATCCTGGCCTTACCTTGTGTTCAATGGTGGTCTGCTGATTTTTATCCAGATGCACTTTAATGAGCTGAGAGCCATCCAACTTAACCCTGATGCGCTTGCCAACAATCTCAGCAGGGAATACAAGGTCTTCCAAGATAGCATCATATACAGAGGTTAGGGTCCTAAAATAGTATACAATTGTTAATTAAGTAACCACTAAAATTTTTAAGGTAAATTATTGTTTCCACTATTTTGAGCATAGTTTAGGGAAATTATTATTTGATTTAATTCACATCAAGGGGACCACCAACAAAAATAATTTGTATCAATTAATTTGTAAGAGAATTGTTTCTTATAGTTAAAAACTTAGTTTATTTTTGTCAAATTCTAAATTTGTTTTTTTTTTTCGTACAGTAAATTGGAAACGAATAAATCTAATAGATGTTTGAATAACTTCCGACACTTTTTTTTAAATATTTCAACGTTATATAATATATTAAATAAAAGCTTTAAATGTACTAATTCTTTAAAAAAACATATTAACATGTGATCACCAATAGTTTAAGACTTATAGCGGTTTTATTAATTGAGTTTGAAACAGTATTAATTAAAATAGAGAATTATTTTGTAATTTTTACAAAATTCACTATACCCCACTTTTTTTAGCTTGATTGAAATTTCCCATTTACTTAAAATTCTGATTTTAGATTCTATTTAACATGAAGAAAAAAAAGGTTATCGCATGGTACATTTACGCCACAACTACTTCTTATGGAGTAGCATTTCAAAGTGGTAGGCTGCATTTCAACCAGATCAGCGAGGAATGTGACTGTCAAGAACCAAGATAATTGCCTCATTTGACATACTGACATTCAATAAGAAATGATTAAAAAACATTGCCTAACTTTAGCAAAGAATAGATATTTGTAAACATATCATTGATTAAGTTCTAACATCTGAAGTAAATCCAAATTGGCTACTTTACAGAAGTTTCAAATATCTGCATAATTTTAATTTAAATATTAAAACCAAAATTGACTTGTAAGATGTTAAAACTAATAGATGTGTATTGAAATTCATCTTTATTTTTCTTAATTTACATTGTTGGTAGTATGGTCAAACTGAGCAACATTCAATAATAAGCAACAACTGGCCACATAATTTAAAAAACCAAGTCATCATTTGCAGTGTGGCTGCACCAACTCCTTGGTGAAGTTGAGATGTATATATGAAGGATTTATTAATGGTTATGCTATATCTTTTAAGTTACCTTGATCTAGGCCTCTTTTGTTTGTTAGCAACACGGGTCTTGTGGCTTGGTTTAGGCAGGATTTTGCGGTCACCAATGAACACAACATGCTTGCCACTGAACTTCTTTTCCAATTCACGTACCAATCTGATCTGGATCTTTTGGAATGCCTTCAACTTGGGCATCGGCACATAGATGATGATTGACTGCAAATAATAAGATACATTTTAATTACTTACTAAAATTTATTAGAATATTTCCACAATACTTTTTAATTTCATGGAAATAAAACGCATTTCATACAATTATTTATAATCTGTTGAGCATTTAATTTAATTGTAACCTAAATATAGTCTTCTAAGATCTAGACCCTTGTATGAAGAAAAAACTACTTTTACAGGTACAAATTATTACAACTTTTAGAAATAAGATAAAATCTACTCCAGACTTAGGGTATTATATTGTTGACATAAGTCATTACAAAAATTAGTTACAAGTATTATAAATAATTAAATCAAAATCAAAATAAAAATACCTTCTTATTGTGCAGTTCAATTTCTTTAGCTTTTGTAATGTAAAGCTCCCTAAGTTGGGCCTTCAGGTCGGAGTTGGTTTCCAACTCAACCAGGGCCTGTGAGATTGAAGTTTCGAAGCCATCGGCCTCGACGGCGTTCGCTTTGATGATCTTCGTACTCATCTGTAAACGAAACCACACTTTATAATTGCACGGCGTATAGGTTAGGTTGTAGTTTTTCAATTTATTCTTTATAGGAAATGCAAAGAATGTACACCATACAGCCTCCGTATAGGTTAGAAGTTTATGGTAAACACAATTTATATACACTCTTACACATAATCATGTTACCACTGATAATATATCTTTATACTTCAATAGTTAATACTAATTTTTGTACATTTGTTCACATAAACTTATAAAAACAATACTGAACACGGAGAACGGTCAATTGCCACCGATAAATATCACAGTAATCATTGCATTTAAAAATAAATTTATATTCCAAAATCTACCACAATTAACCAAATTACATTTTAAAACCAATATTTACTGTTTATATTCATTTATTTTATTATTTTACTCTAGTTTTTCATAAAATTAACCACCTTGAACACTTAGCGGGAGCAAAAGAGACAGAAACAAAGATTCAGAAATGTCAAAACTTAAAATAGTTGCCAGTAACAAATAATTTACCAAAAACAATTTATGAATTTGAAAGTAAAATTATTAAGAAACATCAAGCTTGACAAACACTTTATGATTTCTTAGGCTTTCAAATTTCATGATTATTATATAGGTACTGGTGCACACTCCCCGGTTCAGCTCTGATTAATTTCATCACGTGTATTTATGTTTATCCATTTTTATCATATATTTCACGATATTTATCGTGTGTTAAGCTTTTTACTTAACTTCAAGACGTTCCAAATATTTTTCAGGAATCGTGGTAATATTTACTGTAGTTATGTAAAAACGAGATTAACCTAAAAAATTTATTACCTTTAAATTATACCTAATAGTTTCAGCAACCCTTTTAAATTTAATACACTTTCTGGGACATTTTGTAATTAAATTACTTTTCAATATTCGTATTTTAAATGTCAAATCTGTCAAATTGACATTGTCAACGTCAATTGTCATATGTTTGTCATCAATCATCATGAAATTTAAGAAGTATTAAAGAAAATGGAAATTCAAATTTTAAATGTAAGTTTAATTAAAAGACTACACTTATTCTTTAAAATAATTAAATGTAAATGTTCTACTTTTTTGTGAAGTAAATGAATCATTTTATTAGCAAACTTATGTTATCAGAAAAAAGAATAAATTAATTTAATTCAAAAACCTTGAAATAATGTAAACATGTGAATACCGGTTAGAGTATACAGATTACTCGTTGGATCTACACTATATGGGTA
This sequence comes from Limenitis camilla, assembly GCA_905147385.1. Taxonomy (NCBI): domain Eukaryota; kingdom Metazoa; phylum Arthropoda; class Insecta; order Lepidoptera; family Nymphalidae; genus Limenitis; species Limenitis camilla. Next base: position 4,659,429 of record LR990231.1, read on the forward strand.
AATAAAACTACTTATAAGATATTATTTTATGGCGAGATAAACATTTATTTTGCTTTTTTGTTTTTGTTATTATAAATATATAAACTAGGTAACATTAAAAAAAGGACAGATGCTTTGGCAGTTTGTATATATGACATGTAAGTCTTATTATAATGATTATTAATTATAAAATGTGGAAAAAACCCTCTGACTCCAAATTTGTTTCTCATCATAGCAACAAATCATTACCTTATTAAAAGACAAAAGATACTCCATGTGCAACCTGAAAAGTGTTGTGAAATTATTATGGAAAATCTGTAAGAAAAGGATTACAAAAATGAACTCTTCTCAACAGAAAACTGCATTCCAAGCTGGTGGTAGCTTCAAACAAATTTACTGACTGACCAATTTTTGATGTGTCAAAAGTACTGTTAAAAATAAGCCTTACTTGATTTTGTCAACAATTTTTTTGTATATAAAAGAGTATGGAATTCTATAGAAATTCGTGTTTGAAGCTTGAAATATAACTTTAAAACTTTTATGATTGTTAGTTAGTTTAGTTGCTCTTTTTGTCAAGACTTGTTTGTTACAGTTGTAAAACAATGTTTTTACATTCTGAGAGGACAGGTTAGCATACAATTCAATATAACGATACAAAGATCTGAGTTGGCTCTGAATATATCTCAAAAATTATAGTGAAAATTTCATGTCAATATTTTAATCAGATTTGTTGTCTTTTCTTTAGATATTGGACAGTTGGAGATTTTTGCAACCTGTGAGGTTTCATCTCATTGTGTATAAATTGATGCTTTTCATTTTCTGCCAATTAGTCAATAGATGTCTCTTAATTTTCTATTTGCCTGGTCTCTCATGTTAATATGATAATGAGGTAAAAAGCTTTTAATGTAAACCATATAACTTTATAATAGAAAATAAAGTTATTCTAAGAATATCTAAAAATAAAAATTTACTAAAATGTAGAGCCAATATTTCAAAACTATTCATCGTTTCATAAATAGCAGACATAAAATTATTAAAAACAATATTCATATGGATTTATTAACGTCCCTTTATTAGGGCAATAATATACAATAATTGTTATTTTTGTAGTCGGTACCAGCAATAGTATAGTACATAGTAGTATAATAGCACAATTGTATATACTACGTATTTTATTACAAGTTCGTTCAAGAGATATACTTATTATTAAAGAATACTAGCAATATGGATCACATACTACTAGTATTCCTTAACCCCTCTAACTAAGCTAAATGCTTATGTTAGTAGTGGGGACCGTCGCTTTATGTGCCTCCTGTTAACAAAACATTTTTATTCTGTTTTTACTATTTGTTGTTATAGGCAACACATAAAAACATAATTTGTTAAAACTGTCTAGCTATCAAGGTTCATGAGATAGAACCTGGTAACAGACAGACGGACGGACTGCAGAGTCTTAGTTATTGAGTCCCTTGACGTGAAATTATTATAGGTTTAATATTGCATGCATTTTTTAAGAAAATTCAAAACATTTTTCAATATAGTTTATTTACATTTAACTATAGTACGTAGGTACCATTTTGTTCGATATCTTTTTGCCATCTTGTAGGTAGGGACATGATCCCATTGCTATAGAAATTTTGGGGCTTCTGATCAAAAAACCGCGACAAGTAGTTTTGGCAGTCCTCTCGTGATGTTCATCTGACACTGCCTAAAGAATTCTGAAGAGACCGAAACAGTTGGAAATCTGAAGGTGCAAGGTCAGGACTATACGGCGGATGCATTAACACCTCCCAGCCAAACTCTCTTAATTTTTGCTGAGTGGCTAAATATGTGTGAGGTCTAGCGTTATCATGATAAAAAACCACACCCCATCTGTTGATTAATTCCGGCCGCTTTCTCTCAACTTCTTGCTTTAATCTCATCAGTTGTTCGCAGTAGAGTTCAGAATCGATGGTCCTGCCTGGTGGTAACAGCTCATAATGAATAATGCCCGTCCAATCCCACCACACAGACAGCATCACCTTGTTGCGAGTTAACCCGGGTTTCGCCACAGTCTGTGAAACCTGACCGGCCTTTGACCACGACGTTTTTCGCATGTTTTTGTCGTTCGTGATCCAATTTTCATCACCAGTTATCAGCTTCTTCAAAAATGGTTCGGTTTCATTACGTCGTAATAAAGAATCACAAATGAGTACACGGTTCATTAGGTGTCTTTCAGTGAGCTCGTGAGGTACCCAAATATCGAACTTTTTTGTGTACCCAGTTTTCTTCAAATGCGCCAAAACTGTTTTGTAGTCAATTCCCAGTTCTTCAGCTACGTCGTAACTACTGATGTGCCGATCTTGCTCCAAATTTTCAAAAATGGCATCCATTTTATCCGTAATAGGGCGACCAGAGCGAGGTGCATCTTTGACATCAATCTTTTGTAGTAAAATTTTAAAATGTATCGAATTTCTTCATTAGATTCACTCATCTTCACAGTACGGAAAACAAATAAAAATCACACATTTTTCCTAATTTGAATTTCATTGCTAAACAAAAAATAAATACAATGTTAAGATTTTTTTATGTTAGATATCGTTTGCACCGAGCAAATGGTCTATCTGATAGTAAGTGGCCACCATCACCCATGGACATCGACAAAACAAAAGTCTCTTGTTTTGTCGATGCGTTGCATCCTCGAAGATAGAGTGGGGGAAGGGGAGTGAAGAAAAAAATGCTGTGGTTTCAGTGGACCCTGAGCAAGAGCCCAGAGTCCACCAGATCCGCAGCATTAATGGTATGGGAGGTGGGTAAGTCTGGCCCACAGGGAGCTCGACCGGAACGCGTCTATGACATTTGGCGGGCGGATTCGCATGCTGGTGGTCGCCAACCAGTTGGGGAACAGATTCCACCAAGGGGGCGCTGGGTGTCTCTAATTTGAATTTGGAATTATCTACTTTAAAATTTAAACTTTTAGTGATACCAAAACCAGCCAGACACAGATAGTATAATAGCCAAAGAGATTTTATTACAAGTTCATACATACTATAATGCGAAAAGACTTTTTCCCCAACCTATTAAATGTTTTTATTTCATTGCTAAACAAAAAATAAATACAATGTTAAGATTTTTTTTATGTTAGATATCGTTTGCACCGAGCAGATTGTCTATCTGATAGTAAGTGGCCATCATCGCCCATGGCTGGGTGCCTGTAACGAGATGCTCCCCCAGCGGCAGAGGGGAATAGTATTCTAACCCCTCACGGGATATCCTATGTTTTTTTTGCGACCATTTTGCAGCCATGACTGTCTCCTGTAGTAAGTATCTCAGCGATAAATGAGATGCGTTCGCCATAAATTGCGTAATCTTTTACGTAGATCCCCTGGAATTCGATATTAGACTGTGATGATCTGTCCTTGTCCCAAGAGTATGGACTATGCATTAATATGTCAGTTAGTTACTTGTTCGTTTTTTCTTCATGATTCATTTAACAGGCTTTGTTTTGTTATTTAAAATTTAAAAAAATCTATGCAGTTAGGTATACTAAAAGTAAACCCATCAATCAAAATTTACACAACATATTGAGTGGTATGATGAATTACAAAACTAAGTAACACTCGACGACGTCGATACAAGCGGTGATAAGCTAATCTACTCATAATAGAAGAACAAGCTGATAACTGAGTGCTGTGTGACACCGGCAGTGACCCAGTGGACATTGTGAGTGACGCGCGCGCGCATGTTACTTATTATATTTTTTTTAAAAATCCTTCGTAAGTTTAATTTTTTATACATAGAAAACTAGTTTACATTTTTCTAAATAAAATTCATTATATTTTTTATGATTTTAAGTCAAATTTAATTATAACTATTTTGATGTAGCTGAAACTTGAAAAAGACCAATATGTTAAAACTGATACGCATTTATGGTGCCAGCAATAAATTATACTTTAATTTTATTGCTTTATTTTATTACTTACTTACTGGTTATCAGTCAGTTATATATTCTTAATTAAAGTATGAAACACTGAACTAATAAACTGATGATGCTGACTTAAGAATAAAGAGTTATAGTTTGAAATTAAATTATTTAATTTTCATAGACAACTAAAAAAATGAAAAACACGTCTGCTCTACCGAAACGAACCAAAAAATAATAATTTGAAAATGGAACCGGCGGGCGACATATTTTTTTTAGAGCCAGTAGCACTCGGATGAAAGTAAAATTAAGATTGAAAATAAGAGTTATTCGGAATTAAATCTTTTAATCTAATCGAAATATTATTTTCTAAATATGTAATTGTGTGTTAGAAAAGTTAATTAGTGAAATATTTTTAAACCGCTAATAAATTTATAATTGCTCTGGTATGTTGGTGTATCCTCCTCGACATTTTAACATATTTTATATTCTTATCTGAATCATCTGTTGTTTGAACAAAAAAAATCGCGTTATCTAAAGTGACTAACAAAATGAAACTCTTTAATTCTACATTCTTGGAAAATGGTTTTACTTTTTTACATCGAAATGTAATTACCGATAAAAATAAAACGTGAATTTTCTGTCCTAACATAATTAATACACGTTATCGGTATATTTACATTACTTTTTAATATATGCACTTTTACTATAAAAGGTTATTTTTATTACGTGTAATAATAATTAACAACCATATTTGCAATTCCGTTTCAATTACATATTACAATCTGACATCAATAGATGAGTGTTAAGGCCAAGGCGATCAGAATATCAAGAGAAAAATTTTAATTCGTTAATTTTTCTCGTTTAATAAATAATCTAAATTAGGAAAAGAATAAGTAATTCAATCTTGAAGAAAAAAAGTTTAGTTTAAAAGATAATCCAATTGAATTTCGGTGAAATTTACTAATACTTTGTACCGTCATTTGACCATAGTTATTGGTCAAATATATCAACCTATTGATTTATTTAATTCGAAGAAAGAGTAGGGAAGCACACTTTCTCCTAAGCCCTTTGTAATGCAAACACGCGATAAATATAATTTATAACAAAATGTTTTAGGGCAGGTACTTAACAGTGGCACCCTTCCACAAATATTTAATCAGTACCTGTTACTGGTGAGGGGACCAAAAAAAAGGAGATTGAGTCCTTAAAGTATATGCAATTGTTAAGTAGCCAGGTTACTACCTTTGCGCCACCTCCCTCCTATATCTGGGGCTGGAAAAACAAACATGATACATTGAGTTTTTGTTTAATCAATATCTTAATAAAAAAATAATGACCGAAATTCACTTTGAATGAAATTTGAAAATATTTTTTAATGTTATTTTTAATTATTGAAAATACATTTAAATAATTGATAAAAATCTAAGTAATACAATATCTACATAACATGTACTCTTCAAATTTTAATAAATCATGTGTACACCCCTTAAACTTCAGTATGCGTTACATCATGGAAAACAATCAAATGATAATTTACAATTTTCATAACAAGCTGACGTCAGATTAATATAAATATTGTGAGTGTTTCACATTGAGAATGCACTCAAATGCAAATAGGTCACATTGCGCACGTTATACATACTGTAAATATTTCATTCAAACCTAGTTTTCATCTATTATTATAGTGTTAAGTACGTGTTATACTATTCACGCAGACTACTGTATAACGGCTTGTTTACTAAAATACTACTCCCAAGTGTTACACTATTATTTTTTCGATTATTGCTCACGATGATTAATAATGATTTCTTCCATGGCAGCGTATTTACTTCACTACCTCCTTCTTTTTATATTTATATGTTGTGCCATCTTTAAAGACCATAATGCTAATCAATGTTGCCAACATCATAACTAACAATAACGTCTACTTACCTTTAAACCCTAAAATGCCGGCTCTAGCTTTGCACAGTTATAATATGTACTAAAATAGTGCAAAAAAGATGTTTACTAAGGGTATTTTGTTTATTAAACCGCAGAAACTATGTAATTTAATCTATAATTCGTAATTTTAACAAACACACTTGCGTATTTATTTATTGGTTTAAATTAGGGGACAAAATTGTGCACTAAAGTTAAGTTTAATTAGGTTAAAATCACTGAAAAGTTTCTATAATTTTCTAATATTCTATCTAGACTGTACTTTTTAATAGTAAAATATTTGGGAATGATAAAGGCAAAATATTATCTAATTAGCATTTTATTATGTTTGGGCACGAGGTCACAATCATTAGTTCTGTTTACCATCCCATACTGACAACGGCTACCAGATCAACCAATCCTAATATTATAATTTCGGAAGTAACACTTATAAAAACGCAGGAATCACTTCATAATACAAACCAAACAAAGGAAAGTGCCATTTAATCTACATCTAACGCCATCTATTGACGAATAAATGGCGTTCGTCTGTTTGTTACATAGTCTGGCTTTAATCAACTGATCGGATGAAATACGATTGAGATAGATTACAGCTTAGGGAAGGTCATAGTACGCCATCTATCGTGAGGATGAAGTTGCATGTCGAGCAGTGTGACCGTTATTTCTTTAGGGGGGGGTAGTCATAATTATATATAAATTAAAAAAAAGCAGTGATGGCCCAGTGGTTGAGACTTCAAGTCTTACTCGGGAGATCCGAGTTCCTGGGCACACACCTCTGATTCTGAATTATGTGTATTTTAAGCAATTAAATATCACTTGCTTTAACGGTGAAGGAAAACATCGTGAGGAAACCTGCACTCTTGAGAGTTCCCTAAAAGTTCTCAAAGGTGTGTGAAGTCTGCCAACTCGCACTGGGCCAGCGAGGTGGACTATGGCCTAATACCCTCTTAATTCTGAGGAGGAGACCCGGCCCAGCTATGGGCAATGATGACATAATTATATAAATTCAAAATTTATATTAATATGTAAGGCTGAAAAGTTTGTTTGTTTGCTTTAAATCGCTAATCTCAGGATCTACTGGTCCGATTTGAAAAATTCTTTCAGTGTTAGATAACTTATTTATCGAGGAAGGCTATAGGCTATACATCATCACGCTAAGAGCGGAGTTACACGCGGATAAAGTCGCGCGGGTAACTAGTAAAATAATATAATGATTACCTTTTGTTTTCCAGAATCATGACATCAGCCATATTAGTGACAGGCGGCGCCGGTTATGTCGGCTCGCACACAGTCATCACCTTGCTTGAGAAACCTGAGAAAGAGGTGGAAATCGTGGTCGTGGATAACCTTAGTAATTCTTACAGGTAATTTTGTTGGTTTATATTCAACTAATTATCAAAGTTCAGAATTGTCAAAGTGCAAAAATTACGATACAAATGTTTAAATAAACATGGTATATGACATAATATGTTATCATTTTAACCTTATAAGAATTTACTTAATTCTTGTTTAGTCATGTATCATATAAAATAATTTTAATTAAAATGATAATTTTCAAAAATGCGACGGCCAATTGTCGCGCTGTTAATTTTACAATAATTACTCATTGGTCAAAATATTATTTTCTCACTACAGATCCGCTGGTGAAAAAAAACCCGAGCCATTAAGGATAATAGAAGAGATGACTGGAAAAACTATACATTTCTATGAAATAGACATTAGAGACAGAGAAGGATTAAATAGGATATTTGAAAATGTAAGAACTTTCATATAAAATAACGTCAATTACTTAACATTCAACTGTCGATAACGGTAATTGAAAAATGTATAATACGACCGAAAAAACATTTAATTTTCAATATATTGTTGCTAAATAAAAATAGTCAGGCGGTTACAACAGTAAACATATTTTATTATTATCCCACAGGAACTCTGAATTTTTCCGAGATAAATAGTAGCCTGTGTTAATCCAGGTGATTAACTATCTGCGTGCCTAATTTTATTGAAATCCGCTCAGCTGTTTTTACGTGATTGAGTAACAACTGCCGTTTGTCCAACGTAGGCGTACATTGAAGTGTGAAGGCGCTAATAGAATTAATTAAAAAGACTTCTGTTAAATAAGTTTACTTTATATTTTTTTGTAATTTTAGCACAACATAGAATGTGTAATACATTTTGCAGCACTGAAAGCTGTGGGCGAGTCTGTAGAGAAACCTTTGGAGTACTATCAAGCCAATATATCTGGAACTTGCACATTGTTTGAAGTAATTATACTTCCATATTTTTTTTTTGATACCTTATTTAAGCTTGAATTATCCATGATTCAATTTAATTAATATTTTGATCGTACAACATTCCTGATTTACTTTTCAACTTCCTTCATCTCCTATTCGGAGTTTTACGAAAAAAAATATTAAAGGAAAAAAGTGAAGGAATTCGTAAATTAGTTAATACTTTTGCATAAAATTCTAAATAAAATCAGTATGATAGTATTGTCTAAACATAACCAGCTACGAATATACAATGTAAGCAGCATGCTTTGATATGGAATCTATTCAGTTTTATCAATAATTGCAATCTATATTTAATATCAAATAAATCATCTTCACATACAAAATGAATATTAACAAATTGTTTAAATGTTATTTATTTATTACTTCTCAGGCGATGCGTAAGCATGGTGTATATAAACTAGTATACAGTTCCTCATGCACTGTTTATGGAGAACCAGAAAAGTTGCCTTTAGATGAAAACCATCCTACAGGTCAAGGGCTGACCAGTCCCTACGGAAAGTCCAAGTATTTTTGTGAGGAAATTATGAAGGATCTGTGTAGAAGTGATCCAGTAAGTAAAGTTTCGATTATCATGCTTTTTGAAGAATGTTTGTATGTCATATAATTTTTTACTAAATTTATTACAGAAATGGATGGTGGTATCTCTTCGGTACTTCAACCCAGTAGGCGCTCATAAAAGTGGAAGAATTGGAGAAGATCCTTCAGGAATTCCGAATAATCTCATGCCTTTTATATCCCAGGTCTGTGTCATAGTATTTCTTATTGCCATTTATTGTCTACACCTACAGGGATTCGTGATTATGTTTGACACAATTTTTCTCGAATAAGGTAGCATAAAATTCCATTATTTTTCACGATTGTGAAGTGACTTTTGCCTATTGGATATCCAATAGGAAGCTGAGAATTCACTCCCCAATCATTACGTAGCTTAGATTAACAAGATTACTAGTTCCAATCCAAATTGCTAGTAATAATTTTTTGACAAATCGACAATGCTCCTGAGGAAAGGGGACCTGACAGATAAATGGGCATATCGTTTCACTTGTGTATCCGAAGTAACAATTATTTATATGTTTTAGCTCAGTGAATATATGGCGGGTCGAGAGTTATAAGATACACGTTTGTTATAGGTTGCAGTGGGTCGTCTAAAGGAGCTCCTAGTGTTCGGCAACGACTACCCGACGCCGGACGGCACCGGGGTGCGCGACTACATACACGTGGAGGACCTGGCCGAGGCGCACGCCAGGGCCGTCAAACTGTTCTCGCAGACTGGCTTCAGCGGATTCCATGCTATTAACTTGGGTAACTTAAACTTTATCATTTTTTTATTTTCTATATAATAAAACTTTAACATTATTACAAACCCAGTTTACATAAAATTAGCTTAATCTACGTAAATTGTCGCGAGCTTTGCGCGTGTTTGTGTGAAAAAAAATTAATTATATATTTTTCAAATAGAGTAGCTAAAGTGATATGACTGAATGGTTGTGGAATTAAAAATTTTGTTATCACATCATATTACAGAATAATACTAAAACTAAAAAAAAATATAAAATTCAAACAAATTTGATTCGTAGTTTCAAAGGTTAATGATTATAATCTTTTTTAATTCCAGGTACCGGCACAGGTTATTCGGTTATACAAATGATAGCGGCATTTGAAAAAGCTAGCGGGCGCAAGATACCGTACAAAATAGTCGGTCGCCGCGCCGGTGACATCGCAGCTAACTATGCCGACGTGTCTCTCTCGCACAGGTTGCTGGGCTGGCGTGCGACAAGGACGCTGGATAACATGTGCGCGGACACGTGGCGCTGGCAGAGTGGGCATCCTGAAGGGTTCAAGGGTTAGGCACAAGCATTTGTGCACCGGATGTCATGAGAATATTTTTATTATTTACTTTATAATATCTTGATTGTTTGTAATTTTTTTTTTGACGATTTTCTTATATTTTACTTTTTATCGTATTCAATATATGACTTAAAAGTCACAAAAAATATAATATATTTTGACCTATAAAGATTACAAGAGACATTGTTATATAGTTGATATATCAGTTGATGGGCGAAATTAATGATCAATTTTAATCCAAAATTTTGGATAATGGATTGAAAATAGAATACAAATTCAAATTTGGAATATGTTTTCATTCTGTAATTTAGGGATTATATTTTATTAATGATGACCAGTGAGGACTTTATTTTGTGTTATCGATTTTATTTACTTTTATATACCAAAAATAGTTTAAGATTATTAAAATAATTTTATTCCCAGTAGAAGAATAGTACATAGTACAAATATATGTACCATAACATGTTCCTATTGTGTTGCCATATTATTGTTTTATTTATTTATATTTAATTAAGTAATTTATTTCTAGACCAAAGTTCTTTCCATAATATAGTGATGACCAGTGATTTAACTGTTTAATGAGTATCATAGGTATTTTATGTAATTTAATTACATTATTTAGTTTGAAGTAAAAAAATATATGAATTAAAAAAAAAATTATACATTTCGGTAACAGCATTTATTTTATATTTTCATCATTCCAAAGTGCATTTTTTACAAACTTTCATATATTATTTATCATAATTATTTTTATTTTTGTAAATTCGAATACTTATTAATGTTAAATAGAATTTTAATTGAAACTGTTAACGTGCTCGTAATAAAATTGATTACTCTTTATTGTTATTTTATTTTTATGAAAATGAGAGTATATTAAAATAAAACCATAATTCTTACTATTATTATTGTTTATTATTATCTAAAATTACAAATCTTTCATAATTTCCATCATTACGAACTACTTCACGTGGTTATTCAGCATTCACTTCTAAAAATAGCAGATTTACATTTTTACAACTATCATCAACTTGAAAAGGGGGTTTAATAACAAATGCTGAAAAAATATAGCTAAATAAAAAAAATTATACAATACATTAAGTGAAACATGAATTGCACCAAGAAATAAAAAGCAAAGTTTTGTACTAAGTTTGCATTTTCCAAACACTTAACCTAAGAAAAATGAAGTTTTTTGACGAAAATACTAAGTATAAGTATTATGCGTTTGTTGAGCACTAAAGTAAAGAAAATAAATGAAGACTATACCGTGACCTTACAATATTAACAAATATTTATTAAAGCATTCCAATAAAACGTCGATTCAATACATAAAAAAACCATTCCTGTATTCAAATATTTTGAAATTTCGAATAAAATAAATTTCCGAGTGAGATCTTAAACAGGATTGTGTTATTGTCTAATGGCTTTCAGGAATTCCGAGTCTGCCAATAACTAAGTGCTGTAATGATTAATATATAATGATCGAATGAAGATATATTTTCGTTAGTGTTCTAAATTCAAACTACCTGAATTAGAAACATTTTTTTTGACATAAAATTTATTGCTGTGTTTTAAAATCACACCTTTAGAACGCATTGATCTAATTCAAAATAAATTCTAATTACGCTATGAAAGGGACAGTTTATAATACTTTCTTGCTTATGTCAAAAAAATTTAATAACTTTTTTCTGAAAATCAATTAGTTTAAAAATCTTAGTAACCTTAGCCAATAAAATCCATTAGAAAAAGACACAATCCTGTGGAACATCTAGTATTTTTTTATTGTCGAATACTACAATTTTCAAATGAATCGACCTTGATATTGGAAAGCATTATAAGGCATCTGTTGGTGGAATAGTATCTATAAGATATTAAAATATCACTAATAACTAACGTTAAGAAATAGAATAAGTAAAGTTTGGTGGATATGTCCCAATCTATCACCTAAATATGTCACAGAATTACACCAATATTTTTTCATTGGTTCCGCACGATTTCTTCACTAATTGAACGTACCCATACTACGTGACCCGTTCTCAGGAGGGTTTGCAAAATACCACGTTTGCTCACAGGGATGGGGAAGGGGGTCTTAGGTTTTCGTCACGTAATTCCGTTCGTTCCGATATTATAAAGTCGTACGATCAGCTGTATATGAGGCAAAAAATATTTAAAAGCATAAATAAATATTTGAGGGGGAGGGGGCTGTCTTGGCATATAATACATGTAGTCACGTAAGGGGTAGGAGAAGAGGGAAGGGGTATAAAAAACGTCCCCTCATAAGCATGTATTATTCATATAAATCTTCCTTTTGAATCACATTATTGCTGAAAACCGCATTGAAGTCCGTTGCGTAGTTTAAACGGTCTAAGCGTACAGACGGCGAGAGCGACTGTTTTATATTATATAAAAAAGTAGTAGTTAGTTATTAGTAACAGTTAATATAAGGTGATGTTGATGTGATCGCAAAGCAGACTTTAGTAGTGGAATAATACTAAAACTTTGGTCGTTAGGTAACTAGTGGAGCTAAAGTGTGTCTGTGCCACCACATCATTGTAACTATTTCTATTTATTTATATTTGCTTTGATAAATCGTATATTACATTCTGTAATTATTACACAGTTCAACAGTTTTGTTGCCCTTTAAATAATTTTTGATTAATGTTGCATCTATAATTTATGGAGCTATAAATGATTATGGAAAATTGTTTCTAGTTTTTCTAATTTTCATTATAGTATGAGAAGTTTATTTTTTATTTCTAACTATGTATTGAACTTCTTGTAAACAGGAACTGTTTTACCTAAATCTGATGGTAAGTGGCCACCATCATCCATGGACAGAGGTGCAACCTCGAAGATAGCGTAGGGAGAATGATTTCAGCAGACCCTGAGCAAGAGCCCAGACTTCACTAAGTTTGGCCCACATGCGGCTCGATCGGACCGCGTCTATGACACTTGACGGTCGGATTCGCATGCTGGTGGTAACAAGACAGTTGGGGAACAGATCCTCTACCACCAAGGGGATGTAATGCGATGAACGAGATGCTCTTTCAGCGGCAGAGGGGAACTGTATTCTTAACCTGTCCCCTTACGGGAATGTCAATAATTCCTTTCCATTCCACAGAAGCTGTGCTTCTTCCAGAATAAAGTTTTCATCCAAATCTAAATAGTTACTTCACAGTGATTGAGTAACAAACATGGAAATATCTAAACATCCAAACGTAGAAACATTTACTTTTATAATATTAATTAGATAAAAAAGAAGAAGAAGAAGAAGTTTTCTTAAATAATTTTCCTGATTATCAAAAATCTATTCAGTATAAAGAAAGTATAACTAGAGCCAATTCAGAGAAGAGTTATCGAGGGCAACAAAAGCATATTTTATTACATTTATTGAACTGTGTCATATGTAATATTGATTATTAGTACAGCGTCAAAATATTTAGTCACAATTGTAACAATTTACCAAAGCATCCTATAAGCCATAGTATGGTGATATATCCTACTCATAAACATTTGCTTAAATCACTGTCCATTATGAACACTAGTTATTCTATATTGGAGCCTAAGGAACGGTGCATTTTTATTTAGAGATTCTCTGTATTTTGTCAAAAAGCTAGTTGAGTCGCCATTTTTTATGTATTCGATAGAATCAAACTATTTTGTTGTTATCCGCGAATATTTAAAACAGAACTGTGAGCGGATAAAATCAAAATAGTATTCTAAATTCTTTGCAATTTTTTTATATGGCAACCCTAAACCAAATATAACGTAAATATTCAATAAGTTTATCAAACACAATTATCCATTTAAAGGCAACTTCAACTTAAATTACAATATCAAGTACCTAATTTCTAATCTATTGACAAAATGCTTAATTTATGTAAAAAAAATACCAAATAGTAATTTAAATGACCACACTAAATAAGTGTTGCAAATAAAGAGCAATGTATTGCCAGTAATAAAAATGAATGTATGTTAGAAACAAGCAAAGCATACTGAGCGAGATTATGAGACTGGTTAGAGCTTAGGAATGATTCGAATAAATACAATCCATCAAAAAATATTAAAGTTAGATTAATGTTTTAGATTTAAAAAAAGGATGAAATACAGCAGTTTTTGACTTAAAATTTTGACTGAAAAATCAACCTTTACAAAATGTTAAGATTTTGCTACATTTACTTAGGCATGACGTCACAATCGAACTTCTCAGAATGTTTTCGGGAATACATATTTAAATTTGCATTAAAATGTAGTTTATTGCCTCAGTATGCTTTACATAATTAAAACGTTTTTATAACACAAAATAGTGTTGCCAGTTTAGGTAAGTGATGAATTGGCATATAAAAATATGTGTATTATTGTTACATTGGTGATTGGTGTCACTTCACTAAAGTCTTTTACTGTTAGCCTTCCCGCTTGATGCTCGGCATTTGTGGTGGGGGTTCCGCTAAACCTTTTACCTGTTCCGTTGTAATAAAATTTTTATTAAATACAAATATCTTTATTTATTTATATGAATATAGACTTACTTTTACAATATTTTACTATGCATATGTGGAATTCCACAAAATGACCTTGTCAGTTGAGTAAATGTGCTTAATGGGCTCTTGGAAGCCCCAAGAGCCTAATGAGCAAGAAAACATAATAATAAATACAAAAGATAGTAAAATAATATAAATATATTTAAAATTTTTAGGCAACATTGCTATTACAACTTACAAACGGGTTGGACACTGTCAGAAAGGAAAAATAAGCCCATTTACTTACACTGAGACCTTAATATCACTAATATGGAGGTGATCATGAATTTCTATATGTAAATAGTATGTCATACATACATCATCATCATCATCGTCACCCTTTAATGGCCCACCGCTGAGCCGGGTCTCCTCTACGGAATGAGGAGGGATTAAGCCATAGTCAACCTCGCTGACCAATGCAGGTTGGCAGACACACCTTTGAGAACATGGAGAACTCTCAGGAGTGCAGGTTTCTTCACGAAGTTTTTCCTTAAGTGGTCCCAGTGATCCTACTCGGGATATCCAAGTTTGATCCTGGGCACATGACCTCTGATTTTTCCAAGTTATGAGTGGTTTAGGCAATTAAATATTACTTACTATAACAATGTTGGAAAATATCCTGAAAAAACCTGCACTCCTGAGTTCCCTAAAAGTTCTCACAGGTGTGTGAGGTCTGCTAACTCATACTGGACCAGTGGAGTAGACTGTGGCCTAACTCCTGTTTACTCTGAGGAGAAGACCCGGCTCAGCAGTAGGCCATTCAGGGTTATGATGATGATAAAACAAATAATCTAAAATCTTACCTTAAGTCGGGCAGCAGTTTTGAGGAATGCAGGCAATTGTTCTTGAGAGACATTAACTTCTCCAGCGTACATGAACTCCAGTATCGCTTGCAGATGTAAGTAAGATACATCTTTTAGTATTATTATTGGATGCTTTGATGGATTCTCCTGAAAGTTATAAAACAATATAACAAGAATATTGCTAATTAAAAAAAAGAAACTGATATTAAACTAAATATGTATATTTTAAGAGCTACATTTGTTTTGCTGGGAAATTCAATTTAAAAATATTAATAGAGCAAACTAGTTGCCTAGTGCCATCCATATTTGGAGTTTTAATTAATATACACAATAACTATTGTAACCTTAGGTCCTCTTTGGCTATAGGTGGCAATGGATAAGGAAGAGAGGAAGACTTTAGAGGCCTATGCTGCAAGGCACACTAAGCAGAGAGAGCTTGGAATAATAAGCTTATTGTTATTAAAAAAATCACATATATACAATCATCATCAAAATGTGAATTGTTGGGTCCAAAATTGATATTTCTCCCTCTCTTTTTTTATATCTTAGATTTATGGTAAGTGGCCACCGCCAACATTAGCAAAACAACTCTTGTTCTGTCTATGTGTTGCATCCTTGAAGATAGAGTGGGGAGGAGGAGCGAAGAAAAAAATGCTGCAGTTTCAGTGGACCCTGAGAGCAAGAGCTCAGAGTCTACTAGATCCACAGCATTAAAGAGATGGGAGAGGGAAGGGTTCAGTTTTTTATGTGAAAGTAATCTCATTGTTTTCACATATTGTGCACATATGATATGCATTGAGGTTATCATGTGAACTGTGTGTAAATAAAATATTTATTACCTCAAAACTGTTAAATTATTGGTGCATTAATCAAATTAAATAAAAATGACTTGGTATGTGTATTCTTTTTATTGTTTGTAATAAACAATGCAATGCAAACAAGGATATTAATATTTGATATATATGAAATATTTTTTTTTGTTTTTATAACACTGAGTTCCATAACAGCAATAGCTGTTACCCTCATGGTTAAGTTAATCCAAATTTTATGTTTTGTTAAAATCATAACTGATTACCTCTAATAAACTTTTGAAGTAGGGACTACAAGCTGATAGCACCATTTTATGAGCTTTGCAAGTTTGTCCTTCACATGCAAGTGTCACCTGGAAAATAAACCTATGCTAATAATACAATCTTTCTTAATAACTATATTTTTATATAAATGATAAACCCTTTATCCTCAAATTGGTAAAGCATTTTGGCAATTTTTCTTATGAAAAAAGAGAAAAAATCAAGGTTACTTTTCGTTTATACTTTCAACTGTGTGTGAATTACATATCCAGTGGCAGGAATCTTTAAAACAAATATGGAATTTTTTTAAATTGTACAATACTTTCTAGAATGTTGCTTTGTGTCAAATCAATAGTTATTAATTTGTTAACATGATTGCAAAAATTATGAAAAGAAAGCAAATAATTTTAAAAACATATTGTTTAAATCAATATCTGGATTTTTGAAAAGGACTTGTTTTTATTTCCAATAATATTTTTATTCTTCAAAAGAGAGCTGTTCAGGCCATTTATAACTTAAGAGTGCGGGATTCCCTTAGAGATGTTTATAAAAAAAATAGATGTCCCTACAGTCTCATCTCAATACATATATTGTAATATTTTGTTCATTTACCAGAATATCCATTTGTATTCAAAACACAGTGACAAACATAATGTTAATACTAGAAACAGAAATAAACTTGTAACGCCTTACTATCGTCTCTACAAAGTTAGCAATAGCTTCATGGGGCTTGGTGTTTGCATCTATAATAAGATTCCACAGTCTTCTTCCAAAGTGGTAGCTTCAGACAAACTAACTGAACGACCAATTTTTGACGTTTCAAAAGTACTTTTTAAAAGAAGTCTAGTTGAAATATATCCTTTTGATTTGATTTATACTAATCTGCTCTTTGCTTATGAAATAATTGCACTAATAATTGTGGAAGTTATGCATTTAATATATTAGTTAATTATACAATTACTGATTATTAATAATGTGCTAATTATATAAACATTTTCTACATTTGCTTTTCAATTCAATAAAAGAGAAGAAAGTGCTATTGTTCCTGCAGCACCAGAGGCATCACAGAAGAATGTTCGAGAGACACTTCATTTCTCCCAAAAGTTTTAAATATACTCTTGGACTACTCTCATTCTACAGTAGTCAAATATATAGGTCACACCTACAGGGGCTGGAGCCCATATACTAAAGTTGTCTTCTAAATTGAGCAGTAAAACTTAGTAGAATAATCACTTTATATTCATAACAAGACAGGAGTCAGGGAGCATATATTCTAAATATAAATAATCCATAGCAGTATACTTTTAAATTGGGCTAAGTCAATTTTTCTTGAGGTTATATATAAATATTGTTTACAAATATGTGGGGTATGCTTACTAAATGGCGTTTATTACTCACGTCAGTAAAACTTTTTTCATCCCTCAAATGTCTAAAGGACGTCACCATATTAGTCTGGAAGTCGTTCCATTTGAGAAAAAATTGTTGGTCCCCCATATCGATATATTCCTGTAAATAAACAGTTTAGTTACCGTTTCTTAATAGATACGTGAAACTGTTATAATAGATTGTACCGTTAATGTAACATAAATAACGTAAGTAGAAATAGTGCATTAGTGTTCCTACGTCACTATGTGGAATGCATTGCATAGAAAACAAGCCTAGATACACATCACAGTTTTTAAGTAAATAAACAATTGTTCATACCGAAAGTTGCTACTTCGTTAACTCAAGGTCAACACCTATTATATTATAGTTTCCACTTCAAATTAAGCAACTGCATAAGAAATTATAGACGCCGTCTCGCATAAATTAGCGACTTCTTTCTATTTCTTCAAATTCCTTCATTCGACTATTACAGTGTTGCCACTTATGGTAATCAATTTGGGACATTTGTCTAATAGGGATGACAAGATGAGATCGATTAAACGATGAATCGATTTTATAAATCCGACTAATTGATCAGTGTTGCCATTTAAGATATCGATTGATTGAAAATTTGATTTTATTTACCCATTATTTTTCATCAATATAGAGCTCCTAACTTACTCATTTAATCGATTTATCTTATCACGTATGCAAAATGAGATGAGCGATTTATACCAATATTTTAGAAAAAGATCATTTTTATTAAGTAAAGGTTATTCTCAGTATGAAATTTTAAAGTTTATGTTTTAAATTGCAACACGTTCAATTATTAAAAAATAAATAAATATTATTAAAAATCAATTATTTTTATATACCTGCATGATTACGTATAATTAAAAATTAACTTGTAATTGTGACATTTATGTGATAATCTTTATACTTTTTAAATAATGTGCTGCCATCTTGTATAAAATAAAATATTTATTTTAAAATGACCCCGTCAACTGGCAGTAGCTTACATTCATTATTTGATATTATGTTTGTAACAGGGCATACAATCTTCATGATTTTTTTCAGTATAAAATATATTTAAACTTTTTTCATCAAAATATGTTTTTGATGTTTTTTTTATTGAAATATAACTTAAAAAATATTTTTATTTATAGTTGGCAACTGACGAAGTTTCCGAAGTCCAACAAACTGTCAGTGTCAACAGATTTCAAAAATCAATAGGTATTCAAATTTCAAATTACAAATAAATAATGACCATGGTTAATGTGATGTTGGTTTAACACTTTTCTTTAAGTTTGGCTAATTTTCATTTGTAAAGGAAAGTCTTTTTTTCTAGATTCACATTCAACTCTTCATGTTTTTCCTAATCCAGATAAGGACATAACTCGTTTTAGGCTATGGATTATGGTTGTGGAAGGAGATATAGTGGGCTTGGATAATCAATACATTTTCAATAATCGTAGTTTGTCACTGACATTTAAAATTTAAATTTCAGTGACAAACTAATAAAATTTAAATAAACCTGAACTAGATAAAACTAGATAAAAATATAGACATTATGTTAGTTATTTATGTATATAACTCTATTTTATTTTCATAATGTGTTATATTTGATTTCATTTCAGGACCAACAAGCATTCCAAAGTTTACCTTTGAGGCTAGAAGACATCTGAGATCTTTAGATGACATTGGACAACACATGCCTTCAATGTCAAAAGGTAAAATGAATATTATCTCACTATTAGTGCTCACAACTTCCTTTATGTGAATATCTTTACCAAACTTCATATATCATACTTCAACTCTTTTTTTATTAATCCTGATCATCAAAACATTTTTGGGCATACAAATCATCCATTGTGTTTATATTGGTAATAAATTATCTGTTTGCCAAATTTCATCCTTATCTCTTTAGTAGTTTTTAGGGTTCCATACCAAAAATGGACAATTAGAACCCTTATAAAATCACTCCATTTAACTTCCGTTCCGGACTCATAGTTTGCTACAAAACTATTTCACCGATTGAATTCAAATTTGGCACACATATGTATTTTGAATTTGGCACATTTAATTTTTTTTAACTTTAAAAAACTGTATTATATGACACATACATATATATGAAAGGACTTAACGGAACTGACAATCAATTTTCTTTACCACTATCCTACTTGGAGTAGGTAGGATAGTGGTAAAGAAAATTGATTGCCACAGCCCGACACGGCCTTCACCATTATCCTACCCCAACTATACCCCAACATATATATTTTTTTATAATTTTAAATATATATTTTTTTATATTTTTAAAATACCTATACAGTTTTCAAGTTATTATACATAAATTGGATTTATCATAATAGTGTAATTAAATCAGAGTTCTTAAAACAACTATCATTATTATTTATCTTATAGTATTGATTAATACTTTTTCAGGAAGGTGTGAGTGTGGCCTAGAATATGCTGTTGAACACCAACAATTCATACAAAGTTAAAGCTTCAATTGCTCACATAGATCTTTTAGTTAAGTTTCTGGACAATTTTATAGCAATATAAAAATATTACAAGGAAAAAGGTTACAGTATTTTTAAATTTGAAATAAATTTTATTAATATCCTATTTTGTTTTATTGCATATCTTTATCTGCAGGATAATCTAAGACAATGCTATTTCATTATATTTTAATATTAGATTATTCTTCAGATAAAGAATTTAGTGATATAAGTGTTATTTAAAAATATATGTAAGACCTAATTAATTTTCGTAATACCACGCTACTATATGACGTATGGTTATATATATTATTTGTTATTGTTCTTGGTCAAAAATGCAGAGGGCGTCATTTAGTATAACACATTTATGGCATAAGATTGTACTCTATGCCCAATATTACAATGTACTTTGTGTTTTGTAACCTATACTATATTATCGTTATATAGAAGCATCTCTATGTAGTCTGTGTATAGAAGTCATATCGCACGCTTATTCATACAAAGATGTAATACAAAAATAACGTTTTTTGGTAATGAGCGTTTAAAGTTTTGCACTTTTGTCACATCATCTTTATTTAATTATAAACAATAAATGATTAAGTATTTTAAATATGTGATTGTTTTAAATGTTAGTTTAATGTTTGAGGATTGAGTGGAAATTAAAAAAAACGAATTTAAATATTAATGAATTAGTAAAATATGAACCTGAAAAAAAAGTTTATACTTATTTCAGTTTACGTTTAAAATGTTGGTGATTTTTTTGAATATCGTCCGGTATAACACGAGATACTACAGTAAATTAATAAAATACTCATTCAGTCGTGTGACTTTAATAAGCTTTATTTCGGTTTATTTTTATTTAAACGGCGAGGCAGCGGGAACACGGTCCAAGCTACCGAAGGTACCGGAGGGCTCCAGAGAGAGGAACTTACGCAAGATACGTGTCGTGTCCAGTATTACCACTTTCTAAATCAGTCTCTTGACCCATTCATCTCACGCGAGCCTCTTAAGGTGTTGATGGAGACTCTTGGCCATTAGGCCATTGGCCGTTAGGTTATATCGGCACAACGACTGCTGAGACCACAACTCATGAGCTAAGTCAAGATATTTCATTTTTTAATCTTCTCAGGTTTCACGAGATTACCGTCATGCGGGTTGGTGACCTCAACAATCATTGTGCAGCGCTCCGATCGATCTATCACCACTATATCAGGCTTATTGGCAACAATAGTCATGTCAGTGTTTATAGTTCGATCCCAGTACAACGTGACGTGACCATTTTCGTGAACTGGGGGTCGGGCGCATACCTATAGTACGGCACCGCGGTCTCCACAAGGCTGTATCGAAGAGCAAGTTGCTGGTAGATAATCTTAGCCACTTTTGTGTCTGTGAAAATACTCGCCCATAGCAAGAAGAGGACAACCGGAAATAATATGTCTGAGTGATTCACCCAGACTGTGACATGCCCATGATACGGTGGAATATCCACCGTGTCATCCCTCACAATATACCTCCAGTAGTTCCTCATCATGTTAACTTCGTCCATAATTGCACAGATAAAAGCTCCGGTTTCCCCAAATAGGTAGCCAAACCGTAGCCAAGATACGGACGCTTTAAAGTCTACCGCGTCCCCGTGAAGGGCGTGGTAGAAGCGTCCGTATAACTCCTTGCTCTTCCATACCTCCTTGCGGTTGTCGGTGCTAAGCACTATAGGTTTGCGCCAGTTCTCTTTTGCCAGGGCAAGCGGGGTCAGTCCCTTGTCCATTGCAATCACATCTTGATACATTCCCACGTCAGTTTGGAGAAAACTCCATGAGTTTGCACACCTTCCGGTTATGGAGAGTTTTAGCATTCAAAAGGGTTCAACCCCCACATTTTCGAGGACGTACAATCTCATTACCGAAGATCGAGGGCGATGCATTCGATATGTGGCAATATTCAATGCACGCACGCACTTTCTATCTAAGTTGTCTAGTTCTTTCTGAGTCCACCTGGGTATGCCGAAGGAGTACATGAGTATTGGCATAACCCAACAATTATAGGCGCGTACCTTATTCCCTCCTGACAAAAGACTTTTCAATATTTTTCTCAAGAGAGCAGGGAAGCATTCCCGCACTGATTGTTTTATGTCAGTCTCGATAATCCCAAACGCCTCCAACATATCCAAATACTTGTAGGTCTCGTCAGCAGAGAGTGATCTAAGGTTTAGAGAATCCGATAATTGTATTCACTCTTTCCTCAATCCTCCCTCGCTCCAAATTCCGTTCTAATAGAGTTACTATAAGTTTCCGTTACTTTTAGTTATTCGATTATTTGTAACCTGGTTGGAGCGAACAGTTTCAGATCATCCATGTAAAGCAAGTGGGACATTACCTGACCACCTCTCCGCAAACGATACCCCAACCCTGAATTCTCCAGCAATGTACTAAGAGGGTTCAAGGCTAGGCAAAACCACAATGGGCTCAAACTATCGCCTTGGAATATACCCCGCTCAATCCTTACAGGTTCATTATTTCCCTGGATTGGTCGACACCCTGGATATCGAATAACCGTCCACCATTGCCTTATGCATGATCTCAAGAAAGCGCAAAGAGTTGTATTTAATTTATATAACTCCAGCACCCCCATGTGGCACGTAATCATAGGCCTTCTTATAATCTATCCAACATGTCGACAAATCCCTTCGAGAACAACGAACCTGTTGTCATGTCAATGAGGAGTAGCTCCTTAGTGCCACGTGACCCATTCCTACATACATTTTGAGAGGCAGACATGATAGCATTATTATGTATATGGCTGCCAATCTTATTTCTCACAATAGATGTAAGAAGTTTATAGATCGTTGGTAAACATGTGATGGGTCTAATTTTTGGGTTCCGTGGCTCTACCTGACTTATGGAGCACCTGCTCCTACGTTCCTTATCACCCACCTGAGTGATAAGGAACGTAGAAGGGCTTAAGGAACTGTGGCAGCGACCCCGACTCAAGAGCAGACTAAAATTGAGATGCCAAGCAAACATGTGAGCTGCGCAGCCACTTCAACCAGAAGTTATGCCTTCATCTTGGGTTTGAGATAGGGTGGCGTCTATATCAAATGTATAATGCGACGTTCTGGGGAATGCGATGACATACTGGTAAGAAAAGAAAATCTATTAAAATACTTATAAAAGTCTGTTCCAATAATTATTAAGATTTTTTTTCTAAAATAGAGAAATTATATCAAGAATTCTATTTAAGTCTAGTGTTTTTTAAATGTTAAAGAGAAATAATCATATATAATATTTACAGTTAGAGTATTATTTATTAATAAACTGCATGAACATTAAATGTGCCACAAACAGGGTGGGTTTTAACAAAATCTAATAATACTAAACTGAAATAATTTAAGTAAATGCAAATGATTTTTAAATTGATTAAAAATAAACTGCAGTAAGTCTAAATGGTTTTACTACTACGTGAATTAATTTTAATCATACAGTGAAATAAGTCGAAATAATATCTCTTTACTAAAAAACCAAAATATGATTTGTATCTTAGTTTTGAATAATATAGAGAATTTTTACGTTTTATTTCTGACTTTGAATTGCTTTACTTGAATCATAGCTGACGGATTACTGAATACATCTCTTTACTTGTGTCAAACTTGTCACACGAATACGTGGAAAAGAGCGCGTTGATCTTTTATCTCGCTCACAGACATTCAAATCGAGAGGCTGTTGGAGCGAAAATATTCTCTAAGCTGCGTTAATTTGATTTATAGTAAAATCCCCAAACTGGTCATTTTTGAGTTATTTCTTTGTTTGAATAAGCGTGCGATATATATCATTATAGAAGAATGCTTTTTATCTTGAAAGAAATAGTTTTTCCTCGCTATCATTATCTAATTTACTTGACTTAACAATTCCTCTTTATAAATTAATTTTATTAATTTATTATCATATATTAATTTATTCATGTAGTCAATTATTTTTAAACGCTATTTACTGCTAAGGGCTATGAAGACATTAGGTAAATTTTAATTATCATAAATAATTTAACATATTTTAATTAATTTTAATTTAATAAAACAACATATTTTACAAGCAATTACTTCTTTATTAATCCACCATAATGTATTTCACAAAAAACGTTTTAAAAACGACACTCGTATTGCAAATAAAGTAAGAGAGGCAAAAGTGAATAGTAAATACGGCTTAACAATAACAATTACCATTAAATCATGCATATTTATATATTGATATTTTATCTTTATGTCCTAAGTTACAGTATATATTAAACACTCAAACTACGTTTTGAAAGGCCAAGCGGTGTTGCCACATCTTATAAATAATTTTCCTTAATTGTATCTTATTCCTAAGTAAGTACGACATAATATGAATAATATTTAAAATTATATAAGCACAGGTTCCGTTCTAACTCTAACAGCAAATTATTTCTAAATAATTAGAAACGGAAATAAATATAATACAATTTTTAAAAACATTTCCATTTCGCCTAACTATAATTGACATCAAGCAGGATGTTGTCACAATAAATCTAGAAATACGGTGCAATAATATATTATTCTTCAAATTCAGTGATCTACATAATCAACACTAAATAAATTACAATAATATTGCTTATATAATGTTACATAATTATAATTTATTATACATCAATATATTCTGTATTTGGTATATAGTTTAGCGTCTTTTATTTTACAAAGCGAAATTCGAACTTAGGTATATTCTAGCGTATGATTCGTCAATCCTACCGGAGACTGAATTCTTAAATCTAAACCTATCGAGTTTATAACCCATTAATATAATGCACCAAAATACTTATAATTGAAATAAAAACTTTATAAATCTGAATAATTATAATCAAATTTTATTAAAAAAATATCAAAACTTCGTTGAGGTAAACAAAAGTCCACCAAAAGCCTTTGGTTATATTAGCTATATTAAGAGATCCTAAATTCTTAAAAGCAAACTTAGTCTTTATCAAAGAAATGCCATGGATTTGAGCAAATAAAATTTATCCTACAGAACCCTAAGCTTTACTTATTACTTAAGAAATAATTATCAATATGTACAGATATACTATAAGATAGATTATAAAAATCGTATCAACGATGTAAAGATAAAGATAGATAAAAGATATGTAAGAATTAAAAGATAATTTACAGAAAACCTTAAGTAATACAACTGTAGCATTAACATTACATCTATTCATTGGTAGGATAATATATTTTTAAAACTATTCTAAACTACTTAATGTAATCATGAAAACTGTTTTGGTTATATTTAGTTCAAAGATTTAACTTTTAAGATAAATTGACTAGAAAATTTTGGATTTGCGAAAGTATTTGGCTGATTCACAACTATGAATTCGAAATGGGATAGGTGACAAATTGGAGACGACTAGATGAAAATGCAAACGTGTTTAGCTAGTTTAAAGGATTAAAGCCAGATATTTAACAATTATAGTATATTCCCGATGACTCATTCTGGCTTTAGTCCATATCTACTTAATACAATAAGTTTAAACACCAAAGTGTACTTACAAACTGGCACTAAATAAAAGTTCGTTGTCGCACCCACAATACAATATTATATACATAAGGCTGAATAGGACGGTTCACTATTTGTTAAGGCTTCAAAGGCACCTGTTACTACATATGTACAAGAACAATGTATGCGCTGTCTCTATTCGACAATAGATGGCGCTGTAAATATACGCCGAAATAATACTAAACCTATTCGTTGGTAGATAGCGTTGTATCGATACAATCTACAGAAACTAACCATAACTATTACACCAAAATTACCTTTTTAATATTTAACACTTCACAACAACAAAAATGATTATAAATTAGCATAAAATAAAAAATCTACATCTTTCTTAAGTTCTTAGTGTAAAGTTTTCTTGTTTGCATTGCTGCAGCATACCACACATTTCTTAGAATAAAATACGACACGTAAATTAAATGCCAAATATTAGCATAAAATAACACACTACTCATTGGTAGATAGCGTTGCATCTTTTTTTATTTTAACCGGAATGTTTAGTCCTCGTGGAGCCAAAATGAGCCTGGCAGGGGTCACGAGAACTAAAGCGTACTCTCATTTGTTGACCCCAAGAAACTTCGCGGCTTCATCGGGAGATGACAACAATTTATTTATAATAGTTTTGTCGGGAATGCCCAGTAATTTCCCGATCAAATCAGTGCCGTTTTCGTTATCGTTTTCGGTTTCAGTGGAATATTTTCGTGAGGTCATTTCAAGTTTAAGTTTTTTGTCATAAGGTGCTGATGGAGGAGAGTTGTTGTTGTTTACGTTGTTTGGGATTTCGTTGCCGGATCCGTCATCTTCTTGGTAGCGGTACCTGGAACGTTATATTCATTACTATCCTGAAATCTAGCTGTTGCTTTATAAACTCATTTTTTCACATTTACATCGATAAACGTCTTGTTTTATTATATGCATTCTTGTATAATTTATATTTATCAAAGATACCAAAAAAAATATTAGCTTTAAACAAAAATATAAACTTACCCATTTGTGTCCTCCCGTGGCGACGACTCTTCATCGTCAGTGTCTTCCCGATGCTTCTTCCTGTGTCTTAACATACTGTGTTTTAATGTAAATCTACGTCGACAGAGATCACACGCAAACGGTCGCTCGCCTGAGTGAGTTCTCATGTGACGACGCAGATCTTCAGCTGACCAGAAACGACGAATGCAGAATGCACAAACAACCTGTAAAAATAAACTATATTAGTATTGGACTGGCAACAAACTTTCTTTCTTTTTTATTATTATGGTGTGTAATGAATAATACCCACCTTTCTGTTCGCATGGTCCGGGAATTTCCCTCTTTCATCATCGTCTGCACTCTCACTGCGATCGCTTGCTGCATCCAAGGCACCTTTGCTCACCAACTGTCCATATTCCGAAGAGTGAGATGTTGCTAAATGTCCTAAAGCTGCACTTCTCTCTCCAAAGGATCCTTCACAGAGATGACACTTGAAAACCAAACTTCCATCGGCTTCTTCATCCGGGTTCGGTGAACTTGGCTGAGAATCGCCAGTACCATGACGAGACGCCATGTGTTTTTTCAAGGTTTCTAAAGATGAGAATGTACTGGTCGGGCAAGAAGCACATTTGAATGGCCTTTCGGGCACACTTCTGATATCATTTTGAGGAGTAATGGCATCTTGGATGGGTTCAGCTAAAATAGCTTTCGCCGATCCACCATGTTTTCTCAGCAAATGGCGATCGCAGTTGGATTTTGTGGTAAAAAGAAGTGGGCAGTGAGGACATTTGAACGGTTTCTGACCGGTGTGAGTCAGAACGTGACGTCGAAGGGATGAAGACCAGGGGAATTTGCGGTGACAGTAAGGGCAGGAAACACGATTGGGTGCTAAGCTATATGCGGACTTCTTCTTCGGTGGTTGAGTGCCAGTATCTGATTCAGATCTGAAAAACATTCATAAATTATGTTTTAATATGGTAACTTAAAATCACGAAGGAACAAAATTATAAAAAAAAAATATTTATAAACTTACTTATTCTCATCGCTCCCCGAATTATTTCCTTCACTAGTAGATGCCACAAGGCCTTCCTCGTCTTCTTCTTCGTCACTTCGAGTTGGCACTACAGGTACAGGCAACGAATCTTGGTTAGGAATTGGATCAGTTCCCGTTTCAGTCTTCTCTGTAGTTATTGGAGTCGGCTTGTTGATGAGATTGCCTGCTATTTTAAGATCGAAGTCCTTATTCATTTCTTGTTGTCGAGTAGTGGCCATTAGAATTTCGGCAGCAGCTCTATGGGCGGCAGAATTTTCATCTGGCTTCCGGTCATCCGGTTCCTCATCGATAACCAAAGTGTCATCTTCATCCTCTTCGTTATCAGCAACTTCATCTGAATCTCTTCTAACTGGAGAGCGATCGGATTGTAATGGTCTTTCCAAATGACGAGCTAGCAGTGCGTATTTCACACGATCAGCTAAAGTGTCAGGAGTAGGGTACGGCGGAGGCGCTCTCGGTGATGGTCGCCTAACACTCCAATGTTGAGGATGTTGTTGTTTAACGTGACGTTCCATATTCGAGCGAAGAGTGAATCGAGCTGAGCATTGAGAACATGAGAACGGCCTTTCTGTCCGGTAACGCCTTTGTTTTTGCTTTGGCATTAGAATGCCATTTTTTATAACCATCTTTACAGAGTCATTTTGTGAAATAAGATTGTTGGTTATAGGGCGTGGAGATTCAGAGTGTGGAGGCGGTGTTGGAGTGGTAGAGAGTTGTATAGGCTTTAGATCTTCCTCTTCAGGCTCTTGTTTAGGCTGAGTTTCAGGTTCATTTGTGACCAATCTCCCCCCAGACATACTTAGCCCGCGGATTATCTCCTTCTGTATACGCTGTTTTATTTCGGAGATTTCTTGTGAATCAGTCGGGTGTGGAAAAAAAGAGGTTTGTAGAAAATAAGGATTGATAGGAAAAGATGGTGGCATAGGCAGTCCAGGTAACCCGGGTACTGCGCTAGCATACAGTTGAGAGAGTTGAGTTGCGTAGTATGCAGGGTCTATTTTGTGTAAAGAGTTTTCAAACAGCCTTTGTTGGGCTAAAAGCAGTCTAGTTTTTTCAAATGCAGCTGTAGCAGCCGCAGACGGAGAACTATCAAAAGA
This sequence comes from Limenitis camilla, assembly GCA_905147385.1. Lineage (NCBI taxonomy): Eukaryota > Metazoa > Arthropoda > Insecta > Lepidoptera > Nymphalidae > Limenitis > Limenitis camilla. Next base: position 4,688,311 of record LR990231.1, read on the forward strand.
TGGACGCATTGTCGGTTTCGGTTCGTCATCATCCGTATCACGTTTCTTCTTGCTGAGGTCGAGCACATCACAACTATTGTTGTCACTTGTGCTAAGATCAACTGGAGCTTCTTCGTACGGATCCGATTGTATGTCATTTGATTTAAATGACGTGTCTGGGCTTCTAAACTCCGATATCTGAGTTAATTGACCAATCCCTTTTACTTTTATTCTAGGCACATGATGTTCTGTTTCCCTTGGAGTTAGTGTAGGGGTATCGGGTAATGCTTTAGTAAGAGACGTTACTGGATGCCTATCGGTTATAAAACTGGGATTATAATGTGTGAGTGGTGTATTGCGTCCAGTTGGCTCAGTCCGTCTTTCCACTTCTGGTGTGTGGAATGCAAGAGATCTCTTTACTTCTTCACGAGCAAGTTTAGAATTAACTTCATCATTATTGGGATCCTCTGAAGGGTGATAAATAATTGAACGTTTAACATCTTCTCGAGTGACTTTAGCATGACGATTGCGTAGATGACGTTCACAGTTAGCTTTAGTGGTAAAAGCGTAGTTACAAACAGCACATTCATAGGGCCGGTCTCCATTGTGAGTACGCATGTGACGAACGAGGGCAGCTTTGTCTAATGATGCATGAGGACACATGTTGCATTGATAAGGGCCTGGACCAGTACCACTAAGATGAACTCTATTATGGCCTTTCAAGGCTCTTAGATTAGGAAATTTGGCAGGGCATAGTCTACATGGAAATTCACCACGGAGTTTCATTCGTCTAAACTCAGCAGCGAAATTATCCTGAGTTTCTTCTTGATCACGATCTTTGATAATCGTGTCTGGTGGTGTAAGAACAGTACTCTCTAACGCAACTCTCGTTCCAGTTAGTCTTTCTAAAAGACTTCCAGCAGATGTAACGTTTAGAATAGACTGAATGTCAGCTAAGTCTCTCGCCGCATCAATATGACGCATACCATTGGTAAGTCCATCATCAAATTTAGGCGTGAAACGATCCATCGGTGGGGTTAATGTCCCTGGTACTCCAAAAGACCGATTTCTAAGGTCCAGCTTGGCAAAGAAATCTTCTCGTCTGTCACGGTCAGGGCTAGATATTCTTGTAGATACGGTGCATGTTTTTCTGTGTATATCCAAAACCTGTCCTGATGGGAAATCTCTGGAACAGTGTTCACATCTATAACGTTGCTCCGAAATGGATACAGTGCGTAGAATATCTGGAAACTTTTTACAAGAATAATCTATGTAATCATCATATCCGGCTCTATTATCATCACCATGTGCTGTAAAACGGTGAAGATCAAAAGTATTAATAGAATCGAAACGTTGAAAACATTTTGGGCACTCAAAACGTGTTGTTCTTTTGTCTAATGGTAGAGGAGAAGGCGACGATGAAGCGGCTCTTTTCCGTGCTCTTCTGCAATCATCCTCCTCGCTTCTATCCGAACGATTATCACTATCAATACTGGTAGTTCGCGTGGCACGCGTTTCTTGATGGTTAATTTTCATGTCTTCGTCCTGATCTTCAGTTTCAACTTTTGCTTCACTGATAACTTCTGTTTTGATTTCTGCAACAATAAAGGAACACGTTACGATCCACGGGTCATGTTTGAATAATGCCGGCTTTCATTTTACTATTCCAAGAAAACTCGACAATAGGTGAGTCAGATTGACTTGTACCAATGAAGTTTTATTAGAATGATATAATGGGATGTTATATTGTGAATCAGTTTCTACAATCAGCTAATAGATTACAAAAATGAAAACGTGATGTAAGCAATTCTAGTGTAATTAATTACGCAAAAATCAATGTCGGCAACTGATATTTCAAAGTTTCATGTTATTAGAGATGACAATAGCGAGGCGGTCGATTCTGCCTTAACCGCAAAGTCGAATGAATCAGTCATCTATTGTCTCAAACACAGCAAACGTCAGGCACGTCTCAAAACTTAAAAAGGACGTTGATAACAATCCCTTAAGAATGGCCTCTCGAACAATGAATTTACCTAAATGTTATAAGCGTTTATCATTAACGTGACGTCACCAATCTTTTATTTATGAAAGTAATCAACAAGGAGATTTGTCCAGACGCACGTAATCGATATTTATAATTGAATAGTAATTTAACTAAATAGATACGCATTATACAACGAGAAGTTTTTAAAGAAGCTATGTATTAATTATGTTTATCACATCTGTGTTTTTAATCACAGTACCTAAAGATATATGAATAAATGTTGTTATTTATACCATGAGTTTACACTTTTATAAGACGTATAAAAAATATGAATGAATCAAGCAATTAAAAAGCTTACATTTCACATAATATATTGGGACTATTGCGTCATGACCATCGTGTCAATTCATCAAATACATGAAACCCGTAAGGTTTTACTCGTAGGTAGGTTTCAATATAATCTATAACTGAGTACAATTTAAAATAAAACTTTAAAGTAGACATATACAATTTGTGCATTATATTAATAGCCTACTCAGACATATCAGGGGTAAAGGCATGAAACATCTGACGTCATAGTAGCAAAACTTAAATTTTGATACATTTTGGATGGTTCCAACGTCCTTCCGCTTTCAAAGGTCTGAACATGCAGAACCTTTTATATAAAAGTGATTGTTACCATTCCCAAAATGTAGCTATATATGCTCGCTATGTATAGTAAAGTCCGAACAAAAGGCTTTGCGATGTCTCATTTGATCGCGTTAGTGAGGTGTTTTTGTCGGCCGCTGGTTGGCTAGCGGAAAATCAATACTGACATCTATGCGCATTACATAGATAGCTGTGGCTGTATCGAGTTATTTCTTAGGAAATGTATCTACCTTCTAATATATATCGCCATTACTATTTAACTTATCGAAGGTCACACGAATTTCATGCTTTTCACTGTTTCTCCTAACAATATATTAACAACTTGAAGATAGTTTTAGGTAGTAAGGTTTTAATAATCAATAATATTCAATTCATAATCTTTAAAGTTTAAGTTAATAAGATTATTAATTTAATAATCTGTCTCTATCCAAAATCTTTATCATTCTGTAATTCAAAGATTAAAGTAAATACAAAAACAATTACTAACCGCGACAAGGAAATCAATAACACATTTTCTGATCACAGGAAGGTATTCTAGAAAAATAGAGTAATTGTAATAAGGTTTACTCCCTATTGCATAGTAATTTACACTGAAATGATTAATTCATGTCACGAAAGTTTCGTCGATCTCTAAATTGTGTCGTTCAACCACATGCTGGTGACGTAGCATGGTAAAACCGTTTTTCGTCATTGCAGGGGGCGTTTCTTTTACGTCAGAACCGTCAGTTATAACGAAATTTGTGGGCAACGATATATTGTCTATAGTAAAAGAATAATAAATTTTGTAAAAAAAAGTAAAATAATCATGTTGAAAAGTATGTCTTCTCAATTGATAATATCGAATAAAATATACATATAAATAAAATTATTTGTATTATAATAATATTTTTGGTACCTTTTAATGTATAGTGAATCTCCAAGAAGATTTTAGTGTTTTGAAAATTCTACGGCTACTGCAGACATTTAGTTTAATACTTATTTTAAAGCAGAAAGTTTTTAATGTTTGTCAATCACTGTAACTCTAGTTAAGGCTTGTCTATTATAGGGGAAAAACTTTAATCTATAGATAAGATTTTACATCAGAAACATAGCTAGACTATCATGTTTATTATTGTCTCTTTCCTTAACATGATAAAACATTACCTGTAACTAAAATTAAATTCATCTTTGATACTACGTATATGAGTTTATTAAAAAACCCCAAAATAAATCATTTTAATAGTCATCTCGTTAATGTAATTGATTTTTTATTTAATAGCACATGTCACAAGTAAATCCCGCGTGACTCAAATCATCACTACATATAATATACTCGACCCGTCCCGGCTTTGCTCGGGTGCAATTTCAAGGATAAAAAGTGGTTATTTTGGGTTATCCCTAAGAGATAGACATATACCATGGCGGACTTTTTTGTAGACAAAATAAGGTGTACAATACTGTAGTACATATTTTAATCAATCTCAAGGTTCAGCTAGCGTTTGCAATGTAAGCATAAAAAATGTGTTACCTCTTAGAAGCCTCTAAAACTATCAGTGTTTCTCTACTATATTATGTATCATACATTTAAACCTTCCTCTTGAATTACTTTATCTAATAAAATAAACCGCATCATTATCCGTTGCTTAGTTTTAAAGATCTAAGCATACATAGGGACAGACAGACAGCGGGAAACGAGTATGTTTCATACTATGTAGTGATACAAAGTCGCATCTCTCACATACTCACTCAAAAACTGAATGGATTTATATGCGGTTTTCACCAATAGATAGAATGTTTCATAATGAAGGTTTAGGTGCATAATTTGATAAGGTTTTGTTTAAATTCTTAGAAATATGACGATAATTGTTAGAAAAAGTAAAATTTGTCCAATGTATGGTGGGATGGGATAGGTATATGTAGGGATAAAATGCGGGTCTCTATTAAAGTAGTTATAAGTATGTCATAATAAATGTATCGGTTATCATTAGGTAATGAAAGTGGAGATATCGCAACAAGCGTAATGATTCGTTGAGATTATTATCTTTTATTGCTTATGAGTTTTCTTTTTAACACAATACCTACTAATAATAATTTTTGTATAGCATAACTATATAAGGACGAATTCCTTTACAAATATTAATTTTTGCCAACTTAGGAATTTAATATCCAAAAATACTTTAGTAGTATTCACCTACAGTCAATTATTCTTATGAAAAAATTTTGAAAGAAAAATAAATATATAAAAAAGCTATGTTTCTTGCGTCGATTTCTCTGGACATTTCCGAATGGGTATTAAATTCTGAAGCAATTTCAATACCTAAGGGAAGTAAATTCTTATTATATACTAGCTGACCCGCGCGACGTCGTCCGCGTGTTGCTCCGCTCCTATGGGTCGTAGCGAGATGTTAAATAGCCTAAGTTACTCCTTGTTACATCAGCTATCTGCCAGTGAAAGTCCCGTCAAAATCGGTCCAGCCATTTCAGAGATTAGCCGGAACAAACAGACAGACAGAAATTGTAAAAAATGTTGTTTTACTATATGTACCGTGTATACTTAGTATAAAGCGGTTATTTTAATATTACAAACAGACACTCAAATTTTATTTATTTGTATGGATAATAAAATATTTTCACTTTAACTACACATATAATATACGATGACTTCTGAGTAATCCTTTTCAGTATAATTCCATTATTCTCAATTTTCGTTGACGCGTCAGTGCTGTATTTACTTAATTCTAATAAATATCTTATTAGAAATACGATTACGAATGTCGCAAAAGTATCCATTTTCATAAGTTTAGATAGAAACATCCGGTGACGAGAGACGATCGAATTACAGCTGTAATGTGTTTTACAATAAATAGCAATTGGGTTATGTAAAGATAATATATGTACTAATTGTATAATCATTTGAAGTTTTCGACTTTCTAGTTCTTGTTGTTGACCCTTGACATCTTAGTACACATTAGGATTCATAGATATTAAGATTTAACTATACCTACGTACAATTGTTTTACAAATGTTAAATACCAATTTTATTTAATGGATTAGATTGCTAACGAACAAATATAGACATAGTAAGTGTTGATAGTCACAAGGTGGAGGTTTAGATTACCCCTTTTATCTACAGACTTCTAAAGATTGATTGAAATAAGGGCATGATATCGTGAAACCTAAAATTTCCACACAATTCTTAGGAAATATTTGAGATTTGGAGCCTATTTGAGAAATGCGTTAAATAATACATATTAAGTAAAATTAAAATCCGATTGATTGATTGTATGTAGCTAATGAAACTGGTTAATTGATAGAAATTTACATACATCTAAGTTGCATAGACGATAAAATCGTTTGCGTCGTTGTCATAAACATCGATGATCATTAACATTATGGACTAAATACCAATAAAATATTGAAATAATTGATCAACGGTCCGTTTGTATCGTGTTCTAAGAAGTTATCAAATCACGCAATCTTATGAAGTAATCTGATGCGTTTGTCGCTACAGGTTACACCGTCTTGTAATTGTTAAATAATAATCATTATAGAGAAGCAATGATAGTCCAATAGTTAAGGCGTTAGGCGAGTTTGATCCTGGGCAACATTCAACAGCAACACCTCTCACTTTTCTGGGTTATGTGTATATTAAAAATTTAATATCACTTGCTTAACGGTGGAGGGAAACGTGAGAAAACCTGCACTCCTGAGAGTTCTCCTTGTTCTCAAAAGTGTGTGAAGTCTGCCAATCCGCACTGGACCAGCGTAGTGGACTATGGCCTAACCTTCTCCTCATTCTGAGGAGACTCGGCTGAGCAGTGGGTCATTAAAAGGTTGTGATGATGAATCATTAAAGCAATCAATTAACGGCAATTTTTAACAATATATCAAAAGAGGTAGGTTTTATTTGATGCATAGATCACCTAGCATTAGCTTTCTCATCTGATAGACAGACCTCCTTTCTCATATTTCATATTATAAATCATATACACAATTTTAAATGTATTCATTTAGAATCACTGCTTTATTTTTTTCATATTATGATATTACTTCTTAAACGTTAACTATATCGACACAAAACCATATTATCAAATACGAAATGTATATAAGTAAAATAAAAAAAGATAGATAATATTTAAAAGAATTGAACAAAAAACTTTCCAAATTTTCCAAAATTTATGATAATGCAAAAATGATTGACTGCAAAGATAGGATGTTTTGCTATCACAATTTCATTTATTCTTGTATCAAACTATGTTTATTTTCCACGTTTCACAATTCAGTTTTTATAGAGGTTAGAGGCCATATAAATTGTAAACAAAATCCGTCACGGTGTGACATTCGGAAGTCTTTACGCAAACGAAGTAATTGTTATACAGGGAAATTGCGCGTTTGACAAATGTCGAAATCCCGAATACCGCGAATTATCTTGAAATGCAGATTTGAAACGCATTCAATGAAATTTTGTAAGCAAAAATATTTTTAAGAAAACTGGTGCATACTTATGTAATTTTTATATACTTTATCAAATCAATTTTCTTGAGATAACCTGTAATATTATGGACTCACAATCAGCACATTTTAAAAATACATTTAGTTCCGCCTTAGTCGCTTCGCAACTATCTTCTTAGGGACGTACCCTTACCTTTACTACCATTTTTTGCCGACAGAAAGTTACGAACTAGTCAAATTGCTTGAAAACTGCACTGCACTACAAACTGTTACTTCTCAATCACCAAACGTCCAGGATGTATGTGCGTTAATGTTGCCATATTTCCCTAGAAGATACTGACTACATGGCGAAAACCATAGACCCCATCCCACAGCCCTGTGACCAAGCGTGGTATTTTAAAGACCAACTCCCCCCTCAGAATTAGTCACGTTACCTTAAGCGCAATTTTATACAGACACGTGAAATTCTAAATAGTTTTCGAATAAATAGAAAAAAAATATTGTAGATTATTACTTTATCAATTTAAAGTACTTAAACGTTCAGAAAAAATTCATTTTATTTATAATTGTAAAAACTAAAATTTTACGTTTATCCTTGTATTTTTCTAGGTCTTTGCAAAATTAAAACTTATTTTAAAATATTTATAAAAGCACAAATTGCTATCTATTTATGTAGGTAGGTAGGTAGAGAGGCTCGTTTCGGATAATCTTACGTTATATTTGTATTAAAATCCTACGTCTGTATTATTATAAGTCATAGTTAAAAAGAAAGACTGATAATATTAATACTAATAATATCTGTATAGAAATTATTATCAATCAGTCTGTTGATAGCTAACTTGATAACTCTTTGAAAATCTATTTCCAAATATTGAATATAACTCCTGAATACAAAACAGGCAAGTCTGTTAGTTCAGTCAAGTTTATATACGGAGAAAAGGTGTCACATAGATACACGCGTGACTTCCTCCTTCCCGCTTATACGGAATTTAAATTGTCCTACAGGCTGCTATATCCTGCTGAGCTTTATGATTGTGGACCTTATTGTAATATGTTATGATAGTGGCCAACTTAACCAACTTGTCCAACTTCAGCCAACGCCAATACGACGTGTTGTTATCTGCGAATTCGTTCGGTTAGTGCTACAAGAATATTGTTTAACCGTCGCGCAATCCCAATTAATTGGGATTTGACGTTTAGAAAAAAAATTATAGCGCTAATTGAAATCGTCATATAAGGAAAAAGTACTCTCCGCCGTAGTTCAGATAAACCCAGGCTTTGGCCGCCATATTTGTTTATATGATGAGTTATTTAAATTGTAACGAGCATCCACCAAATCGCACTTTTTTCATCATAATTCAAGAACACAATATGAATTCAAAAAAATCAGTATGTCTCTAAAATTTGTTTTAATTTGCATTGGATATCATTCATAGTTTTCTAGCTACAGATAACTGTAACTTTTTATTATATGGAACACTGGCAGAATGTTTTGTGTATAAGAACAGTCGAGCCAAAATAAATAAAAAAAAAAGAAATTCATAAAGATCTCGTTCTTTAGCTTTTAAATTTGGAATTTTCAGCTAGAGGCCTACAGATGACAGATACACTTCTCCTGCTCATATATATTTGGTTGGCGTATTGGTCAGTTGGTCCAACATAGCGTAACGGTTGTCGCATATTATTATAATTTGATTGATATGGTAGGGACGTCGCTGATACCGCTTTCTGCCACACTCCAACGAGCTCAACGGTACTGAATTACACCGTGTTTAAGCCCTCATTTACGATGGTGTCGCCATAGACAATTGCTACTTAAGATTTCAGTCTTCAAACAAATCTTACATCTATGGTATTAAAGGCTGTTTTCGCGAATTATGTTTCGCAATGAAAGAGGCTATTGTGTAGAAATTTATAACATGCATGTTGTTTGCATGAGAGAAATTTAATATATAAGGCTACTAATTTCTATTAATACTTCCTACATGTGAAACTCCTCATAACTTGTACGTTACGTATAAAGATAAATAAATTGGGTATAATTTTTAATTTAAAACACCTTTCCAGTTGTTTACAAATTGATTTCAATCAGTAGGCATATAATCTGCAATTATAATTTAAGAATGATTGATTGTAAAGCATTACGTAATTGAGTGTTAAACGCAAAACAAAAAACATATTATCATTCTTTTCTAAGTGTAAAGTATTCATAGTAATTTTTAAATAATTTAACTATTAAGTTATTTACAAGGGAATATCACCTGTTAGTCTACATTCAAACAATCTACTGTCTATTGTATCAAATATGGAAAAAATATATGTATTGAATGATTGATCGTTATTTTACAAAACTTTTCCAATCGATAGCTTTCTCTTAACGAAAAATCGATTTTAGTATATTAACGTAGCGCGTCTACGTTGATGTTAGTTCGAAATCGGCTCAAGAGATGGCGTTACTAGTCGCATTGGGGTATAAGTATAATACAAATTGATAAAAATATTTTTCTGATCTGATGTAATAATTAAAAAATTATTTTAAATTATAGGAACTTGCTTTATGCTATTATTTTCTTTGATATTTTTTTTAGTGTTTTGTTTAAATTAAATGGCGTTTACCAATGTGGAAGTGAAGAGCTTCAGATAAGTAGAATTTGGTGACGCATTAACAAACTCCACACGTATCCCCTACATTAACTTAAGGTACACGTGTGAGGGAGGTTGTTTACCTTTATGGGTCAAATGAACTAAAGTTCAATTTATTCCAACATGTAGGACTGAACTTTAAATGACTCTTTTTAAAAAAAATATAAAATAATTTTTTCTCAAAACTAAAACTAAACATTTATTATATAACATTTATTAAGATAGTCTATTTTTTCTTCTTGTTAGATTATATTTTAATAAAGGTGATTGATATGTCATTTTATGGTCATATTAAGAAATTACGAAACACAAAGTTCATTTCTTTCCAGAATTTTCCTATCTTATCCAACGGATGTGTCGTCATTACGTGGCAAGCAAATAGCCTTTACTCATCTCCCTTATCACCGATTGTCCAAATTTGCCGATCCAGTTGTGTCGAGGCGGTATGTTTTATCTGGTACCGTTACTTAATGTTTCGTAACATTCTTCATGTTTAATTTATTTAATAAATAAAAAATCGTCCCCAATTATTGTGATACTCACTTTTATCGTCTACTATTAAAAATTTTAAAAATGTTCAGCGCCATAAAATCGAAAATAAAAGAAATAAAAAATGTTGAAAATAGTGAACAGCTACGGCCATTTTAAATGTCAGTCATTTTGGCGCGCTTGGCGTGACGTCACGAACTATAATAACAAACAGTAGGGAACAGTGATATAGAACTATAGATGTACATATTATCTGTGTAAATTTTTATTTTGTATTTTATTACTATTACACCTTATATCTAAAATTCTAATGAGAAATACAATTTTGGCTAAAAATTATACAATTATAGATAAACAATGTTTTGTCTCTTTCTTTTAAATACAAATAAAGTTGACATAGAAATGAATAGATGTCAATTAGACACTTCTTTGAATTATTCGCTCAAATTTTGAACTTCTTATAATTTATTTATTCAATCACAACGAAATAACAGTAAAGGATATAAATATTTATTATCCTTGACTTGTTATTAACTCAAGATATTTAAGAATTTTCTATTTGTACAGTTCCTAATAACAGCAGGTGTAAGTAAACATTTTATTATAAAAACAGTATAGAAATTCATTCACATGTTTCAGATCACGTAGTTTCTCAATTCAAGATATTATGGACACAGGTGCACTGATCACAAAAGGATGTTGCTCGCTCCCGAGAGATAGATTCTCGGCTGAGCAAACTAAATTCTGACGATTGTCTTAATGAGGCTCTAATGAGGTATTCTTAACGAAGTTGTTGTGCAATGTTCGTTACCAAATGTGTATAATGGCTTCGCTTAACTACCTGCGCTCACTCTACACAACACTCGCCTCCACTGCTAAAGAATAAGTTTATGAAAAAGCTCAGTATATGAAATTACTTATCATCTACTACTCGGCCCGCACGACTTTGTTCACGTGTATCTCCGCTCCTATTGGTCTCAGAGTGATGATATATAGCCTATAGCCTTCCTCGATAAATGGGCTATCTAACACTGAAAGAATTTTTCAAATCGGTCCAGTAGTTCCTGAGATTAGCGCGTCCAAGCAAACAAACAAACTCTTCAGCTTTAATATCTTAGTATAGATTAGGACAGCTAGTGGTAATTCATTAAAAAAAATGTACTATCAGCAAATCATTGGCTATCATGTTGCTTACAGCACTTTCGAAATTTTCCAGTATTTACTCATCAGTCTTAAGTATAAACTCATTTATCTTGATTTACTAATATGTCAAAGATTTAATCAATTTGTTTCAATATTTTTTATCTAATATACTTTATCTGTCACTTGTTTTAAAGAGAATTTTAAAAGATAAAATGCCAATAAACATGACACATCAATTAATAGGTTTAACGTAAGAAAAGTATTTTTATTTTCTACATTGGCGTCGATTGGTTGTTGTATAATAAATTTCTTATCAGCAGGTGCTTGGAGTGTTTAAAGAAATTATTTTGAAATATGCCATAAATAATGATCAAGGATTTTGTTTTATGTACTCGATATTTATTAACTTTGTGTTGGTATAAACTGCCTTATTTATTCAAGTTTTTCTCTATTAATAATATCGTACCGTGGAAAGGTTTCATTATTGTGGACCAAAATATTATAATTTCAAAACAAAGCAAATTTCAAAGCTAAGCAAACTTGAAATAAAACAAAAGGAATTACTTGCGAATATAGTTATCAACGGGTATTAACTAACTAACTAACTCAAAGGCTCAAATGAATTACAAAATTATTTTAATCATAACATAATATGTTTGCGGGTAGTTATCGAATGATAGGCACGCGCGCATGATATTGACGGGTTATGTCCAGTCGTCGAATTTCCATGGCATTAATAGCACGTGTCATCTTGCGAAGTGATTAACATGATCAAGTTGGATGATGTTACATCCTGCTGCAAATTACTTTGTATCATCTATTGAATTCGAATAGGATATACTAAATGTGTCGCTATAATAAGTAAGATAAACTGAAATTCATAAAAACCAACCAATATTTGCCAAAACAAATCATGTTTGTTGTATGAGAATTAAATATTTATTTTGTTCTGTTTTTAGTATTTGTTGTCATAGGGGCAACAGAAATACATCATTTGTGAAAATTTCAACTGTCTAACTATCACGGTTCATGAGATACAGCCTGGTGATTGACAGGTGGACCGTGGAGTCTTTGTTTGAGTATACATTTTAGAGTATGGAACCCTAAAAAATATACTCTAAAAACAGTAAGATAATCTCACCGATTGCATTAGATTGAAGACTGAAATGTTTCATTTTAATTCGTTTTATGCTGTTTATACTGTTATTTTGACGTTAATAAAACGTATTATTTATGTACATAACAACTTCATGACATTAAATAAAAATGGTTGCTAAATCTATGGTCATTTAAAATAAATAAAAATCTTAAAGATATCGCCGACATGAATTTTTTAGGTTTCACAATATAGCGTCTGGTTAGTGCAATATTGAACTTTGATTACTATTGTCTCTAGTGGCTAAGATGAAGAAATTGATGGAAGAATTTGCAAAACATTAGTCAAAAAACAGCTTCAAAATAAGGTCTAGGTTATATTGAAGACTACATAATATCAATAGGTATGAGGTGTACTTACGTTGCGATGAAGGAGGTTCAGCCGCGGGGGGCGCAGGGGCGCTCGCAGCCCCCTGCATGGCCCGTGACGCGCGACCGCGACGGCGCCTACACAAACACATTTTGTTACAACAAAGTCCTCTCTTAAACCTTTGTTAATAATACCTTATATACTTCATTATTATTACTTCTGAATAACCATTAATAAATGGATTTTTATGAGTAGATAACTATTTTGTAATGATAATGACGATACAGAGAAAAACTCTAATTCAAACTTCTCAAGAATATTCTACGATAACTCTAAAGTGCTTGTCTTAGCAATATCGATATTGTCATCAATAATACAGTTTTATTAGACAAAGAGGCGAGTGAGTCACAATTCCTTCTGTTTATCGTCCCGTTTCCTGCAAATGTGCTTCACTAATCAATTCAACATGAAGTATACATACATATCTTCAAATGAGTACAAAAATCGGCAGTAACTTTTAAACGCATTAAAATCTATTGCGTAATTAAAAAGATCCAAGCGTTCAGAAAGCGGGTATCGGCTTTGTTTTAACTATGAAAGGATTTTTAGTTATAATACAAGTATTCATATTGAGAAAGTTTGTAAACAACTAAAACCTTTGTTTCTATTTTTGCGCTACAATTTACGTATATAATGTATGGAGCAAAATCAATAGTGTTGTATGATAATGCAGCAGTATGCTCTGCACTTTGAGTGACCTATTATAGAGACAATGCGTGGTAATAACCTGACGGTGGCATGCGCTTACTAAGTATAAGGGCTTATGGACGCCATTTTATCTAAAACATTAATCTGTATACAACATAATATATAATAATTAGTACTGATAATTTATATCGTCAATGAGAATGACGAGTTTTGGACTTTAGTTCAATAACAATATCAAATTCTAACGTTCATAATATGCTAAACGGTTACACCTATTACAATTGATAATGCGAAGAATCATTGGACGCCATTTTGTCTATAAAACCAGTATCATGTACTTATAATACTGTTGAATCTACTTAAGTTTGAACTTTAGTATGGTAAACCACAGATGTCTCATTTGTTAGCCGCACCTATTAAACTAAAAACTAGAACAAATCCACAAAAGCTCGCATACATGGTCTATCTTATCTGACAAATATTACAAAAGTGCCTTTCTAATTTTCTTACATATCAAATGTAAAGTTTTTCCGTCTCAGTTTTCGCAAATCGCGAACAAAAGACAAAGAAGCCGCCCGTCGGTGCCTTTGAAGCCTTACATTACTTAGAAACGTGTAGAATCGTAATTTAATATTTATTACTATCTTAGTATACAGATAACACTGAGAGTTATTATTTTATGGATATTGATGATCTCATATCAAATGTTATTTGTTATAGATAAAGAAAGTTCTTCACACCTAAGTAGATGATATTAGGGTTACCAGATATAAAGAAAAGTAATAAAAGCTTGTATTATTCAGGAAAATTCTAATATTTTTTTTTCAAAATTCTTATAAGTAGGTAATTCAAATTACAATCAGTCTCCTTAAATATCATAGTGATTTTTTAAGAATACTTTTTTAACAGGATTTTTTAATGATGCCATAAACAAAATATATACTTTTTGATTGTACATTTAATATGTATTTATGATTATAGGTAACCAGTAAAGTGCTGTCAGTAGTTATTTAGTAAGTTATTAATATTAAGATTCCCCTAACAAAGAATCCCTAATGTCTGCTTAATTACCTATCTATAAGTTAATGTAACAAAAGATGTAATCATACTTTCAGTAATTAACTAATTAATGTGATGTGTAAAAAAGCTACCTTAACGCAACATTTTTTTGGTAAAAATTAGCGAATATTTAGTTCTAATTTTTTTAGACAGTAAGTCCAGTCTGGTGGAGATTAAAAAAAGGCGTGGATGAATAAATTATATAGTTATATTTTAGCTATCGGGTAGCTTCGCCCGGGTAAATTTCATATAAAAACTACTATCGCTATTTACGCCTTTTCCGACGTTTCCCGTAGATTTTAGAAACAATTTTTCTCATGCAAATCGAATAAGACGTTTTAAAGTTATCCCATATACAAGTAGTATTTAATCGAAATATTGAAGTTTAAATTTTACCTTTGCCAAGTTAAAAAAAAAGACAAAGTACATTTACAGAGAATCAATTAGTCTCATTATCAGATAAGTGGCAAGGATTTCACCTGTTATCAGCGCAGACGTGATCGACAATACCTATTACAAATATTTATAAATTTGTCAACTCTTAGTCATCTCAGATACAAAAGTTTTAAGAAATTATCAAATGTGGTAACTATTGCGATTAAACTTTTCGTAGTGATACGTTACCTTTACGTAATATAAATAAAGGCGCTTCTCGCCGTCTGTTCGCTTAGACCTTTTTAGGAGGAAGGTATATATTTGCAAAACATATATATTATATTAGAGAAACCGTCCGAGATTGAGACTGGTCACTAGTATATAATATTATATACTAGCCCAACCGCGCGATTTCATTTGCGTGTTACTCCGCTCCTTTGGGTCGTAGCCAGATGTTAAATAGCCTATATTACTCCTTGTTACATCAGCTATATGTCAGTGAAAGTCCCGTCATAATCAGTCCAGCAATTTCAGAGTTTAGCCATAGACAACGAAAACCTAATTTTACAGTCATATATTACTTATTTATAAAATGAAATATTATTAATGATTTATGTGAAAATAATAAATGTAATACAATATCGCCTCGGCGTGTCTATAAAAGTTAACATAAAGAAAACTATAATATTAAACTAATTAAAACATCAGTGAAATAGCTGTTTTATCTTAAATCCGTGACAGGTGTTTTAGCATCTTAACTTTTATTGCATTTAGTTTTGCATGCAGTTTCACTTATGTTTGTACTATATAAGAATAATACTAGTAATACGACAATAAATGAATTTGAATGACGATATTATAATCCTCCATAAAAATAAGAGGATAATTTTTTTTCTATAAGAAATAGGTGATATAGATTATATGGATTGAAGAAAATTATTCAAAATTCAAGATTAGGAAAATGAAAATTTTATTATTATTATTTCGGCATCCTGTAAATAAAGGCTATTAAAATTGTTATTTATTATATACATAGATTTATAATTATTTTTGGAAGCAATTTTTCTCTGCTTCAGAATTAGTAAAAATATCTAGTTTTTTTCAGTTATTTTCTACCACTTTCTTTTTTAATGTGAATTGCGATTAAGGGAGCCGACGGTTTATATAATGGTACATGATCACTGTCTTTAATTTTGGTCTCTAAATGATGGGATAGGGAAGGTCTATTCTACATGTTGCGTGATCGGAACTCATTAAGGAAATTAGAGGTCTATTAAGATCGTCAATAGGGAAAGGTTCTTCTCTATTGGAGACACTTTTCTACCTCAATCTCAAGGCATCTGCTCACGTGCCTATAATTACATCTTAAGTGTTGACGCAATCGAGATACACAAGAGATAACCATGAGATATCTCGTATACTTGAGCTATACAAGTGCGATTATGATAGCGCTTCGAGATGAAATTGAGATTCTATCTATATCTATCATAATGTTGTTTTGATTTATTATTATATCTATTACTATTTATTATATCTATTATTGGTAGTAAGGAGGTGATGACATTTCTTTTGATGTCAACAAAATCTCTTTTTATTAAGTTAAACACAAAATTATAAAGGTTTCGGATCATAATTTTTCCAAAAACTTACTTTTAGAAAATAGGATGCTTAAAGAATATTGTCATTTTTTAAAAGTTGGTTTGAATCCTAATAAGCTTATATTATAAGTAGCATTTATGATCTAAAAATATTAAAACATAAATATAAACAAGTTGGTTGGTATTTAGGTACTTGATTTTTTTGTTGCCTTTAATATTATTAAACATATTAATTCATTTGATATATTTGGTTTATAAACCTAGTACTTTCTTTCTAATCTTAAAAGAATCTAATAAGAATAATATATTATTAATAATATCTGTAAGTTTAGTATTTTTTTAAGTAAAAAGGTGTTCAACGCTATGAAAATTATTTTGACTTCACTTAATTTTCAAAAATAAATTTATTAAAGCCATAATATTACATAAATAATTTTTAAAGAGAAGAAAAATTTTTTATATTTTTTTTATCTTTATCTACCCACAATTTACCTTTTGGCGAAGACATCTCGGTGAGTTTAAACATAATAATTTTTTATCAAAATTTAAAAAATAATTATTATATTTGCAGATTGCTAACGACATTAAAAAACGACGATTATATTTAATGAAGACACTTTAATACCTATTAAATTCGGAGAAAGTAATAAAATGCCGTCGGTGAAAATTCGGTATGATTTTATTATTTTGCATAATTAAGAATTCCTTAACTGAAATTCAATGACACATAATAACACTGCTTATACCATATATTCACAAAACACATAAAAATGTGGTAATTACTGAAAAATTTATTTGACACTGAAAGACCAGTTGTTATCACTTTTTTAGTAAAATAACTTAATAATTGAACATTACGAAAAACCGGAATGTTATCGCAATATTTTAAGTTAGTAAAATGTGCGGCGTTAGGGGTCAAGAGACGAAGACGACAAAGCATTCGACTGGCGCTGTGTGCACTGAGCCTGAGCCTACGCGATATTATAATAAACCACTTAGGCTTCATAGGGCAAGTAACGATAATTTGCATTGTAATCTAATCTGAATACTTACCCAATCGTGGATAATTTTTGCGCTATCGCCCCTTTCAAATTAACGTCCAAAAGGATCCCAGTCTCTCACTGATCACAATACACAGATTTCAGTCACTGAAAAGTTTAGCACTTGTTTTTATTTTTAGTATTTATAACGAATTAAAATTAATATATACGGTCACTCGTAGATGTAGATCATCTTCGCGGGAACGACAACCTCGCGCGGCGAGATGTCGTCTCCTTGTGATCGTGATGAGAGTACGCACTGTCGCTCTGCTCTCGGGGGAGCAGAAGATGGCCGCCGATTGGTCGAGAACGCCGCTCGGCCGCGCGGGCAGAGCGAGAAACGACATCTCGGATACGAGGGGGAAGAGCGAGACGGCTAGCGCTAATCGTTTCCTCCTGCTACAGATTGTGGAGTTCAGGTGGATCATTGTGAGTGCGTAATAATATGGAGATGCCCAAAGTTTTAATCAAATATTTAGCGCGTTTTATTTGTTATATATATATAATAACATTATGGCGTTGTTTTATGTGTACAATTACTTTTAGATAAAAGCGATAAGAATAATTAATTGTATTTCAGCTCAAAATTAAAACATATTTTTTACTTGTACCTTTTTTAACCATAATAACTAATAATTTAATAAACTTACAAACACTGTGTTACATTTCTAAGTTATTGATAAATTTTGATCTAACAAAATGTACGTATACTTAAATACGCATAATCGATTTTTGATTGTGACCATCTCAGTAAGGTCGTACTTTCGTAATCGGTCAAACGCTTTTGAGTAAACATTACACCCTTCGATCTGTCAACACGTGGCCAATGTGTATTTGATAATACGATCTCATATTTAACTGAATGATCGTATATAAATAAGATTTTAATAAAAAAAGGACACTAAATATTCAGCCAAAACAGGAAAGTTAATTTTCAACTTTGAATGTAGTATTACTCATAATAGTTATGATAATATAATAAAAATTAGTATAGGTGTAGGTAATAAAAGATTATCTTGTGAATCAAAGTTATCTTTTGCCATGACATTAATCGATATTAGGTATTTAATGATAATATTAATTTCTGTCTCAGGGTGAACAAAGAAAATGATAAAGTACTTTTAGTACCTTCTGCATTTAACTTTATCTTTACGGAGTAAAGGACCATACATGTTTATCAATGCAAGATGGTGTTAGTTAACGGTTCTATAGATATCGTGTAAAGGTGTTCGCTTCTATAAGAAACTATAATTATTATTATCTGATATGACCGATACTATGTAAACAACGAATGTGTATCTAATATCCCTCCTCTTTGCTTATATCTATTAGGGTCGTGAAAGTAATTATTAAAATATTTGAATAACACAGTTTTTTTATACAAAAATTTAATTTTGTATAGAAAATAACTAACAGTTATCATGAATTTAAAAAATCTTTTTATACCTAATCTCTTTAGGTGTTATTATGGAGTTAAAAATTGTAATAAAACATTTATAAGATTGTTTTTACATATATCTAATTAAAGATCAAAAACATTCAGTAGACAGAGACTTTGATGAACTCCGCCTTTACGACCTAGATGTCGCCATCTGTCTGTTCAATATATGTAAAATACGCATACTAAAATTCATATCATGTCTCAATGAAGTATAAATTAATAGTAAATTAATTACTTCTCAAGTATAAACAAGTTCTCGTGCCAAATCGCGGAAACCGTGCGAAATTCATTCACTAACCGGCAACGACATTTACAAACATGGCGTCGTAACGGAAAAAATAGATAGACGGGATATGCAAGCAGTTAGTTTACAAAATATAGACTAGGGTGGCTGGACTAAATTAAACAATTTAGGTAATATTTGCAATACGGTAGGTATAACTTAATATATTGATATAAATATATTTTTTTTTAAATTAAGAAATCTTAATATTTTTCAAAGACGTTGATAAGTTAATTCATTAAGTTTTTAATCTTATTATACATATTTCTCCTCCAATAATTAATTATTTATCGTATCACGTAATCGACCACTCGCATGTCTACTACTGAAGTGTAATTGCACGATAATCTATTTTTTTTCAATGAAGCAAGCAGTAACTGACAGTAACCGGTAGCAATGTCTTACGACATTTGCGCGCAAGTAAGAAAAAAGTTGAGATTCTTTTTAGCGCTTATGCTTCCGCTATGTGGTTCGCGTGATGAAAATGATGTATCGGTCAAGCGACTTTCTTTCACTTTCGTTAAAGAATAAATAGAGTTTTCTTCCATGATTCCGTTCTTCCTTGTTCATTCATGCTACTTACAATTTGTGAAGTATTCAGATTATTATATAAATAGCTATAATTTAAAATTTTCACATACATTATGTTTATATGTGCAGTATACAGAATACTAAGTCATAATTTCACAAAAAGGAATGGCCTGGTTTCAACCCATAAATTTTTCCATGCTTATGTTTTTTCCAGATACTAAACTTGCTGAAATTTTAGCTTTATCAAAACTTATATTCGCATATTCCTAAATCTCGTCCAAGAAATTCTTCAATTTTGATCGAAACAGTTACGATTGCGTTAAAAGTTGATGCGGTCAAGTATAAAAATAGAAACAATATTTATGTCCCTACAAATTACATCTGTAATAACTTGTAATATTACAAACAAATTTAAATCGTCTAAAAATTGATCCTCTTGCTCTCAGCGTGTATTAAACGTCCATGCATCACATCTATCGTATTTGGCTACAATATTTGTTTGCGGCGATATCGCCTCCTCTTGTCCGTGTCAATATTGTTAGACGGGCCATTGACCTTTCACTGCATCGTACATGCTGAGAATAACGTCTTACGTGTTAATATTCTATTTAATAAAAAAATATTTATCGTAAAAAATATCTCGTGGCCACAATAGTCGTATCAATGTTATCCTTTCGTATAAGTTTTGACAAAAATTTAATCAAGTCAATCTTTTTGAAATTTAAAAAAATACATCGAATTCTGTAAATAAAAAATATGGTGATTTGTAACATCATTGTTTTAACTGAAATATAAATTATAATTTATTAAATACAGGATGGCGTTCTTATTGATAAATAGTAAATATTCAACAATAACCCACCTGTTCATACAATCTCTATGAAAATTATGGCAAATACTTATTTGTTTTAAAATGTCGTTAACCTTAACTTGGATATTCATTTGTATGGTAAATGGCATAGTTCAAAGTCGAGGTATAATAAGTTTTAATATAGATGAATAACACTTTTCATGTGTGGCTTACTTAATATTTACTTTTGCTATTTATTTATGGTATAAGTATATATTTATGGTATAGATAGCATTTGACGTGAAGCATGACGTGACCCTAGCTCGACGCAAAAGTTGTATCAGTGTTGCCAATCAGGATTTTGGTATAGACGTAAGCCAGACGAAAAAATTCTAAATTCATTAAATGTTGGATATTTTTTCATTTTTTTATTTAATAATTATATGAAAAGTCATTAGAAATATATACTTAATTAATAATAATTATTTCATTTATCTCTACAATTGTGTTTCCGAGGAAACAATTTTTCATTTTTATCCAAAGAAACAGATGCTTTAAGTTTGCGTTATCAACTGAAACATATAATACATAAAGTTAGATGTATAATCTTCACCTTTTTGAAATTTGTTAACTAACATGCAAATGAATATTTTTTTTTTTTTGGTATTCGATTAATTAAGTGGATACTGTAATATACTTCTTCTTTAAGAAAAAGCAAATGGTCAGGAAAACGGGTACGGATAATTTGATGGCTTTCTTTCTGGACAACTGGACTCACGATCGAATAACGGGACTGCCCGTTCAAAACATATTCACATTAAAATCGCTCAATAAAAAATATACTTATTTCTTCATTGTATTTGCAGTGTACATATATTGTAGTTTTGATTATAAAAGTATTGAAAATATAGATGACGCTGTAATTCACCGCCACTATAAGAACTATTTTATATTATTTTAATATATATATATTTTTGAATTTATTAAAACTTAACACCTAAATTAGAGAAAATTTACTAGTATAACGTTACACTAAAGATAGATAGCGTAATAGATAACTTGCGAAACGTTTAAATTTTAATTATAATGGCTTGATTGCGATGACTACCTCTGCTGCTACAACAGATCTATGGGTACTGGATAAGACATTTTGTGTAACCGAGTTTTAACTTTTCAAACACATTTTGTTACGTTTTTATTATGTAAGAGAAAGGAAAATCATGAGATCTCGGATGGTAAGCTGTACGTCATAAACTGTTTCTCTATTTCTTTTTAGTTTATTGTTTTGGCAAGAACATTTTTTATATTATCTCTATATTTTCTGCTAACTGTCTTGTAATCGGGTATTGACATGACCTACCCCTTAAAAATGTTTTTCTTTTAACACACAAGTATTAGAATAAGGAACTATTGACATGTTTTAAGAACATAAATCTACGTCTACCAAATTTAAATTCATTTATTCTTATAAGCATGGTATACTTACATGGGATTATAAACTGTATATAGACCGCATGCTTTGCATAAAGGTAGACATTATTTAGTAAATAAACTGAAACAAATTATTTTTAAGGTTTTTTAGCGGCATAGTACTTATGGCATTAAGTAATTTATTGTTTAAGTCTTGACTGCCATGCCACCTACTTTATTACTATACAGTCGCAAACACTGTTTCAGCACATATAGTTTGCTAGGGTCATGGTTTACCTAGTAACGAAGTCGTAATGCAGTAGGAAAAGGCTCGGATATTTTTTTACTAACATTATTAATTCATAAAAATATAAACACGCTAGTGGGAGTATTTTAAGTTATTTAAACAAAGGTTTATAATGCTCCCAGTAATTAGCACCACCTATTACTCGAACGCACTTTTTCTTATTACAAATTCTCGTTGAATATTAGTGGAATTTCCCCATATGATTAGTCTATATCGCAATATTGAGGAAACATATCCATGATAAGCAGACAAAGCTGTTTTCATGTAGCTTGTTTGCTTCAGTCTCTTCAAAGCATATAAAAGAGATCTAATCTTAAACAAATATTATCAATAATATATTCCTTCCATTTCAAAAGCTTATCTATGATAATTCTATGAAATTTTGTAAATTCGCTTAAGTCAAATATTTCATATTGTATTGAAAATATAATATTTGCAATATTATAATTTTAGTTTTACTTAAGTTAATTTTTAATTTATTTTTTTCTAACAACGAGATCAAATTGTCCAGCTCTGACTTGCTTATCATCTAAAGGTTTAGTTTATCTTTAGTTTTTATTGTAACAGTATCTGCAAGTAAATCACTGTCATGATTTAAAACCTTGGGTAGGTCATTGATATATATTAAAAAATAAAAGAGGGCCGAGCACGCTCCCTTGCGGTATGCCACAATTCAAAATTCTCCATTTTAATTTAAATGAGTATTTGTTAATATCAATAATTTTTGATATATCTACTGCCTATGTTCAATTACTTAGGAAGCTTTCAATCCAGCTATTTGCTAGACCTCTTAGCCATAACTTTTCCAATTTTAGAATTAATCGCCTATGCGGAACCATGTCAAATGCATTTGTCATATCAATAAATAAGGATATGATAAAATATCCATCCACTGTCAAAGTTTTGACTAAAGAATATGCTGCTAATGAGGTTAAACAATTCTTTCTGAAACCATCCTGATTATCACAGAGTAATTTACATTTGCCAAAAAATACAAAAGTTCTATCATACATTAGAATTTAAAAAAAATTTTAGAATTTATTGGGATGAGAGTAATAGGCCTATAATTAGAGATATTTTTTATCGTCTTTTTTTAATAATGGCTTAACAACAAATTGTTTTAAAACTTCGGCAAATATACCATGTTAAATGATAAGTTAACTATAACATAAAGTTGTCAGCATATGTTTCGCATTAACTTTTATCATATCAGTTCTGATTTCATCATAAACAAAGGAATTTGTCTTTTTTAGAGACATAATTATTTAATTTATATCATTAATTTCAAACAAAAAACAAATTCCATGTCGCTTTACATTTGTTTTTAACCGACTTTAAAAATGAGGAGGTTCTCAATTCGATTAGTATATTTTTTTTAAAGTATGTATACAGATTACCCTGAGATTTATGATCCGATTTACGTGATTCTTCTTTTGTTTGATGCGGAATTGTTGCCATTTGGTCCCATAAAAATTTAATATAGTTTAGCCCAGTAGTTTTTTATTTCATAAACATTTTTTCCGTTCCCGTACCTTGAGAGTTGAGATTTGTATTGTTTATTAGTGTATGTATATCGATTACGCTGAGATTTATGATCCGATTTACGTGATTCTTCTTTAGTTTGATGTGGAATAGTTGCCGTTTAGTTCCTTAAAAATTTAACATAGTTTGGCTAGTAGTTTTAATTTTAAGAACATCCTTTCCGTTTCTGTTTCTTGGGGTCTATATAGTTTAAAGCGCAAGGCACCTTTCGTAGGCCTACCCATAGCTACTTAAAATAAAATTACTATTTAATATATGTCAATGAAAAGCAACGAAATGATATAGTCTATATATTTACAACAAACACCTATTACAGACACTAAAAAGTAAAAAAAAAAAAAATCCTACGTTTAAAAAAACCGACTTCAAACTAAAAATGGACTAAAAAGTAAGAAATAATTCCGTTATTTATTATTTTCGCTTTATAAGAACAATATTATATATTAATTGTTATTTTTGCAGTCGGTGCCAGCAATAGTATAGTATAGTAATTGTAGTAGATAAATAGATATACGTATTATTATTATTCTATCTCACTACACGTCTTTTCACCTGGCTGGCACCAGGAAAATGTCAACGATTAGAGACACAGAGAACTTTTCTTATTTTGTTTGTTATTTTGAACCAACTACGAACCGATTTCATATATTTTTTTTTTTAAATATTAAATGTCTAAGATTGCGCTGTGTCTTGATAGTTCTAATCTAAATCTAATCTAAGGTATGTATGCTACTTGATACTCTATTTTATTTAAATTGCTAGCAATCTGATCGATACACGTTTTCTTGTAGGTACGGTTATGTATGATAAACATACTTAAAGTTTCGCAGCCCCCTCTGCAACGTATCTCATATTTTACAATAAAACTTTTAGTTTAGTTTATTAGCAGCAGCCAGCCACATTCAGTGTTTCTATATGCGGTGTGGTGCGGTGATGCTCACCACCGTATAACAGTACCAAGGTCCACACTCCCCACTCAAATGTTAATTCACTCATCTCAGCTTACCAAACTTATTATAATTTTTGAATGTCATTGCAACTAACCTCCTTCTTAACCGTTCAATATTACTTAAACAATTAAGTAAGTGGTTTCTCAAGCAAATAATATTTAGATGGGGCATAATTACGCTAATAAAATTATTTGGCAATCTATACGAAATTCTCTAAATTTCGGCAATCACCACGGTTAGATGTTTTAATAGCTTTGATTTATTGTTTCCGTAAGGATAATGAATGTTATGTGTTAAAATAGTTATTTTATTTTTTGTAATCAGCAACGTTTTTATCTCTAATTTAAATAATCTACATTAACAAATGTTGAAGAAGAAAAGACCCGTTAGCTGTTCTTCTAAATTATTTGTTTAAAATTCTGTTAGTATTATAGAGATAAGTATGTTTCTGTAGTTAGTTTATATAAGTATTTTTTTTACATAGAATTGTTGAGAAACATTTTTTAAAGCCATATACTAAATATGTATTTAAAGCTTGAGCTCTATAAACTAAGTTATTGAAGAAGAAGAAATAATGGGGATTCCAATATAAAAAAATAGGTTCTACTATCCTTACAGTATTAAGTATAGGTACCTATATTGTGTATAAACATCTGAAAAACTGAAGTCATCCCAAACTGTAGAAGACAATTAGAATTCGACGAATCGATTTATATGGTAATTTGATTGATAAATGCCGCTCGGTTATTTAAATTTTAATGGCATATAGTTTCAGAACTCCAAGATAACACGATTATGAGACTATGTTTTTCTTGTATTTTAATTAACTTTAAAAATATTATGACTATATAAAAAAAATTAATAAAACCGGCAAAACGCAAAGTTTTAGGTATTTTAAAACATTATCTAAATCAAATGTTTCTAAGAAATTATTTTTTAAATATGATTCAAAAATAAATTGATGTAAAATTTAAATATAATAGGATTAAAATAACAACAAGAAATCATTATAAATTAAATATATTTATACATTCAATTATTGATTATTGGAATATAGGATTAGAAACTATAAGTATTTTGTGTCAAATACAAAATGATGCTTTTTCTTACCCGATGGAAGAAGTTACGGATGTCGAATGTGCGAGGATCAATACTTAATAAGAAATATTTGGAGAACAATTCGCCAATTATCCAAAATTTTCTTACACGACTTGATGAAGTGGCCAATTTCATTCTACCAAATATAATAATACAAATGTAATAATGATTATCTTTATAAATTGGCTTCAAAAAGAATCTAGTCGAGTGTGAAATAATTTTCATTATTTTATTTTACAACATCACTGGTGGGCGTCATAAAGGTCAAAATTTTATTAAGTATTTGTATTACTTTTCATGGCGAAAGCTTTAAAGCTCTTCGTTTCAAGCTTTAGAAAAAAAACTCAATTTGTATTAAAATCCAGATTTTAATGTTTAGTTGAACAGTAAAGTTAGTCGAATTACAGATATTTTAAATTTTATTTGGATCTAAAATAACATGTTTAAGAACGAGGATTATTAAAAATGCAATAAATCTGCCAAATTACAAATATAATAAATTAAAATTTTCACTATGCATGCTTAAAAGACAATTAATTGTAAAATACCTTCAATATTAGTAGAACTCACTTATCAGTCTAATATATCATTATCTATAGATATGTATGTCTTTACAGAACGTCCCTTTACAATATGATCATAAACAATCGTGTTTGCAACTCTTTGTTCAGAGATAAAATAATGTTTGACAGATCTCCTACAAGGCAGACTTTTACAAATTATTATTAAATATAAGTTTAGATTTCTTACATTTGGTGCCACAATTCTAGATTACGTAATAAGTAATATAACACCAAGTTTTAGTAACTAATATAAAGTCTAGCACGCCTGGCCGTGAGGCTCAAAGAGGCGGTCTCCCCTCCATTTATTTGATTTATATTTCGTCAATGTCATATTCTGAGGCAGTGCCATTACGGTTACTTACTTATCCTTGTTTAGCTTAGATATTATTATAATTATTATAATTTAAACTTAAATGTGTTATCACCAGGCCGGAACCTCCTCTCATGGTCGCGAAAGTGCGGATGGTTGCGCGTACGCATCCCGCGCGCCGCATGCGTAATGCCCTGTCAAACTTTTCTCTAGAGGAATTTTCGATCAGTCATCTTTAGTATTGTTGTGGTCACTGAATCATATTTTGTTTTGCTGATACATAAAGTTATCTACCTAAACCCTTACCTTAAAGAATTTATAAAACTTAAAACTCATTTAAACCCATTTAAAACTTTACTTTAAGGTCGACAAGACAATATTGGTATAAAAACGCTTATTATGTCGTGGCAAAGCTTTGTCAAGGCTTTTAAACAAGGATTAAAACTAATTTTATTAAATACAAGAAATTACAAATAATATAAGATACATAAAAAATATTATTTGTATTACATTTTAGTGAAAGTCGGTATCTAAAGAAATTCACAAACTATTACTATCAGGGAAGTATTTCAAATTTTCTATTTAATCCACCAAGATTAGACTACTATATCCTATGTTGATTGAAAAGTGAAACCAGACACAATGCAATATCTAGTATAATAATATTGTCAATTATAGGGTATGCGGTATAGCTTATATAAAACCACGAAAAATGTCTCCCTTAAGGTCCGTAGTTAAAAGAAATATTCGTTTCTAATGCTTTATTTAAAAAGATTATATTTGTCTAGTTTTGGTAACTGTCGTTTAGGATATTTGCAATTTAATTATGTCCCTGACTGGTAAAAATCATTTAAAGGAAAATGTATTGTTAAGAAAATGTATTAACATAATGTATTTTGTGAGTGAGGTTAGAAACTCGATTATAATAATACTTATTTTGTAAAACAGTAAATAAATTGTGACAAAATACAAGTTTTCTATTAGAGAATAAATTTAATATAATTTGTTTCGATTCGCTATGATGTTAATATGAGACTAAAGCAATCAATTTTATAGGAACAGTGTCTATCTGCGTAACCTGGTCATAGAAAAAATAAATATACAAATATTGCAAAAAATAAAAAGGGTTATGAAAACATAAACAAAAATCTGAAATCAAAAGTTTTTCTGGATAGGTAACTTGTTTCTAGTACTTTAAAAGTATATGTAATTTTTTTTTATAAATTAAAAAATGAATCCATGTATAACTAGTTATACATCTAATCAGATTTAATAACAAATCTGTCCATGTATAAGAGTTGCGTAAGCGTGATTAACATTCTCCCTGTCAGACTCATTACTTAAGTAGCTTTCTACCTATCTAGCGATTTCGTAATAATCATTCTACATCCTTCGATTGTTATTACTCATTAGATTTGCTAAATTATTTAAATGTTCTCAGAAGTGCGGAACTCATTTATACTTAATGGTTTATCTGATTACTAGATAACATATGCTTTCTTTCATATTTAACTGTTATAGAGAAATATGACTCAAAATGTCACTTATTTTAATTATCAATTACACATACAATATGAATTAAGTTTAAAATACATTGTCAAATATTAATTTATGAAGTCCCTAAATATACATTGTCTGGCCATAAATACTGTTACAATTAAAAATAAACAAAATATTACATTTGAATTTGGATTTGTATGATTGTTCATTGTGTTTTCTCATTTTGGCGCCAATACATTGTAAAATATTTTGTGATATTAAAGTGGAGTGGCGTGATAAAGAGAACCGAATCGCTGTGATTGCATTACACAAAGTATGGGGCCTAGTTTAAGGTATGGAGCTAAATACAATTTTTAAAACTCTCCATACTCTAGGTATTAGTCAAATATTTTTGTACCGGGCTATTAATAGATACAATGAAACCTCCTCTGCTTGTGACAGAAAAAGATCTGGCCGTCCACGTATTGCTCGTACGAAGAAGGCTATCAAAGCAGTAAGGGAATAAATCGAAGAAATCCTGCCCGAAAGCAAAGGTTTTTATCTCGGGAGATGAAAATAACACTCAGAACCATGTCGCCTATTTTAAAAGATGACTTAAGACTTGCAGCCTAAAAGAGACGCACTAGTCGAAATCGAAACAACTACTTAAGCGGTACGGAAAGGGAGGGAGGTCACAGAAAAATTTTGTTTACGGATAAGAAATTTTTTACAATTGAGCAATATTTTAACAAACAAAATGACCGTATTTATACTCAAAGCTCTAAGGAAGCTTCCCAATTAGTCAACGGAGAACAACGTGGGTATAATCCGACTTCAGTGATGGTAGGGTGGGGTGTTAGCTATGAAGGAGTGACTGAGCCATATTTTTGTGAAAAAGGTATGAAAACATCGGCACGAGTGTATCAAGATACCATTCTTGAGAAGGTAATTAAACCCATTAACAACACCATGTTCAATAACCAAGAATGGTCCTTTTAGCAAGGCTTGACGCCTGGTCATAAAGCTCGATCCAATCCACCACCCAATCTTGGTTAGACACGAGATTCGATTTTCTGGACTTAATCCGCTGGATTATCAAATGACCATAAACATGGTTAATTATAGCTTGCTCTAAATGTCATGATATTTGGAGTCCCTAAAACAATCCACATAATTGGCGAATTGTGAAGAATTTTTCCATGGAAAGAGTGCGCGCTTCTATTGATAACATGCCTCACCGTTTAAGGGACTGGCCAATGGAGACCACTTCGAATAAGCTTTATATATTTTTAATGGTTTTCTATTGATGTATTAAACTATACACACTGTAATAATAATAAATGTTACATGCTATGGAAAAAATGTTTTTTTCTTTGTAACAATATTTATGGCAAGACTATGTAGTTTAGACCTAATATCTAAAGCGTTAAGTTGGTTTTTTTAAGTTCCATCAAATAAAAAATACCAACATTACTACTGGTATACTTATAGTATTACTAAATAGGTCGGATTTCGTTAATGTTATTAAAAAAAGTTTAATGTTTTATTATAAGTATATGATTATAATATATAAAATTGAGGGCATAGTATATATTACTACAAATTTCATTATTATTACATAACATAAATTTTTAGAACACATTTGTAACATCATTGTTAGTTATCTTTGTTGAACCAGCTAATTTTAGTAGTTTAATTCAAGATTTTTATTAAAATGTACAGGCATAATGTAATTGGGATGTATTTTTAGTAATAACAATATCTATAAACAAATTATTTTTTGGGCACAATAAAATCTTAGGCGTTGTTAACTCATTACGTGTTCTTTCAAGTCATGATGACATTTAAAAGAATAATGATAAGATCCAAAAATGTATCGGTGATATAAAATTTTGCTTACTTAAATTATAATTGTTATCAAAGTCGGCAAGTGGCTAGAATATTGAACAGTACGGCTAGTAATAGAAGAATCTTAGAGGTTTACATTCCTATCCTTCTCTTTGATTCCTTCGAATTTGATGGTCTCATATTTTGCCTTTATCTACCTTGTATAGCTGATATATTTATAAGGGTTTTAAAAAGAAGAAAAAATCTTAAGATCAAAGATTTAATATTCAAAGTAGAGGACCCTTTGTTACGCTTAAAATAACCCCAACATATTATCTAAATATTTGACAAGTATATTTCGTACTGAGTCGATAAAAAGTTAACAGTTTTTTTCGTTACGAACGATGTTACTTTGACGTATTTCGCCATGACGTACTGAAATATTTTCCACTGAAATTTTTCCGAATACGAAAATAAATTTTATACGATCTATTTAAATAAGTCGAAAATAATATTGAGTAGGTATGCATTGAACTTTTTATTCAAGGCAGTGGAAAAAATATTTTATAAACCGATATAATTAAAAATTAATATTCATTTATCCTCCACTCGCCCTTTGCGTGATAAAATACAGTACAGAAATACGTAATAAAGATCGTATGCATATTCAATCGGACCCGAGCGCTCCGTCACCTTTGACTCTACATCCGTTGCTACCAATAACCAAAGAGTTATTATAATAAAAAGTTTTAATAAAATAAAGCATTTATTTGCCTATCTTTGTATCTAGCGATACATCCACAAACTTCTAAACTAAAAATCTACCAGAAAGCTTTCAAATTATCGAGATTTGACGCGTCAGGCTTTTATTTTACTAAAATAAATTTTAATTTCTTCTTTCTTTATTTGAATAAAAAGTAGCATTGCATAGTCGCCTGAATCAATTCAATATGGAAAGCTACTTTATTCCCGTAGCTTAATGTTGCCATATTTTATAATTAATTTGAACATCGCCATTTTCATTGATAGAAATCTACAATATTGCCGTATTTTTTTATTTTTTTAATTTCTTTCTCTCCCTCTTTTCTCGCTTTCATTGTTCTTTATATCTCTCCTTCGTTCTCTGTATTTTCACTTTCTTTGTCTCTCTCTTTCATTTGTCTTTTTCACTCTCTTTCTCTCCCTCTTTGAAGTAGTAGAAAATATTGTTCGCACCGACACAAAACGGCTATTCTTACCCTCGGGATGAAAGTAGCTTCCTGACTTCCTCCGTCTAGTAAGAAAAAGCGTTTTTGTACGTGGTAATATACTATTACGAAATATTGTGTAAGTTATTACTTAATAATATTTATAGCTATTATATTCTTAAGGTGTAATAAAGTTTATCGCAATATTTCAAATGTCATTACTATCTAGACATCTTTTTATCGTTAAACGAAATCCCCTCTCAATAAAGATTTATTAGTGTAGAGAGCTAAAGCCTAAGCCAATTGCACAAATAATTAGTATTTCTCATTTAACTTTCTTTTCAAATCATTTTAAGCGATTTTATAATAATTATTTTGTTGAAGTAATTTGGAAGAAAAATAACTGAAAGGTTTGACAAATTTTAAACGTAGCTTTATAAGATTCCCTTGTACGATACAAGGCCACCAATCATCTACATATGAAGTTGTTAGTATATTCAGTTTTATGGGGTTAACAATGATCATATACCATCAGACGCAATAATTTTTTATGATATAGGTAATTTAAACGAGCGAACGCCACGTTATTTGGCAACAGACAGCAGTTTAATAGTTGTTTAAATAAAATACCAAGCTAAAGAAACATGTGGATTATAGAAAATGAAGTATAAAAAATATAGCCATTATTATAAGTGAAATAATATTACTTATATTATTTGTTATATTCGAAGTCAAAGTATCACTTCTTTTCAATCATCTGCCAAACTCAATTTTGTCGCCTAATAGTGTTGCTAACGAAAGTTCCACCTAGTTCGTTTAACCGATTGTAAAAAACTTTAATTTATGGGTAGAGCTACTGAGTTTAAATTAAAACCTCTATGTTCTATAGTTTTATAATTTCAAGATTTAAAATTTCTTAGAAATTTGATATTAAATTTATTTTATGCCACATTATCTATCGATAAGTATACCGTCAATTAGTATCTTCTTATCTTCAGCAATTAATCTTTACCTAAATACCTGTCTGTAATATAATCTTTGAGTGATCTCTTGTTTTTCTTGATTTTTCCTGTCGTCAGTGACCCCTTGATCCGACTTTGGCATACTAATTAAAAATATATAAAATATTCATGATGACAATGATGATGATATTCAACTTTATATAGATACATATCATGTATGTAAGTTGTTTACAAGGTGTTTAAAATATATTAAACTTACATAAGTAGCCACTTGTTAAAATTATAAATAATTTTGCCAGTTTGAGAAAACGATGAAAAACAAACGATGGTTTATGAAAACCATCCATGAATTTATGAGTTACGAGTCTAGCCGGCCCGGCTTCACACGGGTGCAGTTTACCATGTATAAGTACTTAGTTTTATCAAAAAACATTTAATTTTCATATGATAACCTACAACAGTAAATACATATTATTATCCCGCAAGAACTCTGAATTATCCGGGATAAAAAGTAGCATATGTTATTGCAGGTTATAAAGTATCTGTATGCCAAATTTCATTGAAATTCGTTCTGTAGTTTTTGCGTGACTAACAAACATACTCACAAACTTTCTCGTTTATAGTCTATACATAATATATAAAGCTGAAGAGTTTGTTTGTTTGGAGGCGATAATCTCAGGTGCGATTTTAAAAATCCTTTCAGTGTTAGATAGGCCATTTATCGTGAATAGGAGCGGATGATACGAAGTCGCAAGGGTTGGCTAGTAGTATAATAGTAAGGACGATATTTGAAATACACTGAATTTGTTCAAAATGCCAACAACAAACGATCTCATTTTTTTATTCGTCTAAATAAAAAATCTATCTAAATCTAAAAAATTTGACAAACGCATTCAAATTTATTATTTATTTATTTATTATAATTGCCAAGTAATAATATAAATGATGTAAGAACAGCATTTACCATACAACAGTATAATGAGAGTTGAGACGATTTCCCACGATGTCGTTTTTCGGAATTATGTGAGATGATTCTTACAGGGTTGGCTATTTTTAATTTTTAGTAGTTACATTTTTACTACAAACTTTTTTTTTAGGATAAAAACAAACAAACACTTTATACGCATATACAACTGTGGAGAAAATGGGTCGAATCAAATGAAAGAAACTTTGACCATCATAAATAGGAAAAATCCAGTCAAATTCGAATCGGACTCGCGCAACAAGGTACCATTTTATTTTATTTATTATTGAAATTAATATACAACTAAATATTCTATGAATATTTCAAGTGTCTACCTGTTGCTATTATTAATATCGAGCGAAGAACGGCATTAAAATCACGTTTATTGTCCCATACAATAAATATTTATTTTAACTCTTTTTAGTATTTGTTGTTTTAGGGGCAATAGAAATACATAATTTTCAACTGTCTAGCTATCACGGTGCATGAGATACAGCCTGGTGACAGACGTACGGACGGACAGCGGAGTCTTAGTAATAGAGTCCCGTTTCTGTCCCTTGGGTACGGTATTCAGAAAATGGATGTGCTTTAGAATTTTGTTAAAAAGTGTACAAAGTCCATAACAAAAATAATACCGCTTTGTATTAAGTATGATACATATTATTTATCTTATTATAGATAAAGAAAACCGTTCCAATGATAATATATTTTGTGTGTATGAATTGTAAATAGAACGATAAATTAATCAGGACTAAAAAAGGTTTGTTTGCTTTTAAAAAACGATAAGATCAGATATTTGAAATCAACACTTCATATTGGCTTTTTATAATACTTTTAGGTATTAGGTATGTTTGTGTATGGATAGTCGTAAATATTTT
The DNA here is from genome assembly GCA_905147385.1 of Limenitis camilla. Taxonomy (NCBI): domain Eukaryota; kingdom Metazoa; phylum Arthropoda; class Insecta; order Lepidoptera; family Nymphalidae; genus Limenitis; species Limenitis camilla. The sequence continues at coordinate 4,722,395 of LR990231.1, forward strand.
TCTTATAACATATTTTTTCAAATTCTGATTGAACTCTAAACTGACTTGTAATTGACCGCCCTATAATAATGCACAAACTTGATATAACTGAGGGCTCCTGAGCAAGCCGAAAACATATCTGAGAACTATATTATGATAGTGTGTGATGTTAAGCTGATAAGTTATTCCTAGATTTTTTGATACTATGATTTACATCGTTTATGAGTATTTAGAACGGTGTAAATTATGAAATGGTATGGAATTTTTATAATAATGTAATAAGTAATAATAGTTCTGTAGATTAAGAAATTACTATTTAAAAGTATATTTCATTTAGGTAAATTAAATAAATTAGAAGAATCCAAAATACCCAATAATTTGACCAAAGGTTATTTCACATCAGAAAACCGCGGAATATTGGTTCTGAATATCTATTGTTTTATGCGCTGAATAAAAGTCACTGAGTCAAGCAATGCATAATGAAACACCGGTTTCATTATGCATTTCAAAATTGCAGATGGCTTTGCTTGACTCAGTGACTTTTGCTCCATCTACAAGTATATCTAACTGTTTATTGTGTAATAATATGAAATAATTAAGCGTCCACTAAGATAGCGACAGGTCATTATTATGCCATAGACGTGTACCACAGACTAAATAAGCAATAAAACCGTTTCAAACGCCATTTTCGATTTCAAATCTCTATCATACCGTTCGACGTTCCAATTTTAAAATCAAAATCGATTCGAACGAAGATGGATGACAGTGAAAGCGCGGTCATTGGTCGGCGAGCACGCATGGATTCAATTACAAAATTATTATTTCATATTATTATTGCTTATGCCAATGTAATAAGGTTTTAGTTATCATGGCTGATGATTATTTGTAATTTTTTCGTACACTACCGCTGTGCAGCGCGTGCGAAGACGCATCATAAGATGTAATTGCCCTTTTGTTTATTAGTTTACAGTGATTTAATTGTAGCTTTGTTTTAATTTTTTGCTTAATCTTATCTTAGAAAGAATTTAGAGGAAAAAAAGTGCGTTAAAGAAACATGAAATGCGTGTTACGATTGCGCGAAAACAAGTTGACAGTTAACTATATCGTATCGTTTATCTGCAGCTTGTGACTGCATATTTTAGTAATTCTTATCTTATAAACGTTATTATTTTCCAAATGTTTATAATTATTTAACAGTCAGTGATCGGTCCTCACATCATTTTAGGTTACTTTATACTATAATTTTTTTTTTCATTTATACCCTGCCTGCTTAACCGCAGTCAGATTTTTTGTAGATTTCTATTTGCAAAATAACAAATTAGACTACTTGAATCAGATATCAAATAAATTGAAATGATAATCAAAGAAGTGAGATAACTATTGATAGGCAGTCCAATGATAAGAATAATTCCATATACGTTGACGATCCTGATCGCTATAGCTTTCTTGGGGAGGTTTGATAGTTTAGCAATTAATACGTTATCCTACGTTTGCAGTCAAAATCAATTTTTCTATAACAATAAATATAAAGCGTCGAACTATCGCTTTCATGTCATAAAGCCAGCTGCCCGTGAATAAGTAAATACGTATTACGCTACGTTATGTTAACGTTATAGTTTCAGTCTCGGTGCCGCTACCGTGACGCTTTTTTGCTGATTATGCTTAATGTTTATACTATTTTCACGGTTAACTATTGTTTAGATTATCCTTCCTTTAAGAACTTTTTTCATAAATAAGTTTGAGGAAATATTTAATCGAGTAACTATTACAGTTTTCTACATATTATAACTTTTGCATTACTGAAAACGATAATATAAACGTTATAATAAATATTCAATATATATTTTAAATCAGTGTAGTATTTTCCTATACATTTATTTAAATTTTTATTACATACATACATACATACATAGACTGCCGAAATCATAACCCTTCCTTTTGGCTTCGTCGTAGTCGGGTAAAAAATAAGTTTCAACTTCTAGCTTTAAATATGACGATACTTCCATACAAATTTTCATCCCTCCTTTCAACCTCTAACAACCCTTTTTTGCATTAAAAAATAGCCTATCTCCTTTCTCAGGCTGTAGACTATCTTTATACCTAATTTCATTTAAATCGGTTAAGCAGTTTTGTCGTGAAAGCGCGACAGACAGACAGAGTTATTTTCGCATTTATATTACATATTAGCAAGAAGTATTGGATTGGTTACTCCTCAATTAGTTGAAGCCAACTAATTATTCATCAATAGATACTTAAGGTAATACTGCAATTTTGTTGTAGGTTTTCGATTCATGTGTCATATTTTATTACATAGGATATAATTACCTATATTTTTAGAATTTAAATTAACCTGTATTTAATCTACATATATTGTAAACAAAGTCGTGGTTTGTTCGAACCCTTATAACACCAGAATGGCTGGACTTTTTGATCTGGGTTTTTATTTGTTGTATTTTTCTTTGTCTTTTATAGCAGAATAACTATTTAAAATATTGGGAAATTGACGAAAAAATATAATAAAAGAAAAATCATTTTCATACAAAATGTTGATAACTGCCATACATTTAATGTTCATCCCGTCGATACGGTAATCCCCTTAAAAACATATTTAATTAAAGGTATCGATTTTATTTACGATTACGATTTTGACTTTTAGCAGCTCTCCCAGTATTATTAAAAGTGTGTATAGTAATTAAAAGAACAAAACAAGTAGATTTAAAAAAAAATTAACGCTGGCAACACAGATTTGCATGAATGCAGAAGTAGCGCGAGTATGTGTCGCACGATTGCACGCATTACCTGTAGCGTTTACGGATCATCACTCGTTGTTGTGCAATTGTTAATTAAATTCAATAATTTACTTTTTATTAAATCTTTCAATTAGTCTATTTTAATTTCTTTGTTACTTAAAATGACAGATTTTACAGAAAAAAAGGTAAAACTTTTTTACCACATTACATTTTATACCATATTTACAGTATCATTTTTTGAATGATTGAAATTATGTTCATGATATTGAATAGTTTTGCTGAAACACCGAAGAATTTGCTTCCCATCCATCCATCCAATATCCATTGTGGGGTCACACATTTTTACACACTTGAGACTATTAATAACTCTACTTTCTATAGGGACCATTAAATTTCCAACTTATCTTTGTCGTGATCCTACACTGGTGTCACTGGATTGAAAACATACCTTATCTACCATAAAAAAATATTAATATTAGCATATTTTTTTATGGTAGATAGGTGCAAACGAGTCATTCCACCTTATGGTAAGTGGCCACCATCGCCCATGGACATCGACAAAACAAGGGTATCTCTTGTTTTGTCGATGCGTTGCATCCTCGAAGAACATAGAGTGGGGAGGTGGAGTGAAGAAAAAAATGATGCGGTTTTAGCGAGGAGCCCAGAGTCCACTAGATTCACAGCAATAATGGGATGGGAGAGGGAGGGGATAAGTCTGGCCCACATGTGGCTCGACTGGAATGCGTGTATGACACTTGTTGGATTCGCATGCTGGTGGTCGCAAGTCACCAAGGGGGCGCTGGGTCACTTGGCTCTTACGAGATGCTCTCCCAGCGGCAGAGGGGTATAGTATTCTAACCGTCCCCGGTAAAAGTATGATTAAATAATCTCATTAGAGCAATTTATTAATTGCTAGTGTCCTGCCCTCGCTTCGCTCCGGGTGTTTGAAGCAATATTATAATTGATGTCCTTAAATTGTCAATCTGTAATTGTGACGCTTTTCATTATTTGAAATAAGAGAGAAAGTGAAAAAAGGTGATAAAAAAGAGAAGAAGAAAAAAGAGAATGATAATAAAAGAGCGATAAGGACAGACCAAAGATAAAAATAAATTAGAGAAAATAAAAATATAAATGAGGAAGTGAGACGGAAATACTATAGACATCTCTCAGTTTAAGAATTTTCAGTAGTTTTTGGAGCCTATTCACAACAAACAAACATACAAAAATACAAACAATCAAATCTATCCTCTTTATGTAATAGTATAAATGAAGATAAGTTTCATTGACACTAAATATTATTTCATGGTTTTTAATATTTTCACGGTCACATAGATAATAGTAATGATATTATGTTGATAATTTCAAGGAAAATTTTTCATGTCTATGGCCACTTAGTTTAAACATAAACAGATTATAAATACAACCTTCAGTTATGGATTTGAAAAAATACATATAAATCTGTACTTTTATTGATAAAGCGGCTTTTTTGAAGTTCTGATAAGGCACAATAATTGTAAAATAACATAATGATAGCGTTGCCAACTCTAGAACGTACGAACCAGGACAACAAGTGCGAATACGTCAGAATTTAGAGCTCGTCAACAGTGGTTTTCAAGTTAGCCCATAAAATAAACAGTAAATTTTGTAATTATTAGTTTAAAAGGAAGTCATAATAACGTAACTGTTTTTGTCGTGCAATATGACTCTTAGCAGAAAGTTGTCACCGCTCGTCTCCGAGGGGCGAGGGCGAGAGGCAAGGGGTCACTCATTTGAATACAATGAAGAAATGCGGCGAGTACATAACATCGTCGTAAGAATTTCGGTTTGGTTCCATATCTTGCTTGATTATTGATTATGTATTTAGACGATTATTCTAGAATAATCATTTTGTTTTATAAATAATTAAAATTGGTGATTTCCAAAATCACCAATTGCTTTTATCAATATTAATAAGATTTTAAAACATACAGCTTAATATTCGTACATTGTATATTTATTTATTTTGATTGGCACAAATATAGGTACGATCTTCTTAATAAACTTAAAATAGCAATTTGTAATACCCAGAAGGAAGATTCGTGGGAGGATCGATCGAGATGTATGATCAGACGTAATTCCTATAAAAAATAAGTAAAAAATTCCTGTTATTTAAGATATAGTACTTTTTTGGTAAACTTTCTACATCTATGAACAAATTAGTTAGTCTTAATATAATTCAGTGGAATGTACGGAGTATTCTCCCTAAGTTTAAATCCTTGCTGCAGTGGCTTATTCAAGAAAAAGTGCATATTGCAGCGTTATGTGAGGCATGGCATAATAGCGATAAACAGAGTATTAGAATTAAGGATTACAATATATTTCGTTGTGATAGAAATGAATCATACGGTGGGGTTGCAGTTATGACCCATAAATCACTAAGCATATATGTTTAGCGTAGAATCAATTAACCTGGGTATAGAGATTATTCATATAAAGTTGGTTATTAATAATTTTAAAAATGCGTACATATACTATTATCTTGATACAGCAATCACTCGGGCACGCAAGATACATGAATGTTACGACACCTGAAAAAAACTGTAAAACAGGTTCAGTATAAAAAACAGGCGCATTGCGTACATCCTGCTCAACTACACAATTATTACGTCCTGATAAACAATTGAAAATCAGTTGGTAAATGTATCGGAATTTGTTGCAATATTCGATTGGCTAAGATTGCAACCTCTTATTTGATAAAGATCATGATTAAAATATAGTTTACTTGGTGATAAAGACAGAAAATTATGAACTTTAACTTTTGAATATATGTACATGACTAGAGAGTTTTAACAAAAATAAAATGATATCAATAGAATTTTTATAAACCTAGCAATATTATTTATATTAGGATATTTAAGAAAACAGTATGAAGGGGAAAATAAATCTTTTGCGTTCCACTGGTACTTACACTTTTGTTACCAAGGGTACACCAGTAAAGCAAAAAGATTATTTTATTAAAGGAAAGAAAAACAATTATTGGCTTATTTTGGATTTCTTAAAAAAAATTGTTAATTTAAAAATGTTTGCCCAGTGAAGCTAGAGCGAGTTAACTAGTATGCAATAAAAATAGATATTCTATTTGATTTTGTAGAATTCAATGGTCCCATGACAATGATATTAATATGAGCCGATCTATAAACAAAGAATCTATACACGAATATTTAAAAAAATATATGTAGGTAAATTCGTTATCTTTAAGTCTGTAAAAACATTAACCTGAATATATGTATAAGCTTTGTATTAAACAAAATTTTATTTTTCTTAAAAGATAAAAAACATCGGAGATGTTTCAGCCACACCTAAATCGAAAGGAAATCCACCCGCAGACGGCAAGATTAACGAAATGGCTTCCACACGATCAATAGTCTAATCTCTCACCCGTCCTTGTCTCTCCAGATGGGTTTCTCATCTAAACTTAACGCTCTTAACGCTATAGCAATAAGATCTATTTTTCTGGTGATACACATCTCCTCACGCCTACGTTAGGTAGGATTTAGTAAATACGGTATGCTTTCAGTAGTAAATATATAAGTTTTTCATGAAGAAGAAAAATTGTTTATATTGTATACTTGCGGCCCGTACCAGCTTCGCCCGGCGGTTTAATAAAAAAAGTTCAAAAATGATCAACTATGTTTATTATATTTATATTGATTAGAGTAGATTTTCCAAAAAAAAATAATTATTATAAAAACCTTATTCTGACAAGTTTGCAGGTTCAGCTTTAGCTCTCAATCACTTAATCACACAATGACTAAACATCTTGAAAGACCTGGAAATAAACATTTAGGCCTCTGGAAACAATTAGTAGTAGAACACTTTAGAATATAGTAATCAACATATTATGTTTATTTCAAATTGGCCTTAAACTTGTTGATGCATTAAAATTGACATAAAGGCGTCTACAGTGCAAATACAAAAATGCATTGAGTTTATTTATTAAAATTAAATTGTATTTAAAAAGACAAGAATTCTATAAAGTTAATACCTTTATTTACAAGGTAAAAGCCGATCAATCCGTCACTAAAAACAATATTCTAATGTTTTTTCCAAACAAACGGTATTCTTTGGGATTATGTTAAAACCCACAAAGACGGCACGGAAGTACGCTGAAAGGTTCGAATATTAATTATAACCTCCCTATCACCCCCCTTCTGTCTTGGTAGCAGCGCCTGGCACCGAAATTTAGTGTAGGAGATGACAATTCTGGTTTCAATATTATTTTCATATGTTGAATTGAATCAGGCGTTACTTTGCGGAAATTCATGGTTTTAAAGGAATAAAAATGTTACCTTGCTATAAACCGCGGCAATCTGAACTACCAAACTCGTATGGTACAACCTAGAAGAGCACCCTGTCCACACAAAAGTGAGACGCGCGAACCCGAACTAAGACACACCACACAAGTAGGTAGCTTGACGATCTAACAACCGCACTCGTACGGCACAATCCGGAAGAGCACACCGTTGACAGAAAAGTGTAACGCGCGAACCCGAACCAGTACACACCACACAAGTAGATCGCGATCGACAATCGACGTACGTTTCGCTCCGTAACCGAAGCATCTTCAGGACGTGTTGACTCTACAAGCGTCACTTGCTAAGTTTTTTTATTTTCATATGAATAGTCTATACATAAAATAATCCTAATTAGTACTTTTTGGCCTTAGTGCGAAACTATTCAGGGGCCTGCGAAATATCGTGCTCTATTTCAGGTATACTTTTAGATGTGATTATATTATATTGTTCAGACATTTGATATTGTTGAAAATATGACGAATTTTGTATTATATTTTATAGTATTGGAATTTCAAGTCGTATAATAATGTTCGTAGCGAGTACAAAATAGCTTCTTTTACCTTCACAGTAGTCCGTACTGGATCGAGTAAGAAAAAGCGTTATACTGTACTTGGCAAAGAATATATCTACATTTTTTTTAATATTTCAACTTATACTAATATATAAAACTGAAGAGTTTGTTTGGTAGAACGCGCTAATCTCAAGATCTACTGGTCCAATTTGAAAAATGATTTCAGTGTTAGATAGCCCAAGTTTTAGTCATTGAACTCAATGACTACAAACTACAAATTTGGATATTAATAAATCGTTTGGAAATAGTCACGTAAACTGCCTAATATACGGTATTCTCCTGGACTATTTTCCGAGATTCACAACACAAAAGCTTTCCAAACAATGCTATCTGAAGGTGTTTGATGGTTTGTTTTGTATACATACACTTTTATGTATATGGGAAGGTGTATTCAGTTAGGAATATGCTATAGAAGATTAATGTTGTCATTACAAACTAAATTTTAACTTTTGTCGACAGCACAGGTATATAACTAGTCTATTCATATAAAAGTAAGAGAAAAACATCCATCCTGTTATAGAAAATCTTTTGAATATGGATAGAAAAATCAGTCATTAATCTTGACTTGGTAAGGTCATGTATAATTGATTTATATATGCAATATAAGAAAATATTCCAGCATTAATAATGAGAATTGACGCAGTACAAGAGTACAAAACAAAAGTGGGGTTAAATAAAGTTTAGATTGACCCGATGTGTTGTTGTAACTCATGAATTTATGCATAATTATTTATATTTTATGAGAGTTATATACAATGCACAATAAAAGTACATAGTACTCAAAGCATCCCTCTTAAATCGGGAAATCTCAACCAATGAGACTTTAGCAGCAAAATAGAATACGATCTCAAATTATTCCTGCGATGCTACATTACTCCCTGTATTCATAAATGCAAAAGAAAATAACTCCAATACTTCTATAATTAAAGTTCAAATTTCTTTTCAAATAAATATTGTTGTTTAGGACTTTTATGAGTCAATTTGGAAACGAGATCGATTCTCTTGAAATTCACACATTTATTTAATTTTGAACTCTATCTTAAAGATACAAAGTATAATTTCCTTTGTAGTGACTACAGTGATAGACCAATTTAAATACAGTACATTCAAAGATTCTCTCTAGGGAAAAACTGGGCAACTATTCAAAGGATTTTGTGCGGTGATTCTACTACATTTTTGAGTTTTAGGGTCGATTTTCGTCTATTATAATTGAAATACGTCATTATGCTACGGGTTCTGTATATCGATTTGCTGGGGAGACTGCGCCACAGATAGTGGTATTTCAAACGTTACATAAGTGTTGCTGAAAATGCTTTTGTTGGTAACGGTTGGTTAATTTGAATTATAGTTTAATGACTCCGAAGGAAATTAGTTATTAATGATTAACAACAAAAAAAACCTAATTTGGTATATCGTAATATTAGTCCAATAATCGTTTTTTTTTATATCAGGCCTTTAGATTTAAGATTTCTTCAATACTAATTATGCATGTACGAAATATACTACCAATTAAATAGTTAAATAGTATTGTTCAGCATATTTCAAATTTTTATGTCGTTGGAAAGTGCCGCCCAAAGTTGTTTGTTGTAGGCGCCGTGCCGCCCGCCCTTTTCTGGGGAGTCTGCATTATATATACTATACAGATCAGAAGGGTGAACAGTCATGGAATATATTTATATTTGTGTGTTTAGACTGTGTAGGGTGCGCATAAATGTCACGTAAAAATATTTTGATTAATACCGAAGTGATTGCAAGTACTCTATTAGAAAAACGATTGCGAAGCTTTTTTACTTAATGATTTTATTTATTAGTGTAGTTAAACCGAGGCGTTCCTTTAAACTCTTAAAACTACTTATTCTCTTTAAAAATACATTTATCTTTTAAAATTAACTGATATATGCTTTAAATAATTAAAAATTTCTTCTTCTAACCACTGCAGAGTGATGTGTAATTATTTGTATTTTTTAGCTGTGTTATATTATTTCAAATGCCTTGTTTCAGTTTTTATACCATGATAACATAAAAAAATAATCTCTATTGTTTAATATAAAAACATTGAATATGAATGTTTGTGTAGGTAGGCGCCGCCCGCCCTCTCGCTAGGGCTCTGCATGACACAACACTATACATTATACAGGAAGGGTGAGTAACAATGAGGAATGTTCTTTTGTACCTAACATTTTAATTATTAATTAAAGTGATATTTTGGTTAATTTAATAATTACGTATACATTTAGAAGTAGAATTGTATGTGTCTTTATGATCAAAGATATTTAAACATTCCTCAGGAGAAGAGACGAGGAATGGTATTCACATGGGATGATAATATCCATCAAAACAATATCATAGTTATTTTCCTATTTCATCTCATAGTGAACATGATATTAAACTAAATTTACCACAAGCAAGCCATAATACTTCTCTACAATTCGATTTCTTATAGAGCCCGTCGTCCAATGGGAACTGTGTATGACACACCGTTTGATACGAATGTGAAGTGTTCGGACAATGAACGTGACTATAGTCACGATCACTTATAAAAAACTGATCTATATAATAGTCTTTATAAGTACTTTACTAAAAATTGAACTTATTTGGGTCAAAAGCTGTAAAACTGCAAATTAATATGACGTATTCTTTCTCCAAGAACTCTATTTGTAAAGTGTTTAGTTATCTTTATTTGTATTCGTATGAAATGGTATGTTTAAAAGGCTATTATATTTAAATACAAGGGAAAACTCTCTAATATGTTTATCTAATCATAGTTAAATATAGGCTAGGCTAGATCGAGATAGAAGTAACTGTAAAGGCTGAACTAAGCGACTTGTTAAGATAGTGGACGTGCACTGTATAGCGGTAAGCGTTGTGATAAGAAAAAGGAGCTATTCTAAAAATATTTATAGAAATTTCATATTAATAAAAACAAAAAAGAGAAAATCAACCTACCAATGTTACATAGAATAATAAAGAAAAGTTCAGGCTATACAATTGTGCATTTTAATTGATTTTATGTTTTACTTATTTACTTATTATTATCTCCTTAAAGGAGACAAAAGTAGGGGCATAAAGTTAATTACGACTTATAAAACTATTTAAAGATAAAATTTTAGATTTCAAAAACAAATCCACTAAGCTCTTATTTGAGAATAAATCTAGAGTGATACCTACCTATTAAATTCTAAAAAAGGATTTTTAGTTCATACAGTTTAATTAAAGAACTTTATTATTAATCAAAACATATCGATAATGGCATCATTCTTGAAATACCTATTTAGTTCATTATTAGATGTCTAGTATACTGAAATATTTAAATAAAATATAACGAATAAAAAGATGATGAACAGTTTAGATATTCAGAAATCAAACTCAAAACTTCTAAAATAATTTTAATTAATATGTCAAACGTAGATATTAGTTATGTTAAAAATGTTAATAACAAATAAAAATTGAATAATATATGAAATAGTGGAATAACTCTATTGATAAGGTGAGTCAGGGCCGCACCCGCGTAATGCGGGTTCCGGTGTTTCAGGGAATCTGTGTATGTACTTATGTAAGTTATTTTATATTTTAAAATCTGTTTCATAAAGTCCTTTTTCGTTTACCTTACACAGAATAATAGAACAGAAAATATATCATGGAAAATAACTGATTTTGAACTTTATTGGATAGTGCATAAAGTTCCTTTTAAGTTGTAGTTTTATGATAAATTATGAATAATGGCTGCATTGTATGCTGAAGTGTCAGGACAAGTGTATGAAGGTGCCTTTGAAAGGATATTCTTATATCAGTTCCTAGTACATACCTTCATGCCTACCTTGAAACTTTCAGGAAGAAATTCAACTCGAGGATAAACATAACTGCATCATAGTTTAAAACTGCATAACTATAAAATGTATATGCTTATACTGTACAGTAATACATAAACGAAAACGATGCAATAGACTTTAGAAGAGAAGTCAAACAGCGAATAGGGTTTGCGATTCAGGTCCAAATTTACGGAGTTCCTTTAAAACAGCTCTTCTTAACGTCTCAACTCATTATTTAATTTTTATCTTAATTCTTTAGCATTTTACTTATCTTTAGGTAGGACCTTTTTTCCTTGAGTTCTAAATTGGAATCATATTTAAAATTCTATTATTTTTTCAGTTCCTTCTTTAAAAAAGTCGTACGTCGTATCTTCGTAAATAGTCGTATCTCGATCGTTTACGGTGGAAACGTTCAGCCTTTACGTAATTTTTTTCATTTGGGACAAGGCTCATAATTTTTCGAGACTTAAAACAAACTCATAGAAGCTACCAGGTGTAGTGTCGATACCAGTAGAGTTTGAAATAGAAATTAACTCAGTTATAAGTACCTAAAGAATATACCAAGATAACGTCTACGTCTTAACGAAATGATTATCATCAAGCTAAGCCCAAATTCGGCCTAGATAGAACAGGTAGCACTGATACGTTATCATGAAGATTCGGCAAACCAATACTTTAAGTGGTCCACTCGACGCGTCTCAATTTCGTATTACTGATAATGGGATATAAATTGTTGTTATATCGATTTCGAAATATTTTATATCTCTAGTGGTTCATCGCAGATTATTCAACATATTATTTTTTGGTATCTTTTACATCTATGTATTGAAATGTATAATCTAACGTTAAATTTTCCATTATATTACTTTCTATAAAACGTATGTACGTTCTATTAAATACTCGAAATTAGTTTTGAAGAACAGATTAACAGGGCCCGACACCCCGATAAACATATTCAAGTCTTTTGAATTTCCATTTCGCACTCGGTTAGGTTCTTTTTAAGATAAAATTAATCGGACATTCGATATTGTCACGCGGGCATTGCTACCTTTTAAGGAAAGGAAATAATGAGAAAATGAAATGATATCTGAAGTATTAAAAAAAAATCGAAGTGAGAAGAAACTTTTTCTGAATAGGCTATTAAAGAATTATTGGTTATAGATGGGAATAGAAATAAAAAGATATCGTATATTGTGGTAATAAAAACAATATTCTGATTTGTAGTTCTGTTCGCGGTCGTAATTTGACTAATTCCATGTAGTTAACAGAATTATCTTACACTTGGTCACATACCATAAAAACTCTTTCATAATAAATAGTAAATAAACATCGTAACGATATTTCTCTCTGCGATTTGCTCTCTGCGAGATCTCTGTTGGAGTATACAATCTGAAAAAACAAAATTACTATTTAAGGAAATTGTTATAATAAAGTAGTGGCTGTATATAAAAAAATTAGTGATGCCCTAGAGGTTAAGACGTTGATGTCTACTACTACTGGGCACCCGTGTGTTTTGTACTCCTAAGAGTTCTCCTTGTTCTGAAAGGTGTGTAAGTGACCAGTGCGGTGGACTATGGTCTAATCTCTCCTCATTTTGAGGAGAAGACCCAGTTCAGCGTTGGGCCATTAATAGATGATGATGATGATGATAGTGGTGGTTTTACAAGACTTCAGATATAAAAGGTGTTTGATCTCATCGTTTGCAAAAGTAAGTAGGTAAGGAAAATCCCTTTATAGCTAGTACTTATTGTGCGGCGCTCACTTAATTTTATTCATGTGATGAGTAGATATTTTATTTCTGAGTATTGATTCTTTCCGTGAAATATGACGAAACTGTGTCACTTCACACTTGTTCTGATTTTTATCTTTACTGTAGACGATTATCGCTTTTTAGGTAACAAGATAATTCAGTGCCCGACTTAAGCTTTTCATGTTTTAAAACATTATTTTTTTAGGTGATAACTAAAGAGAGATAAAATAGATTTTCAAGTAATGAACGTAGGAAGAAACAACGCACGTTTGAAATCCTTGTAATTTTAATGACTAAAAATATCTAAAGCCTATGTAGAAAGATTTCTGAGGGTTTGTATTCCTAATAAGACTTTACATAGGTATACACTAAAATCCTATAGTTATAGCATTAATTTTGGAAAATAACAAATAACGTTATTATTGGTGTTACTCTGTCTCGGACTTAATGTATTTTATCGTTATTTTACATTTATGTTTTTTGTGGTGTGTATTTTATCGTTATTTTACATTTATGTTTTTTGTGGTGTGTATTTTATCGTTATTTTACATTTATGTTTTTTGTGGTGTTAGATAATTACCATTTATTGCTGTTGTTTAGCATGATTAGCAATAATTAAAATATAGTATTTATCTCAAGTTTCTTTATCTCGTTAAATTAAAGTTTTCCGCCCCTGGGGGCACGGATTAGATTACAATTCCTCTCTGCCGCTGGGAGAGCATCTTGTAAGAGGCGAGTAACCCAGCAATTCCTTGGCGGTAGGAGATCTGTTCCCCGGCTGGCTTGCCACCAGCATGCGAATCCGACCGCCAAATGTACGCGTTCCGGTCGAGCCGCATGTGGGCCAGACTTACCACTCCCCATTCTATCCCGTTAATGCTGCTCTAGTGAACTCTGGGTTCTCGTTCTCGTTGAAACCGTAGCATTCTTCTCTTCATTCCCCTTTCTTACTTTATCTTTGAGGTGGCAACACATCGGCAAATCAAGAGTCACTCTCTTGTATTGCCGATGTCCATGGAAGACGGTGGCCACTTATCATCAGGTGGGCCGAATGCTCATTTATCCCTTAACTGCCATAAAAAAAATTAATTTCAAATATCTTACAGAAAATGTTGAACATTTCAAGCTCTTACACGAAAGAAGGAAAAATATACAAAAGGATGTCCCTTTTATTATATTCCGCTAGTTTTAATGTCGATGAATAAAATAACAGGTAAAAGACATGACACATCTGTTAGGATAGGATTAGGATTCAACGGAGCGTCGTCTCAGAATTTCTTCTAAGACTTGGTGCACATGAATGAAAATTCAACACGTAACTACGTGATGAATACGTAACTCAAATCTGACAGTGTAATTGCTAGACAAGACCACATTCATCTGCTTAAGAGGTATGGTAGTTGATTCCTTACTAAGGTCTAAATTAGTGACCAATGATTAATCAGTACCATTTTCAAAAATCTACCTAGACAGATGCAGATATAAGATCGTCATTACAGCATATAAACGTTCATTTTCATGTATAAAAATTATACTTAATAACAAAGGTTGCAATATAGTAAGAGACATTTTATTTTAATACCTTAGCGGAAAAGTATGTTATCCATGATTGTGTAATTTTTAAAACAGTTAGGAAATACATGAAATATTATTTTTAACACACATACTTTACATAAGTTGAGTTTTCTCACTCGAAATCATAATTTTAAGTTTTTCCTAATAGGCAGGTATCATTTTAGAATTGTACACAATTGAACAATTTTTGAGTAAATATTTATGTTATAAATTTTCTAAATGGGCCCAAAATTGTATATCTCCGATGACATATTATATATTTGTTTTAAATATTTATTAAAACATTATCACCTCCACTAAAAGTTACTAAGAGCGGGATAACTTTGATCCAGGCAATGTAAGTCAAGCCACAGTGGCATCACTTATATGATAACATCTTATCTACATTATTTACCTTTATTTAACAGTTCGTACTAAATTCATTCATATCGAGATATTTTAGACCACGTTCCGCATCTTAAGTGCTTGACAAACCTTAAATATGAATTATCGACATATTATCTTGATAACGTAACCCAGTTTAGGATATAGGTGTGTAGATATTTCCTAGGATCTATTTAGTTTAAGTACTGATAATTTGATTTCATTCAATGTAGTTGAATTTTTAAAATTGTAGATTTCAAAATTGACTCTAAAGACTAGATGGTTCCGCCCTGTTTTAATATTATTTTACTCGTTTTTTAATCGCCTTCATCGATAATACTCGTAGTTTTTCCATAATTTGAATTATATAAAAGAACTTTGGAAAAATTCATTTTAAAACAATATTTTACGCAAATCAGTTTAGGTTTTCTCCAAATAGGTATGCGACAAATATATTTTAATAAAGTATTCTACGTTATTTCTAATTTTCTAATTCTCTTAAATAATTTAAAACCTAACACCTTACACCAAACAATTTCCAAATGATCATCATTATACAGTAACTCATTTGGTATTACGTACCCTTCGCGGAAGCCGTGGACGGTTGCTGAATCAAAATATCCTCTTATACCAACCAACTTCACTTGACCGCCCCTTCCCTCCTTGCCATTAAGAAAATCAACCAAATCAGAGGAATTTCTAAACCTCTCGAGGGTCACTATAATTTGGTCGAGGTTGATAGACAAGAGGTACCGTTAGAGCCGATCATCGCATGAGTGAATGAAGTGTCCATTCAATTGGTTCGTAGAAGCGAAGAGAATATATTGTTTTGATTGTAAGATCGGTTTGTCTTGAATGGAATGTGTGTTTAAACTGTTTGAGTTTACTTTGCTAATTTTCAACACGGAAACAATTAAGCACATAGCATACCTATAATATATACCTATTCACCATAATTATTAGGTAATATATGTAGTTGATGTTTCTAAATTGAAAATATGGATAGATGAGATTATTGTCCGTGAATTCGATAAGTTTAAAGATAAAAAATACTCGATTATGCTCGTATATACACTAAGTATAGACAAGTCGCACTATACATTTTTTATTGTCAAAATATACCTATATTAGGTATTTTTAGAAATAGATACTAGGCACTCTCTCTAATCAAGTTCACTCTCAAGTTCAATTCAAATTACTCTCAAATATAAGGTTAATAACTTGATGGCCATTTTTGGATTTATTTCCAATTTAGGAGTATTATAACTATAATGTCAGTCACGTATGCCACTGACAGTCGACTTCCCTAAATTGGGAGCAACTGTACATACTACGCAATATTGCGGTTTTTGATTAATTGATTCACAATTACACGTGATATTTTTCCTTAACAAATTGTAGTGGAGTACTCAAGCTACGAAAAACGTATCAACTTTGGGATTTTAATGGATTTCATATTATCTGTGACAGTGGCGTAAACATTTTACCTATTGCTTATGACCATAGACCAGAGCATGGGGCTTGCGACACGGGTCATGGAACCTTATAATACACATTAATGGCAAAAAACGTTTTCCTCAATAAGGATGATGTAGCGTTACACATTATTAAATTTTCACTTCACTATAATAATTAATATTCGCTCTATGGAATTACTTGTCAAACTGTCACTTAGGGAATTAAAGCTTTTAAGTTGCCGAGACTGTAAGGAAAATGTCATTCTGTCTGTTCTGTTTCATCATTTGAGTTACGAAATCACAAAAGACTTTTAAAAAAAATATTTTTACAACCTTACACTGGTTAAATTTACATCTTAGTACGAGAGGAAATTAAAGAATGGTTGGCACGGAAGCGGCGGGCATTGGCTCGGGATGCGGTACTCATATTGATGGAATGTTGGGATGAGAAGACGAGAAACACCTACAAATATAGCTAAACAAGGATCTTAGTCATTCATTATCTCCATGATTTTAGGACAGGATAGTATAAACTATATTTAGGAAATCTTAAGGATTTCTGTTCTCAGTTAAATAGTAAGAGTGCTTTCGGTGGACATGGCATAATTGTAGTTGCGATTTTTATGAAATCGTTCATTATTATAATTCTATTAAGTATTTCTTGAACCTTAAATTTTGTTTGTATCGTCCGATACAAGGAATAATAAAATCTGAGAAACTAGATAAAGACATTTATTTAAATTTAGAGGAAATCCACATTTTCATAATCTTATCTTTCTTGTTATTTGTGATAAGGAGAAATTGTAATATATACTTATACGATAACTGGCGTAAATATGTACTTTTTACAATTATTCAATATTAAGAAAAAATTGCGGGACATATAGATTTAATTATGAACTTGATATTTATATTCGTTTTGTCTACTTTATAATTTTTTAAACCTCTAATGTATTTTGCAGTTTGTGTTGCCGTTATTTAAATTATTGATGTGTGCGAGTTCTTGAATAATAAAAACGATAAATTGATTTTTACATGAAATGCTACGGGGAGCTACTTTACTGTATACATAAAATGTACGATAATTTACATATAGTCACAACGAATTAAACCACCAATCGTAATAAAAGCACACAACATCGTGATTTGTTTACATCACCTACTACATTGTTGAGATGTTAACAGAATTGACTTAATTTAATTCATTTGTTAGTATAATGATCGGAGAGCGCGAAAGCTGAGTTGTAGTGCCCATTTTGATTAAGTTATTTGGGCATGCTCAACTAAGAACTTTGGAAAGACCCTCTACTTTCTTCCTTTTGTTTGGGAAACACTTGTCGGTGTCGATTACTTAAAAAAGGTCGAAAGTTTTTAAGATTCTGACTGTGTTGTTACTGTCACATATCGATCTGTACTTCTAACTTCACAGAAAAATAACTAGTTGTCATCCGTTTATGCATCGCTTTTTTATTAATAATTAGCTGCACCCCGCGGTTTCATCCGCAATATTTTGGATAATTCACACTATATCATTATAAATTATAGCCTATATGTTATTCTGATGTGTAAGCTATATTATTGTAGTTTCATTAAAATCCATTCAGTAGTTTTTGCGTAAAAGAGTAACAAACATACATCCTGACATCCATACATTCTTACAAACTTTCGCGTTTATAATATTAGTAGGATGTGCTTTCAAACTATACTTGCTACGATGATATATTTGGCCATTCGCTGAATATTACATATTCTTTGGACTTTTTGACTATAAGCCAGAATTCGATCTTACGTGTTAGTAATTCACTTTTTATATGGCAGTTAAGGGGCAAGCGAGCAGACGGTCCACCTGATGGTAAGTGGCCACCGTTGCCCATGGATATTGGCAAAACTAGAGAGTGACTCTTGTTTTGCTGATGCGTTGCCTCCTTGAAGATACACTGAGGAAGTGGAATGAAAAGAAGAAGGCTACGGTTTCAGTGGACCCTGAACGAGAATCCAGAGTTTACTGGAACCGCACCATCAACGGGATGGGAGGGGGAGAGTTAAATCTGGCACACATGCGGCTCGACCGGAACACGTCAATGACACTTGGCGGTCGGATACGCATGCTGGTGGTCGCAAGGAACAGGGTTGCTGGGTTACTCGCCTTACACGAGATGCTTTCCCAGCGGCAAAGGGGAATTGTATTCTAATCCGTCCCCTCTTGGGCAAAAAACCTTCCTTTTTTATCTACTGGCGCTAATATCATCTACGCAAATGGTCACTTAAGTTTGAAGAATCCTGGTTTTGTTGAACGTGGATGGAATCTAGGTAGTCTTACAATTTTATATATTATTAATCACAATAACGCTTGTAATATTATGAGCAGCTTTTACACAGAATAAAAGCTAATTCGTAAATGAAATAAATGTCAAAGAAGTTATAAGATCTGGGAGTGCGGAAGCGGCGGGCGTTGGCTCGGGATGCGTTCTTCATACTGATGAGCTACAGCTACATGGTACAGATAGGATTTGATATTCAGCGTTTAGATGAAATTACACATATTGTTTTATATTGTTAATTCTATGTCCAATGTCCTAAAATTGAAATCAAAAAATCTTTTACTACTGCCTGCCAACAAAACACCGTTTGTCTTCCCTACCACTTGCCATTAAGTTATGCCCTAAATCCTGTCTTCAGCATCAGATCAGTTCGCTGGTTTCTTAATATTACAGTCCTTAATACCGTCCGTACATAACTGCATGTCTGGTCAATCTGATACCAGAAAGTGACTGAAAAAAGGCTTCAAAGTTTTGACAGAAAGCTTACATACAACCATTGTGAGATCATTAAAGCTTGAAGTAATAAAGGAGTTTTATTTTACAAGAAAATGATATTTTCTGCTGAATAAGTTGTTCTTTTAAAACAAATAATCTTTGAAAAGAGCACCATAAGACCTAAAAGTTATTATAAGATTAGTGCTCATTAAGTTTGTTCATTTTAATTACTTGATATGGCGATGATCGTAAATCCTGAAATAGAAAACGCGGAAAAGACACTCGTACTTAACTTAAATAATTTGTTTAATTATAATAAGGTAAATATATTAAACCTCTATTGTTACAAATAGAAAAGTGAAGTGAAGAAATAAAAACGAAGAAAATTTTATAAAGAAAATTTTATAAAAGGTTTATTGTTTGGAAATAATTTATCTATGTTAATGTTTTCTAACATTACCACCATATGTTTGTAATACATTTAAAGAAACCTGATACCTTCGGCTCGCCATATATGGCAAACAACCTAAAGATATTTGAGTTGTTATAGCTAAAAGTTTATTTAAAATCATAATATACAATGTTTTTGTCTTTATATGGTAATTTGTATAGTTTAGAGTAATTTCCTTGTATAGTGTTCAAACAATAAATCAGCTTAACGCACATATAACTCTGGATTATCTTCATCGCTGGGCTACTTAGGATGTGGATCACATGCTCTTAAATTCCGATGTGAGTTTTAGTGGTCACTCGGAGGCGATTTGAATTTACTTACCGGTGAATGTGGACTATTCTGAAACATTGAGATGTTTTTTACGTGATAGATTGATAAATTAAAAAATACAACTTTTTTAGACAAAATTTTCATCTCTCATCTTTACTAGTTGCTACTCGCCCTGGTTGTAAAACTTCGTCATTGACGCAAACCTCAGGGATTGAAAAAGGCTATAGAGTTTGCCCTGTGGTGCTATCTGTTTGTTATTAACTTCCTAATACACATTATAAACATTACAAATATTTTACAAGATTCATGTAAAAAGTAAAACTTTCATATTATCCGATGACTCTACAAAAGTCGATTGGCTTTTCAGTGTCGGAGTGAAATGTAAGTCACACTACGCAGGGTTAGCAAATAATAGCAAGTTAGTGTTTTACACTCATCTTTTAAAATGGATCTCGCTAAAATAACGCCTGCTTCTTGAATTGAAGATAGAGGTAGATATTCTAAAAACGTATTAGAAAGTAATAGACGTTTTACTATGAAGATTTATCTTCACAACTCAGCCAGATCTTGATAAACGTAATATTATTATTTATGTAAACATTACAATTGTAATAAAGAAACACTATAATAATTTCTATTTATCTTACAGATTGCAGAATAAGCGCCCGTATCGAGATCGGAATTCGCAGTGTCAGTTACAAGACATCTCAGATCGAGATACGATCTCAATTGGATCTCTGTACTTCATAAAACTATGTATATATAGGGACGTTCCCTGAATACTTGATGTGGGTAAAGGGCATTGTTTTACAAGCTTCAAGCTTGTCTGTATGTAGATTAAGTGAGGAGAACTATAGGTAGGTTATATCGACTGGAGAATTTTCTTTGTCCATGGTGTTGCTTGTAAATGTAAGATCTTTTGAGACAAAAACATAACACTGTAAAAACACAGAAATATTAACCCATTATTACATTTCATAGCTTTTGTTTGGCTGATAGTCAATAAAAATGTATTCCTCCAGCCTTGATAAAATATAACCTTTGCCCTCTTAGATCTGAAAAGTGATTTCATGTAGTAAACATTGTCTAAATTAGTGTGGTTTAGTATGATGATGCTTTGAGAAGATCTGATGAAGATCTGAGAAATGTTCGATAGTATGTTGCGATAGTATGTTGCGATTATCAAAAGCCATTCCCTAAGCCTGTAGCTGAATCACAAGCTCCAGTAACTACTCCACTTTTTGTCTAAAGTGCCTATTATAATTATATTATGCATATTGCTTTATATTTCTGATGCTATGATGCGATGAGCACATGTCTACGAAGATCCTTGACTTTTTAACTTTTAAATTTAAAAAATTGTAGTGGGCCACCCTTATTACTTAGGGGGATGAAAAATATATAGTAGCCGATTCTCAGACCTACTGAATATGCATATGAAATTTCATAAAAATCGGTCGAGCCGTTTCGGAGGAGGTTGGTAACAAACACCGCGACACGAGAATTTTATATATTAGAAGATGATTCTCAGCGAAGTGAGGGCGTAGTTTAGAAATAAATATAAATTTATAAACGAGTATTTATTACCTTTACTTTTCGTTTCTTTAACGGCTTGGATCTCGCATGGCTCTCAACCATTCATATGAGATAACAGATAGATAACGTTTGAAATACAAAATCAATATTTGAGGTATAGATTTATACAGAACCCGTTCTCAGGATTGTATAATAGATTTCTTCCGTTCAACACTATTAATAAAGCTTATATTTTTTAAAATAAATCAGCGATACTGGTTATCTTTATAAAGTTTTCGTAGAAGACAGTCAGTTCTCGAGAAGTGAGAGGAATATCAGTTCACCTGACATTTTACTGAATACAGAATAACTTAATTCTGCTCACAGACATTTATATTTATATATTAAAACTAGCAAAAAGCCCTAAAAAATATCCTTCTATTAAATATTAAATCATAGAAAATTACCCAAGTTTCATTGACTTGGATAAATGTTTCGGAAAATATATTTTAAAAAATTTCAAAACGCGCTTCTTCTATTAATTTTAACACTCATAAAACACTTTATTTACATGCTATATTTATTGTATTTCGAATTTAAAATACGGATAGGTACATCTTATACTAATTACGTTATCATCTTTTTAGTTGGCTTTAATTATGTATGCATTATTTCGGAAAGTATTCTACTCCAAATACCGAGGGTATTAAACAGCAGTTGCTGGTCATAAATATTATATGAAACCTATCTGCACTCAAGTAGAACATATTCTATACGACAGTGTAAACATGCTGTTCCAAGTACTGAATAATGCTTCATTGTTACATCTCTCTTATCAATGGAGATGATAAATCGCATCAAATTCATCCTGTGACCGTAAATTGAGAAAACTAGTGTTATCAACACTGTTTATAAAGTAGTAGTAGCGGGAAGATCATTTTATATTATTTCAAGTATACCGACGTAAAGACATTATATAACCTTTAGTGCGATAGATTAGTCTCAGTCTCTCTGGTGTTTTCGTGCAGTGAACATGGAAGTTAGTGTTATAGTGTCGTGATTAAGGTTACCCTTCTCGAGGTCCACGTAAGTTTACTTTATTATTTATTTTCGTTAGCGAGGTCGAGTGGTGGAGGTGAGAGTTAATATATTATGAAAGAGCTCTTTAAACCTGCTCCTGGGTCTCAAGCCCCAGGCACCGCTGGCCTCAGTCTAAATTGCATGTGTATACGTATTGCTGTTCAGTAATGGGTATCATATTTCTCTCATATACTTAGCACTAGAGAGTTTTAACTCTCACACTAAATCTACAAATAGTAAAATACTCATATGGAAAACATTAAAAAAACTGAAAATGAAGAAATAGTGAATATTATTCAAATAAAGGCTGAATATTTCTTTAATAAAATTTTATTGATTTTAAATAATACCTAAATAAATTCTTTATGTTATTTCTTTTAGTTAATAAAATATTTACGGAAAACTATAACGGGAAATTAGAAACGATTGAAACGCAAAGATATCTCGTCTCATGACCTCTGAGTGTAGAATGTCAATATCAACAATGGCAAGAAGTTTTTGACAAAAACAGTATTTGTAATTCCTTTTTTTTGTTGTTCTATGGTGCTATAAAGATAGTCGTAAATAACAAAATATTTATATAATACTAGCTGACCCAGCAAACGTTGTTTTGCCAGCGATGAGCCACCCTTATCATTTAGGGGGATGAAAAATAGATAGTAGCCGATTCTCAGACCTACTGAATATTATATAAAATTTCATAAAAATCGGTCGAGACGTTTCGGAGGAGTTTGGTAACTAACTTTGTAACACGAGAATTTTATATATAAGATTAGGAAAGCATAATACTTCATTGTTATTATGGATAGTGACAGTAACAGTGCACGTAATTATTGTGTTTATTTATTTCAATTTTTTTATTACTTATACATTATATATTAATATTGCACTAAAATGCATATCCCTTATTTCTTAACATTCAGTTGAAAATATTTGAGGTTTTGGACGAGAAATATCTTGAATATTACTGTACATTTCAAATAACAAAAAAATTAATCAAAATAAAAAAATCTATCGAGTTTACGAAGAAAAAGTTGACACATTCACAATAAAAACGTCATACAGTGTTTGCAGAATTTGCAATTCATATTGCACATTACCTGTGTTGACCTCAAATTTTTCTAGGAAGGAGGAAAACGGATGGGAATTCCGGAGTTACGGTAGATCGGTTCCAAAAAGTACAATCAAACACGGATTTACATTTAAAGATTTATTGGACATAACTTATATATTATAGTTATCTATCTGTTTTATAGTTATCTAGAAGTGTGCGTAAGTCACATTCTGTTGAAATAATCCTAAAAATGTACAAGATAAATGAAAAATTGTGAGTCGAAATTATTTTTCTTCCGATAAAGTTAAAAAATACAAGGAAAGTGTAAAATCAATTCAGCATCAGTAAAATTTCATTAGCTCTTGCTTACGTCGGATCAGCTCCAAGATACTAAATTATATTGTCATTCAAACCATATAGGTACATGCAAAATATCACCTCAGAAAGATATAATCAAAAGTAGGTTGAAATCGACTTAGAAGATTCGATTTTAGGATCTTCCGTATAAAGTATTCACGATATTCCGTATTCCTTATGTTTTATTTAACCCTGCTTACCTTGCGAGTGAGAAAGACCTCTTATTTTGTATGTAGGAGTAAGCAAGACTGCGTAATTATGGAAACTTTTCTAGTAATTTGGCTAATGATAGTTTTTTTTAATCATAGACAAGGGACAAATGAGCAGGTGGTTGGCACCTAAGGACATCGGCAAAACTAGAGTATCTCTTTTTTTGGTTGCGTTTGTCGATGCGTTGCCGCCTCAAAGAAAGCGTGATGAGGAAGGCTGCGGTTTCAGTGGACCCTTAGCGAGAACCTAGTGTTCATTGGAATCACGGCATTAATGGTGTGGGAGAGGGAAGGGATATTAGGGTAATCTGGCTCACATGTGGCGCGGCCGGAACGCGTCAAAGACACTTGGCGGTCGGGTCCTCATGCTGGTGCTCGCAAGCCATTCGGGGAACAGATCCTTTTCCACCAATGAGAGTGCTGGGTTACTCGACTCTTACGAGATGCTGGGACAGATCAGAATACAATTCCCCAGCGGCAGAGGGGGATCCGATCTGATTCGTCCCCTCACGAGTAAGTTAGAATTTTCTTGTCTTTCTTCTCGAATGTAGGTATATAGTGAGTTTCTAACCCCCGACACTATACGAACAGGGCGTTATAAGTTTAACGTGTGTATCGGTGTATCGGGTGTCTGTATGAGGCATCGTAGCGCCCAAGATAATGGACCGATTTTGATGCGGTTTTTTTCTATTTAATCTAGATTCTAGTTCTTAACTATAAATTGGGAAGATCTGGTCTGTCGTTTGAAGATTATCAGCTCATTTCTAACTTATGTCGGAGATATTATCATTATCAATTTTCACGAGTTGGTTTAATTACCAATTTAATGTTATGTTACTTTGGTGGTATTTCTAGGACATTCTGCTTTAAGATGATAATGCAGCATCAAATAGTCTGCTCCATACCTAACTCCTCAGCTACTTACAGTAGATATTTCGTATTTAGTCTAATGACTATAGTTTCCTTGGTGGTATCTCCTATATATGTCAACTTTAGATAGTCGGTAATTTAAATTTTTAATTTAATCCTTATTATTTGTTATAAAAAAAGCTAATATACGCATGTTTCAACTTTCTTGAGCTAATCACGTCTACTGTTTAGTGATTTAATCGAACATCCTAACACATAAGTATGCCGATCGGTACTAAATATCGTGGTGTCTGTATCTGTATAAGGTAGAACGGTGCTGGATTGATTTCACCAACGGCCATTGTATTCGGATTCTGCGTATCGCAGATCACCGGTGTCGCCCGCGCATACAAATCACGCTTACAGGTACGTGTTAATTTGTTATTTCGGTGGCCAGTGGAAAGTCTTAGCGTTAGATATATACTTTATACTTTAAATAATTTACTCTTAAGTACTTATTTATGTACTGTAGTGTGTCGTAAACCTTATTATCTAATTGTAGTTGTAGTCTATGCGCAGACCAACAGTATGACTGCTAGACTAGAATATTACTCCCGGGGTTATACTTTAGATGAAGGGCTTCAAAGTTACGGCTAGAATACTCGGAATGTAATAATTATTATTCTGTCGTGACGGCGTATTTATTTTGCAATCCCTACTTCTTCGATTGATGTTATTCAGTTGTCCAACACTCAAGAAAGAAAAAATGCTACTCATACTTACGCTACTCAAATTATTGATTCCAATATCATATTAAAGACAGTAAGGAACCCCTTAAACCTAAGCTAGTTCCAGGTTTAATGATTGTGACCTAGTGAGGATATACTATAACAAAGGGGTAGGCCCTTTACAAGCAAATAATATGATACGGTTCATAATCGTTTGGGAACCTCTGCTCTAAATCCTTCTCAATAAAAAAAAATCATCATTTTTTTAAAGAAAGATACTAGCAGTATGGATTACATACTACTACTATTCCTTAGTTTATTTGGAGGGGCCAACTCAGCTAAAGGCTTGTGTTAGGAGTGGCCCACGTCAGTAGTCCAATGACTGGGATTTGAACCTACGACTTCGCCGTATCGTTCAACGTAAACGATCGTGAATCACAGGTCTGAACCACTGAGCTACTAACGCTTTTTAAGTTAGTAATTTGTTAAGAAAGAAAAATCTACATAAGTCATATGATGTTTATTAAATAAATAAGTGTTATCTTCTTGGGACTTATACCGTACATTAACACACACAAGTCAATAATAAGCACATAAAACGGAAACGGAATCATCGGGTATCGGAACAGAGGACATTTACAGTCTTGAAATTAAATAAAAGATACTTAACATTATATTCGTATATAAAGTTATACAATTTGTCTTCTACTCTTTCTATACGAATATAAAGTTATCAACGGTCTTGCAATCTTAAGTATTGAGATGCAGTTTGAAATTACTTAAAAAAATTATCGTCTATTTTGATATTGAATTTTAATAAGGAAATCACCTTCTATAACGAAAGCTTGTATCTAAATAAGCCACAAAGTACACATAAATACTACAAACATCCAAATTTATAACTTCTGGAAACTTTAAAATGTCATTTTATTTAAATTTACATAAAATAAATTACGATCATTGTTATAATATCTAAATGAATCAAACTCATTCGAGCCAAACAACCATACTTTTGTAATTCATACTATCTTAAAGAGCGTTTCTCACGCGCTCATGTACCTTCAAATGTGGTATGTATCTCAGATAAAAGAAAAACATATTACATTTTAAACCTAAGTTATATAAAAATAAGGTTTTTTTAGCTACAACCTCTTACAGTATTTAGTCGACAATTTATTTCAAGCTGATCGTCCACTAAAGATAGCTAATGTAAAATAAAAAGTCTTATTTTTATAAGAAAATCTTCATATAGTTTTTTGCGTTTTCGATAGGGCTTTCAACTGTTTACTGTAAGAAACAATAAATCTGTGGAACTCCAAATTAGAACTGATTAGATCCTACTACTGAATATTCATTTACTGATAAAGAGCTACACTGCGACCAATCGACGGTCATTGATGTGGCTTAAATTTAATTAGTATTATTGTGGAAAGTTTCGCTTGTGAGGGGACGGTCATGCCACATGTAGACTAGATCTACCCCTCCCTTTCCCATCCTATTAAACCTGCAGCTCTAGTGAACACCTGGTTCTTCCTCAGGGTCTACCGAAATCGTAGCGTTCTTCACATCGCTCTCCCTCCTCATTGTTTGGATGATGCAATGGATGACTTAATATTTAGGTTATGATATATACCAGAATTAAAAGTATATCTTAGTATAGCGCCGCACAAAACTATATAACGCGATTAGTGGAAGTAAATTCTACGAAGGATGTCCCTCCATGACTCCACGGTCGAGCGGTTTAGGTCTGGGCTTGTCGAGACAGGAGAAAAAACTTAATACCCCATCTTGTTCGTTATATTATGCGAAAACGTTGCCGTTGGAGCCATTACAGTCTTTATCTTACCTTGTTTCCGTTTGAATATATTATGTGCTGAACAACTGGTGACAATCTATATAAACAATATTATATTATTATCTTAATATTATACATACAAAATTAAAAAAAAAAAAACAAAAAAAAGCAGTGATGGCCCAGTGGTTGAGATTTCAAGTCTTACTCGGGAGGTCCGAGTTCGATCCTGGGCACACACCTCTGAGTTATGTGTGTTTTAAGTAATTAAATATCACTTGCTTTAACGGTGAAGGAAAACATCGTGAGGAAACCTGCACTCCTGAGAGTTCCCTAGAAGTTCTGAAAGGTGTGTGAAGTCTGCCAACCCGCACTCGGCCAGCGTGGTGGACTATGGCCTAATACCCTCTTCATTCTGAGGAGGAGACCTGGCTCAGCAGTGGGCCATTGACGGGTCGTGATGAAATATACATACATGTGTTATTTAGGCAATGAGATGTTTGTTACTCAATAACACAAAAAAGGCTGATTCCAATTAAATTTGTCACAGACACTTTGGATTGTTACTTTACATCTCCATATAAAGAAGTTCCGTGGGAAGAAGGTGTTGTTTATATAAAACAGATTAAATGACATACTGCATATCATATCTATACATTTTATAAGCTGGAATTATAATTTTTATGGCGAAATTATGAGTTGGGACGTAAGTGAACGTCTTTGAATGCGCTGAACCCAATTAAGAATTTTACGTAGACTTACCCTCGGGGAGAAACTACGTATATTAGAGTTAGATAATAATTGAATTGCACTTAAGACTTAAGCCGAGCAGTGTCTGAAGCTTGAGACCCTGTAGCAGGTATTATTATTAATATATATAAACTCACCTACAGTACTAGACCTCATGTATGGTGCTTATATAATGTCGAGTAAAGTGGCTAGTAGTAAATATGATAGAAAAAATTTTGAAAACACAAGTTTTAGTAACAAGCAACAAACTCAATTAGGTGTTTCAAAAGCGTTATTTACCAAACAACTTAATTACAGCGAGACATTTCCTCTAACCGTACATCAACGTACTCACTGCGTCAGATAGACTTGGCCACGGTCTGCTGGCTGCAGGAGCCCTTTAAAACAAGCCCTTTTAGTTTTTTATGGATTCTTCGAATATAAGAACAAAGAATCGCTCATATCTTCAGAACTTGTGAATTTTACTTTAATTTAGGAACAGTAAGTACTCCCAGTTAGTAACAATTTAAGAATACTTTTCTAGTAAATCCAAAAATATACAAAAATATTTTTTCAATAATTCTTAAGGAGTCCGATAATTTAAGTTTAATATGACAATATTAAAAAAAATTCGTCCATTATTGTCCACCAACAGAACGTTCACTAGAGCTTTTTTTAAGTAATCTAACAATAAAACAAAGATAAAAAAATTGCAGTTTCATTTTTTACTATCACTTTGTCTAACTTTTTAATATGTAGTGCTGAATATATCTTTTTACACTATTTACCTCTATAAAAGCAAAATAAGAAATAGTAAAAAATTAAATAAAAGATATTAAATAATTTTATTGCGTTTCTTTTAATTACTTTTATACCGGTCTCCGCTTAGTCATAGAATGAGAGGAATATTACCTATTACACTACAGCAATACGTATACACACGCAATTTAGACGGAGCCGAGCAGTGCCTGGGGCTTGAGACCCAGGAACAGGTTTTAAGAGCTCTTTCATAATATATTAAATTTCAACCTCACCACTCGACCTCGCCAACTATAATAAATTTTAAATATACGTGGACCTCGAGAGGGGTGACCTTAACCACGAAACTATAATACTAATTCCCATGTACACTGCGCGAAAACACCAGAGAGACTGTCTAATCTATCGCACTAAAGGTTATATATTGTCTACACGTAGGTATACTTGACATAATATAAAAGGAACTACCCGCGATCACTAATTTATAAACGGTGTTACTAACACAGATCACTTCCGAATTATTTATGGTCGGATTTAAAAAAGCCTTAATAAACGAATAATCGCAACTTCCTTTTTTTAAGTCGGAAAAAATGTCTTATATTACAGTTTGAGGGCTAAATTGATGGGAATTACCGAGATGCTTTCACAGTCCGTTGGCTGCAGGGTCCGGGTGACCTTATAAGGAGATTCAGCTTTTCCTTTGTCTGAACGTTACATATTTTGTATCTCGGTTAAATAATCTGAATATATTTCGATGAATGCTTTTTACATATTTTTATTAATTCTATATATTAACTAGTCGACCCGCGCGACTTCGTCTGTGTGATGCTCCACTCTTGGTCTTAGCGTGATGATATATAGCCTATAGCCTTCCTTAATAAAAGGGCTATCTAATACTCAAATAATTTTTCAAATCAGACCAGTAGTTCCTGAGATTAGCGCGTTCAAGCAAACAAACAAACAACTCTTCAGCTTTTTATATTAGTATATTTATAGCGTAAGGTTGTTTACTGTGAAATTTCTACCATTACTTGATGAAAAACTATGTATGTTTGTATACAGTAAAGGACCAAACCACCCTACAAAATTTAAAAATTAAGGAAATAAAAAAAATAGTAAACAGTTACAGTTAATTAAACACTTCCAATTCTGGCACTTCTGGCGTGACGTCACGATTTATTTAATAAAATAAGGAACCATTGTGACACTAATGTTACAACATGGAACAAAAAACAGAAATACATGTACTATTTCTGACAAAAACAATATTTTTTGATATTATATTTAAAAATAAATTACATCATATGTACCTACTGATAATTATGACGTTGGCAACTGATGATTATGATGTTGGTTGATGTTGGTAGGATTGATATGAGTAGCATTTTTACTTTCTTGAATGTTGGACAACTGAAAAACACAAATCAAAGGAGTAGGGATTGCAAAATAAATACGGCGTCACAACAGAATAATAATTATTACATTGCAAATATAACCTCCAGGAGGATATTCGAGTCACGCGGTCATACTGTTAGTCTGAGTATAGACTAACAGTATGACGGCAATGAAAGAAAATATTATGTACTAATCCTATCCTATTTTTGCATCTGAGCTCATGAAATACGTTTTACAGTATTTCAATCATCATCACCAAATCGTACTTAGACTGGCGAAAATAACAAAGAACCTGAAAATATAAAACAAACAGGTTATTTAGGTATTCACGGAGATAACCGTGTGCTGTATATGCTAATCACCTGCGGAAGCTGTTATCGGTATACAGTTGGCAGTTGCTCTCCGACACACTTGACTGCAGACCTTATCGTTATTACTGTACTATGTAACCCCGTTTTGTCTGGCTTTTAAACTATTGTACTTTTATACCATTACTTAGTTATCCTGTGAGAATGTTTTTATTTACTGCGTCACCCGCGTTTTTATGCATTATTCATTAAAGCATCTGTATGTAAATATTCGGAATTCACGACATTTATCAAATTTAAGAGAAAAACGAAAGAAATAAAATATTCTTTGTATTATCTGTACTGATTTTTATGATATTTTCTTTTTTTATATTAAGCTTTTACAATACTCTCACAGATTACACACTTTTCTTAGCAGATCAAAAATTCTTTGTATCGCAGTTTAATTAATTAAAAAAAATTTGAGCTTGGGTTTAATATAAAGTTTCAGTACTACACTTTATGTTTGTTTCCCTCTTTTGTACAGTAGGAAGCTCAGTTTAATAGGTATTTATGTGGCACTAAAATATTATAGGCATATTAAATTTCAAGTGAAGCATTATTACGAAACTAACCCACATTATAATTAGTGTCATTATTTAGAAATATTTGTATCTGAAAGTCACGTGATGTTTAAATTTAAATTCAAATTCATTTATTGCGAATACAGGTTATAGATACAGAGATGTTAACATAAAATAGAATAAGATTGTGCTATACTTATATTTATTTTAGGCAAAAATTCCAAATATGGTTATTAGCTTGTTTCAGAATTGATACAATTTAGTAAAAAAAAATAGATAATTCTGGTTAAAAAGTTAAATTTACAATTGCAATCCATACTATTCTTTCGAACACTCAATTCGAAAAACAAAACCCGAATGAAAAAAACAAAACAAGATCGAACGTCCGGCGATTGGTGGACGCGACGTTGCCGCACCGGTCTCCCGTGGAGATGCGCATTTTCCGTCCTTCTCAAGCCCTCACAGTTTTCTAACCCCAACTCTTTCACACATCCGCAGGATCGTCTCGCTTCAAGACGCAACTGAGATAATTTTATCTTCGAACTTCGAACGTGACTTTTTTTAATGAAAGAACCAATGGAATGAAAGCCAGCAACTTGTTTTGTGTAATCACTTTTTTATAATTTAAAATGTAAAAACTTCTTTGTCTTAAAAACTAAGGTCATGGCTATTATTTTGCGAGCTTTTGTGCGCTAAAAAACTTATTTCATATAGCTACGCAGTTGGTGTTATGTTATAAATTATAATAATATAGGAGCTTCTGTAGTCACTTGTAAAAGACAATTAAAATGCACTTTATTCCTGAAATTGAGCTGCTCCTGGAGTCTGTGACCCATTTGGGAGGCTTTTTCAAATTAAAATAACACTCGTCCTCTGTGCTTGACCTTGCTACCTTACGTTCAACATAAATAACAAATTCAACAAATTACTTAACCATCGTTTTCTCTCGTCAGACTGAGGCTAAACCATAGAGACAAATCAGGAACAACAGTGTTAGAAACGTTGGCAATAAAACTTGTTATTCTAGATTAGCTTGCGAAAGTGAAGTTAATTGAAAAGAAATAAAAGAAGAGTTATAGAAACCGCTAGAAGATAAAAGCTAAATAATTTAAGCAGATAAGTAATATCAACGGTCGCAACTGTCTGGAGAAAGGGTCGCGTGCGCAAGGTTCACGAGCACGTATAAATTTATAGAGGTGGCAATTATTATTAAATAACTCGATAAAAATATTTTTCTACTTATTTTATATTTAATGCTCTATCTTATGTTATCTGTAAACAACACAGTCACTTAATGTATTCAATTTACAGTAAAGCTTGTGTATGCCGCTTTAAATGTTTGTTATAGCAGCCGGCTGCTAACTTTTGGTCTGAGAAAAATTAGTGAGCGAAAGTCGCGCGTTATGAAGGTGCTGCGTGACTGCATTGGCAGTTACATCCGTGACGTTTACTATTATTACAAATAGCAGACGCGCGGGAATTGAAACGTCGTATAAGAACCAATCGCGTGTGACGAGAAACTCTCCCTTGGAATTAATATAATATATGTTATATTACTAATAAATAAAAATGTAGAATCATGTCAAGAATAAAAAAGGATTGATATATATATCATTATATATATAGAAATTTAATAGTTTTAGTATTACTACTTTATGCATTAATTTAAATACTTATATATTTTTTTCAGTACGTCCGTATGATCTTTATTTTTCAATTTAATTGTTGTTATAGGGTAATTAATAAATCAGTAAAATAATATTTCAAATCTATATAAGCTCTAAAACTTTATTTTTATTTTTGGCGGTTGTAATGTTTTCTTTACTCTACACGGCAGGTGCGCGGGCGTCACTTTTAAGAAAAAATAGAGTTCGTGGGGAGCGACCCCATAGAATTATAGATCGATGCGTGTTAAGGCGTCGTATTTATTTGATCGTAACTCAGATGACCAAGCCCATGGGCAAAATGGTGAAAGGCCTTTAAATAATTTGCAAGTATAAATTTGAAAAGTAACTTATAGTATATATTTAAAGCAGCTGAAGCGATAAACACAAATATGAAAATCCGGAGCAATAAATAAATTAATCATTAAAACGCAAATAAAATAATAATGACAAAGTATCACAGTCTATTTCAATTGCGCACTGTAATTTACTACATAACAGCAGACAAATATCAGCTCGAAGTCAAAATTAAATATAAGCTGCCCTCATTACGACGTGTTTTAGGCATTCTTATACAATATATATACTATAATCGGCATCTTTCTTCTATCTTGTACAAATCTTATGTCATCCATTTAACTAATAGTTATTAGACTGTTACAGAATGTAACAACGGATTTCGGTTTAATCTCTAAAAAAACAATTATCGTCATGTTGAATGTTGGATAAGAGACCGAGCTGAAATATTAGGTTACAGGACGTTATGGAAGAGAGGAATCCTAAGTGGGAAGAAAAGGTGATGAATAGGCGGAATGGGATGCAACAACAACAAAGATTTAACTTCTAATAATAGGTTGGGGAAAAAGTCTTTACGCATTATAGTATGTATGAACTTGTAATAAAATCTCTTTGGCTATACTATCTGTATCTGGCTGGTTTTAGTATAATTAAAAGTTTAAGTTTTAAAGAAGATAATTCCAAATTCAAATCAGGAAAATGTGTGATTTTTATTTGTTTTTCGTATTGTGAAGATGAGTGAATCAAATTTAATAAAAAAAGGTAAAAATCCAACGCAAGCCGCGAAAAAACTTGCGATGTTTATGGACCTAGTGCAGTGTCTGTGAGAGTAGCACAAATTTGGTTTAAGCGTTTTCAATCCGGGAATTTTGATGTCAAAGATGCACCTCGCTCTGGTCGCCCTATTACGGATAAAATGGATGCCATTTTTGAAAAAGTGGAGCAAGATCATCACATATCAGTAGTTACGACGTAGCAGAAGAACTGGGAATTGACCACAAAACAGTTTTGGCGTATTTGAAAAAAACTGGGTACACAAAAAAGCTCGATATTTGTACCTCATGAGCTCACTGAAAGAAACTTAATGAACCGTGTACTCATTTGTGAGTCTTTATTACGACGTAATGAAACCGAACCATTTTTATGAAGAAGCTGATAACTGTTGATGAAAAGTGAATCACGTACGACAAGAACGTGCGAAAATGGTCGTGGTCAAGGGCCGGTCAGTCTTCACAGACTGTGGCGAAACCCTGGTTAACTCGCAGCAAGGTGATGCTGTGTGTGTGGTGGGATTGGAAGGGCATTATTCATTATGAGCTGTTACCACCATGCAGGACCATCGATTTTGGACTCTACTGCGAACAACTGATGAGGTTAAAGCAAGAAGATGAGAGAAAGCGGCCGGAATTAATCAACAGAAGGGGTGTGCTTTTTTATTATGATAAAGCAAGAACCTCACACATCTTTAGCCACTTAGCAAAAATTAAGAGAGTTTGGCTGGGAGGTGTTAATGCATCCGCCGTATAGTCCTGACCTTGCACCTTCAGATTTCCACCTGTTTCGGTCTCTTTAGAATTCTTTAGGCAGTATCTGGTTAACGTGACGAGAAGACTGCCAAAGCTACTTGTCGCAGTTATTTGATCAGAAGCCCCAAAATTTCTATAACAATGGGATCATGTTCCTACCTACAAGATGGCAAAAAGTTATCGAACAAAATGGTACCTACATGCTTTAGTTAAATGTAAATAAACTATATTAAAAAATGATTTGAATTTTCTTAAAAATGTGAAGATATTTTACCCCAACCTATTACGTCGCCATCTATTGGCTGTTTACCCGAACTAGATAACAAAAAGTAGAAGTCAATAAAATAACTTACAACGCCATCTGTTATTGACTTATGGAAGTAACAAATATAAACAACAAAAAAAAATATAATGAGTGTATATGTTGTGAGCTTCTTTGTGACAAAAAAAAATTGTGTAAGAGATATTAGAAATATGTTTGACAACTAATTGTGGTTCCGATCAATTACTATTTCCTTGGCCCTTTCTCGAGAACCGCGTAGAATACAAATTATTCGGTTTGTTTATAAGTTAATTTTACTGGGTTATCGTGACTCCAACGGCGGCGGGTGACATCCGCCTATTGTGAAAAGTTTCTTATCCTTTGGCGATTTTGAATTATCATTGGATTTCATTTTAGTAAATTCATATTATTTAGGGTCGCCGTCCCGACACGAGCAGCAGCCGGGTTTCAATAGAAATTTGAGTTTTTAGTATCCAATATTTGAATAAAATTTGATGCAAAATCCTTAACTTCAAATTTGTTAATAAAGTAATTATTATTTTATTCAATTAAAAATGTAGATAAGACTAGTAATTATTCTGTTCGGTTTTTTCAAAAGATAAATCATTTTGAATTTTAATGAGTAACTTAAAAAATACTGTTGAAATGTCTGGATTTAAAACTCCAGAGTCCGGGAATTTCACTCTTTTTTTCTAAGTCATGTGTTGAAGAGATCAATTTAAAGAAAAGTTACAAAATTTTTGTTTTATTAATCTTTAATAGACCATTATTTTCTATTTCTCTTTATATCTGTATCTATTTTCTGGTCATAATTCTTAAACATTCCTCTGTCTATCTAATGCTTTAAATAATATGTTACTACTAAAATTTGAAAACATTATGTTTACCACAACACAAGTATTTCAGAACGTAGTTTTTCACTCTCGTGATTTTTTTACGATATTGGTTATCTTTTGTAAGTGTAGATATTTTTCTTTCGTAATTAAGTTAGATAAGTTATAAAAAGAAAGGTGATAGCTGTAATAATATTATGACTTCTGATCTGAATATGTTTTGTCTGTCGCTCGTGCCGTATTTTAAACAAGTAGGTATTAAAGAATTACTGTACTGTACAATAATATATGTATTGAAATATGTTTTAACTAAAAAAGTATCTCTAAATCAAAGTAAAAGAGTTCTAGTAATAAAATAAATACCACACACAAATGATGAAATTCAATGTGCCATGTTTTTTTTTGTGTAGAAATACTCACTTTGTAATTTTTGAATTTGTAATATAATATGGCAATAAAAAATGATCAATTAATAGTCGCATAAAGCTAAAAAGATTAAAGATTTTCTTCTACATTTTTTAAAATCTTTTATTTATAGAAAACCGATTAAAAATAAAATTTGAGGTATTATCGAGATACAACATTAGGGTGCCATTACCATAGTAACTGTACACCACCCTACGGAAGGGTACAGCGGAAATGAGGTTTATTCCCTACCGGAAGTGGGGTTGCTTGATGGTTGTCTATCTTAACTTGCAGTGGGTGTAATTTGTTATGTGCTAAGATATACCTCCTTGACAAAATATTGTATGATCTAAACGTATAAAAAATGCAATTAACTGATGTCTGTACTATAAACAGAAAATAACGATTTTTGTAAAAATAAGAATTTTAGTTTCTATATCTGTTTGCACGCATATAATACAATCAATTGAATGAGCAAAATAACAATTTGGCCCTTTTTACTTTTGGATGTTTAATTGTACTTTAATATTTTATTTTTACGTTTATATTGGCGGGCTTATTCATCACTAGAAATGCAGTTTTGTTGCAGTAAAAGGGTTTACTCAGAACTTAATTATTTATGAGTACAAGGGTCATTAGGACCATAAAACCTGAACTAATATACAAAATAAAATTGAAGTGTCCATGTCTTCAATGTTTGTATTTTGGATCATACAATTTCTTCCTATTTGTTTATATTTTTCTCTAAACCAAATTCTGAAATCCAGACAATCGTGTAAATGTATATCTTATATATTATTATTTTTAGTTATTATATGAGTATGGTTGTTAGTTTTTATTTACTATTAGGTATTAAAGGTTTT
Organism: Limenitis camilla; assembly: GCA_905147385.1. Classification (NCBI taxonomy): domain Eukaryota; kingdom Metazoa; phylum Arthropoda; class Insecta; order Lepidoptera; family Nymphalidae; genus Limenitis; species Limenitis camilla. Next base: position 4,759,672 of record LR990231.1, read on the forward strand.
TTTAGTTGCAAAGATAAAACGAAAGATCAACCAAATATTTCTGATTAATAATGTAGTGCAAGGGTGTTTCGCTAGTTTATAGTAATTATAATATTAGTCAATTCTTTTGTTAATCCCAACACCCACCCACTTAAATCAGAATAATCACATCATTACACATTGGGGTCGGCTTGACTTTTCCGATTCGCCACATCTGGGCCCTGGGCCCTGGGGTACTGACAATGTCCAAATCATGCTCCCCTCGATTGTAACACCTACAGGTGGTAACGCTAAAAAGCTTTTGTTTAATTAAAATTTGTTTTGGTTCAATGCGTTAATGGATAGTAGATATTACATAAAAGAATTGCCTTCAATGTTAGCAGGCTTTCAAAATTAGAGTTAGGTAAGTTAGGTTAGATGAATTAATTTAAAAAAGTGATACCCAAAATATCAAGTTTAAAAGATTTTAACAAGTCAATACATATTAAATACGTACACTCTAATGATGAATTTTAATAAGAAACAGAAACATAATAGAATAATAGAAAATAACTAATTAAGGTATAATATTATAATCTGTATATGTGTTTGATGCGATATCATAATGACTAATTTTAGACGAGGATATAAATATTGTAGTTATCTGCAATGCAGATACTGATATCTAAGATAAATGGTGGCAATGATAATTGAAAGAAGAAGGTTATATAAAAGTTAAATTTTGAATAACTACGCAAATCCTTCTAATAAGTATTAAGTACTGCTAATATTATAAATATGAAAGTTTGTATGTTTGGAAGATGTTTTACTCTATCACACAAAATTGGCTGAACCGATCTAAATCAAAGGCACATAAATATATGTATAACCAGGAAAACTTTTATTAGGAAGGAAATAAAAAAACAAAAGTCCTGTTGGAATGAAAAGGAGTTACTTGCACAAAAAGAGTTTAACGGAGTATTTTGAATAAATATTTTATACGGTTCAAAAATACCTACGATACCTTTTTCGGGGAAAAAAATAGTTTTCGTGGTACTCGTATAACGTGAAATAAAGCACAATTCATATTTTCTTACAGATTTCACTGAATGTACGTGACTGAAAGAGTGAGTTAGTTTGCTAGTGGTCGTAATTTTAAAAATGATACATAATTATCGACGTATGCATACAATCAGCTATCTATGTCCGTTCTTCTTGAAACTACGTCGGTCGCCATGACGACGTGCCGCATCAACACACAGACACGTGTGAATATCCAGGTGACCTGATCCGGGGTACAATGAGAGATATCCCACCTGAACAAAGGACAATTTGTTTAATTCGGGATAGTAAGTCAAGGAAGTATATTAGTCATAATCATATTCACTGATCCCTTTCCATAATTTCGTTACAATGATACATTATGTACTACATTTCTTTACAATTCTTGTAAAAAAATATAGGATTACAGATGTTACTACGATTTAAGAAGGGTTAAATTAATTAGTAGTATCTTCATTGTATATATATATATATATATATTTTAGCAATTAAATAAACAATTTTTTATTAATGTAATAATTTTCGTTACTTCACCATAAGTAAAGTTCAATTAACTTTCCGACTGTTGTAGTCGAGGTCTTTCAGATTCGTTACTGTAAGCAACGTCGTTTATAAAATAGTATTCACGGGTAGTTCTTTTATTTTATTTCGAGTATATCGACGTATAGACAATATATAACTTTTGATGCGGTAGATTAGTCTCAGTTTCTCTGGTGTTTTCGCGCAGTATACATGAAAGTTTGTACATATTATAGTATCGTGGTTAAGGTCACCCTTATTGAGGTCCACGTAAGTTTATTTTATTATCTATTATAGTTGGCGAGGTCGAGTAGTGGAGGTGAGAGTGGAGCCCTTTAAACCTGCTCCTAGGTCTCAAGCTCCTGGCTCTTCTCGACTCCGTCTAAATTGCATATTATTATCATATCTTGAGTGTTACTACGCAGTATAGCTTCCATATTCTTAGCACTACTATTTGTTTATAGGTAAAAAATATACATGAAATTAAATATCCTTTTGTTGATGGGCTTATATCTCAAATCTCAATATGTCACTATCCTAGTATGACAGTATCCCCGCACTGTTTATCCGCCACGTCATCGATGTCATACTCCGATAGCGAGCCATTACCGCCGCACACTCGCCGCACTATCAACACGACGTGCGACCTGCATGCCAATAAAATTGATGTTCACCAAAATGTACTTTTAATACTTCTAATTGACTAGAAAAGCTACGAAGCTACGAGTATGATGTTATGGTAAACTTTTGTAATATAAAAACCTCCAATGCAATCGACCATAATGGGGTTAAACAGAAATATTATATAAAAGACAGTAATAACATAGACCTTAAACAAGAAGGCGAGCAGTATCAAGTTAATTTACTTTGGCTTTCGCCTCCTAACTATGGTAGGCAAAATATTTTAAACAATAAAACTATTAGTCAAAATATTCAAAGGTTAAGAAATATAAAATGGCTATATATTTAGCGTATTAGTTCTTTTTTTATTTCTTCCTTGATACCCTTTAATGGCCCACAGTTGGGCCGGGTCTCCTCCTCAGAATGAGGAAGGATGAGGCCACAGTCCACCACGCTGGTCAAATGCGGGGTGGCAGACTTCACACACCTTTAAGAACTTGGAGAACTCGCAGGGGTGTGAGTTCTTTTTAGTAGACAAACATTGACGTACTCAGTTTTATTACAGAATTTTGAAGGCAACCTTCTGTGTGCATCATCAGATCAGCTTCATATCTGGTGTCATCCAAATTAAGCACTTCATTTGCATTGCAAAATTTTAGCTCAATTGGATATGAGAAAGTCGCTCAAATTTAATTAGCTTTAAACAGAAGCTTGTAAAAAGAAGTTCACCAATATATTTTGTATTTTCTGAGATTTAAAAAAAAAGAAACATATTTTCGACTATATGTACGTACTACGTATTTTCTTTTAAGAATATAAGGTCATTAAAAAGTATAATTAATCATTTAGCTTCAGATTTAACAGCAATAGCAGGTAACGGCGCTTGAACAACCAAAACACCATCCTTAGATAAAGAAGACACTATAGTTTCTGGGTTAACGTCTTTGGGAAAATGGAATTCTCTATGGTACTCCCTGAAGGTTGTGCTGGTGTCGGTTTTCTCTTCATGAATAGCTGATACCGTCAGTTTATTGTCCAAGATGCTGACAGTTACCTGTTGATAAATAATAACCATTATATTTATAGTAATCAAACATTATGATCTCTTAGAATTACGACGGTAACCTACGCAGAGCCTTGGACTTGTGACTAAGGTGAAAGCTTAAGGATATCCTTTATTAAATCGAAACACCCGCCTCTACTGCCCAGGTTCTCTATTTAAACCTAAGGTTAGGTTAACCTAACTTACGCTCCTAAATATATATGTAGTTACGACGAGAGTTTATGGACGATTTTTTACGCACCTCATTTGGATCAAAATGGCTGACATCAAATTGCAGCTTTAGAGCCCTGTTTTCTCCTTCTCCGTCAATGATAGGTGAATTATTAAAGTCGAAATTAAAAATATCTTTTCCTTTAACTGTATTGTCCAAGGTTAGTGATTGGCCGAGACGAACATTTGTACTGAAAATTAAAAAAAATATATCATTTGATATTTTATTTTTAGCCCTTTATAACACAAGTGCACAAACTTTATAGTAATTTTTATAAATTACTATCTCTACATATGTAACATTTACGATCACATCACTTAAGATAAGATGTTGCAATAAATATAAAATTTATTATTATTCCTGTAATTTTATAAAGAGCATATCATATAAGTGTTATATTTATAGAAGAGCTACTACAATAAATAGCTAATTTTATTGTTTATTTAATCTACAAGAAATACCTAAACTTCTTCATCTCCTCGTCTATCCGTTTCATCTCAGCCATAAATCTTTCTTTCATACTTGAAAATGCATCGTCAAAAACTAAGACATCAGTTATTTGGATTGGAAGATTTTGAAGCTGATTATTAGACATTTTAAATTTTTTATTTATTTCGGATAGTATTTTGTCGAATTTTTCTAATATACTTTGACAAATCATTTATTATATCTATTTTTATTTGTGACAAATTAATATACATAGCAAAAAGGTTTTCTTAAATTTTTTTAGCTTTCCGAATACATTTATTATGGAACTATAGAAGAAAGTAAAATAACGTATAGAAGTGAGCAATTTTTATTTCTCATGATTTTATACCACCCACGGCTTATTCGAAATCTAATACGTTATTACGAGAATTTCTATATAGTTTTCTACGAAAAAGAAACTACGTAATGCTGAAAATCGCCGAACCAATTATCTTTTGACGTTTTCTCTTTTAGTATTACTTATAATATTATATTTGTACATACAAACAGTTGTTAATATTCTTATAATTATCATATGCAACTGACATCAACATTATTATACGATGATCATCAACAATATTTTTTAAATGCTAGATTTAGCACCTGTTACAAAATCACTCAATAATACGTGTCCGATTTGATAAATACTAATATATAATTAATTATTCTTTTTTGTTTTGGTTGTTTGTAGTCTACCATATTATTAAGTATAATCTTTATACCTAAAATGTAATTGCATTCTACAGAAAAATGCATCCAATTAATAACCACTTGACATTTTCTTACTAAATGTCAGTGCTGCGAACATAAAGTTGTAGAAGCAATTCAATTAGCATTTGACATTTTGTTTTTCTCGTCTAAATGTCAGACAGAGATAACGTAACGTTACCCCTGAGATGTGGTATTTAGGGGGCAGATTGTCTGTAACCCCGTCGGCGGCGCCATGACGACCAAAGTCTAAACATCGGCCCCTATTAATCTCGATGTTAGGGCGTGTCGAATTGGAAGGGTGACCAAGAGCTATCAAAACAATAAAAAGATTTAATGATACGATTATTAAAATAATATCACTCTTCGTCCTATTTTAAAATATTCTAATATTTCGCTTTCTTTTTTTCTAACAATAGTCGCAAAAGTCGAATATTCTCAAAAATGTTTGATGTCTAATCTTACACACAACATTGTAACCACGACATTGAGTGAAAAAACATTTACCCACAGTCATTACTCTATAACTTTACTATATTGATTAAAATAAAAATAATATTCCAAAAATTAAGGGAACACTTCAAACCCTAAGAGAGTTTTGCGATTACCAAAAAAAAAAAAACAATTTTTTTTAATCAGTATGGAAACACTACAAGCGGGGGCCAAAATTCGATCCAAATTGGCGGGAAAGACGCCTGTTTGACAGATCATTTTTTATTCCGTTCGGAAATTTGGCAGCCATTGTTCCATAAATTACCAGGTGGCCAGGAAGTGAAATATATTCGCTTTAGCATTAAAGCTGCGAACAATTTCAATTAACTTAATCAGATTTTGGGGTTTGTGATATTTTGAATTTATACGTTTTTATCGATAATTACTGCAGACCCGGTGCTTCACAATTTCATTTCCCGTTTTCTAGGTCGAAAGTTATTTTATTTTTATGTACAAATAATATAACGTAACATTTTTAATTACTATTTGTTAAACTCTAACTTAGATCTTGATTTGAAATATGTTATTAATATTTTATCGACAAAGAAGCATTATTAAATTAGACAGTAACCTAAATTGGATCTATCAAATAGCTAAAGGTAATTTAATTTCTCTAATAACTTAATAGGATCAACCTCTGAAAGTTTATCGCGCTAATCTTTGTAGAAAAGATATTAAGATGATTTATTTTCCGTTTACAGTTAAGTGTTATAATAGCTGCTATTTGAAAAGTTAGAATACAAAGGAGATATTTTAAACCACATGGAGCCTGCGCCAGGAACCTGTATATTTTAGGATTTTAATTGTTTTACCCTAAAATTGTATGAGACAAGAATTTATTCATGAAATTGCAACACAAAACTATAAAAGACAGTCATGACGTCATGGATATAATTTTGATTGATTAATTCAGGTTGACTAGCGATATGTATATGTGCGCGCGTATGTTAGGTTAACCTAACCTTAGGTTTATACAATGAAACTGGGCAGTGGAGGTGAGTGTTTCAATTGAAAGAATGGCAGCCCAGACCTTAAACATACACAACACACACACACACAAGTCCATGGCACTGCTCGTAGTACTTAGGGTATAAGATTAGGATTGACCAGGTTATAAGGATATAGGATTAGGATTGATATATTTTAATGAATTGTTACCGCATTATTTATTCTTTTTCTCAATGTTTTGAGATACTATGTGTTTTGATTAGACCCATTTTAAAACCTCTCTTTTGCTGTAATTATTAAAGAAAATCAAAACTAGCTTTGATATTTTAATTAAAAATTATTAGTATACCTAATTAGTACATCAACGTTAACAAGTACGTAACATACAAGTATACTAACAAGTTAATTATTTATTCTACAAATGGAAATATTACAATGATGGATGTTTTCTTGTTTCAGCAAAGTAAATAAAAAAAATTACTTGTTATTTTAACCCCTCCTGCGTTGATTAATGTTTGTACTTTTTTCACGGAACATAAAAATACTACTTTCCTAAAAAATCAACTTCTAGGTAACATTGGAGAGGGAAAACGTTTATTATTAATTTTTAAAAATATAATGCAAGGAGAAATTCGCCTTAAAGATAAAATTATATCCGAATGAAATGATTTAAAACGACATATATTTTTATCGCATTATATAGCCAGAAATAAGCAACGAATTAACTAATTTTAAACAAATTTACTAATCGTACTATCCTACTCGTGTTATAAAATTTGAAAGTGTGTATGTTTCTCTATCTACTCAATCGCACTAAAACGGCTGAACGGATTTCAATGAATTTCGGGCATAGAATACTTACAATCTGGAATAAAACATAAATACTTTTTATCCCAAATTACAAAGATCCTAAGAATAGAAGGGAATAATTCACACAAATACTACTTCAGTAGCTGAGAAAGAGTCTTTCCGTTAACTTTAGACCAGACTAAGACATATTTTATTGTAAAATATGTAAACACACTACTACTTAATTAAATACTTTCAAAATTTGTTGGAGATTTATGTATACTAATACCTATACATAAATCTCCAAACAAATTTTTATCCTTTAACGTAGTTAGAATTTTTTTTTAGTAATGATTAGTTTGAACTTTCTATTGACCTCAAAGCAGGTCAGTAAAGCTATCGAGAACTGTCAAATATCATATATTCATATCACAGAGCGCGTGCGCATCACGATCGCATTGTGTCCTGTTGCGCGTGATGCGTCGCCGTGATGCAGTTATCACGGATTGGTTTAATTGTCTTCTTATGTGATATTAATAATTATTGGTTTTATAAACCAAACCCAATCTCAATTACAGTACACATCTATTTAATACTCCGGGATAGAAGCGTCAATTAATACAATTCAGAAGGAACTTCGTTATAAATCGACCTTTTTATTACTTCGGCGTTAAAATCTAAAACATGTTTATCGTGTATCTATCATACTTATTTACCTAAAGACCACGCAATGAAACTAAATAAATATTATGAAGTAACAGAACTGAAGAGTACTTAATGGTTATATAGTAAATCCAAACGCTGTAGAAGTAGGAGCGAGAGGTAAATCAGCAAAATCGCTTTATAACTTGCTAAAAGCCTGGCCTGTCCAGAACGGCAGTAAATTCTATACTAGAGCGAGTATTTAAAGCTGCGTTAACAGGATCATACCAAATTTGGCTGGGAAGGGAGAGTAACACGAGTGGAGAAGGTGAGGAGAGGGTGAATCAGAAAGGATCCCCTTAAACCTACTCCCTTCTCGGACTCTACTCGGAGTTCCCCTCTCTTCCACACGATGGACCAAGAATGCTAAGAAGTTCATTTTTCTCTTTATCCTTTTTAAACACACATTATTATCATAATTACACATTCGTAGAAAATAGATTAATTGTGTTAAAGATGTTACTGAAATGTTACAATGATTTTAGTTAACCTTTTTTTTTTAAATCACGGAATGATCTTGTTGTGGTATGAAATGGTTCATTATCAGATACCACAAAGCATCCCTCTATAATTGGATCCCCACCAGATGCAAATACAAACTAATCATCGTAATGAAAAAAGGTCCTAAACCCTAAAAACGCATTTAATCAAACCATTTACCCATAACGTTGTGTAATCTATTTTTTCCTCCCGCACGCGTTTATCCCGCTACGATCTCACGCCGATCGCGTGTCTGTGTACAGTTTGTGAGTCAGTATCAATAACTAATGGAACTCGATTTTCTATATTTGTCTTAAAATAAGATAATCATATCTCATATAAGTAGTATTTTCCGTTTTACATTACCTTAAGTGTTAGAGAAATTAATATTAAAAATAATGTTATAGGTACTGTTTTTAGCCCATCCCATAATATTTTATTTAACTTAAAACAGCTCGAATTAATATTGTTTGAAAGTATTCACATCATACCTTAGCGATAACGATCTTATTAAATACAGGAAAAAAATTAAAACTAATATCTCATTCCAGTATGCTAAGCATTTTAATGTATAGCATAATCTTTTTGCGTAAGTATACTTTTTCTTTTACAGATTTAAACTGTCACTGATAGAAGTATTTTTAGATAGTATTCTCCTCGTAATATGTGCTAAATAAATTCTAAATTCGAGTTCATATAGTATAATTCCCCACCCCTCTATTTCTTCGTGTTTGTGTTGATGTGTACCAATTAACTGATTGTTGCGAGGTAACGCAGGGTGGTGATATTTGCCTCTCTAATCACGTTACTAACGCTCCATATGCTCAAATCATTATTAACATTTTAAAAGTTATATTGTATATTTTGACTTACCCATTTTATAAATAAACGAAAAACAGGAACTTAAATATTTTTTTATACCTTACTAATCTGTTAAATCGAGAAGATTTGTAAAACAGATTTATTATTTGTTATATTAACTCAACTTACAACAACCATATTTATCATGTAAAAATTTGAAATAAAATAAAGCAATTAATGTTTATTGGTCTTTCGAGTATTTGTAATTATTTATGTTAACTTATTGCGTCAAATAAACTACGATCTAACCGAAAGCATTAATTAAATATCCCAATATCACGATAAAGCAAAAAGTACACTGCTTAATTTTATTGAATTTTAAAATCTATATTTCGTTTTGTGTATAAGTCATATCAACACATATTGAGTGAATTTGTTCAAACCACAAAAATACTTTTATAAAGTTGTCGAAAGACTGATGTTATTAAATTTATGAAATATACAGAAAAAGATCACAAAATTATGTGTTTGTTGACTTCACCGAATAAATACAGAGTAAGTCTTCTGTTATACTAACCCTCGATATGACTAGTGATGAGTAATAATGTTTGCCCTTTCTCCCCCGAGATACGTTTTACGGGAATTAATAACTACTTGGCCTTTCCTTCCATTATTATTGATACATAATATTTCTATTTTCGTATTACTTATTTCATAATAAGGTCTCATGAGTAATTGCATTAATTTATCTGGCCGATGCGATGATAAACAACAGCATTATTCCGGGAAAATCACCAAATCGTCGAACAAGAGTGGCGATGAAATTTAATTTTAAATGCTGGCGTAGTCTTTAGTAAATGGGTCTAAAATAGTAATTTAGGGTCAACACGTCTCTTCCATCATCCAGTATACAATTGTACATAAAGGTTAGTTATTGTCACAAAAGAAAGACATCTTAAAAAACGCAATTATTAAAGTGACAAATACTCTAGACAAAAATATTACATTCCATTAGTAAATTCTATGGTGCGCATCAGAATTTATTTATTGAGGTACGTTGACACGGATACATATAATATTTGTCGTATGTTTGTGTGTATATTGATAGGTATATTAACGGTAGATTTTAGAAGAATAGGACAGGATATTATAACCTTGTTTTTTAAATATCTCAACATACTCATTAAATGGTGAAATTAATACCTCTTTTAAGATTCCAAGCTCCATTAAGTTACGCCTAAGTTACTCCTTGTTACATAAGCTATCTGCCAATAAAAGTCCCGTCCAAATCGGTTCAGACATTTCAGAGATTAGCCGGAACAAACAGACAGACAAAAATTGTAAAAAATGTTGTTCTGGTATATGTACTGTGTATACATCCATATGCACTAAGTATAAAACGGTTATTTTAATATTACAAACAGACACTCCAATTTTATTTATTTGTATGGATTTTTAGCTTCAGTAGTTTTGGAATTGCATGATGAGTCAGTGAGTGTGTTGATGAGTTAGTTAACCATCTTCTCACATGTTAAAATATAATATTGTTATGACACAAGTGAGGCAGCGGGGAATTCGCTAGTCTACTATAAAACTGTATAGCATAGTAAAACTATAGTACGCCTAGAAGTTATCTATTTCAATCTGAATCATGTCTTAATATGGTATACTTCGAACCGTTGCCAATTTATAGTGCCTCATTATAATAATTGTAATGAAAAATAGTACAAAAATGGCTGTAGCTATATACGGAGGGTGTATTTAGGACTTGCGTGATGGTAAGAGTTATATAGTACTGTAGTTACTATAGACACAGTTTAATGAGTATCATAGACAGACATACCGCGGCGCTATACTTCAAACATTATTTAGTTTAGGAACAGAAGTAAGCTGATTTTTTGCCTCTTTTAAAAAGCCTTCTCGATATTATCTGAGCTCGAGGTAAGCTTATTTTAAATTTAGATGATTATTATCCATACACTCGATTTTATATTGCCTATAGTGGACAGAATGACCTTCTTCACATCGTGATTTGACATAGTAAAAGCATTAATTTAGTGTCAAAACATTGAGAACGTGGCAAATTTTTCAGAAAGTGATTCCGATATAATATTAGAAATTAGGTAAAGAAGGTAGAAAAATGTTATGTTTAATTTTTCACAATCTATTTTGATGTTTGAAGATAAAGGTTACTTTAAGATAAATGTAAGGTTTATAGGTTTATATATCCTTTAGGATAAATAAGCATCTTTAAGTTGGGCTTCCTCTCCCTCCCTCCCTCGCGAAACTTAAGTTGGCTTTTTAAAACTTTAGTTCTTTATTTATTAAAAAACCTTTTATTCATTCTTTACTAACCTTATAATTATTATATGAAATAGAGCGTCAAATAAAACTTTGTAAATGGGTCATAACCTGCAACGCATATACTTGTACGCTAATCTAGGAAAATATATAGAAAAGGGCTCCGACTCTTTGCCTATAATCCTTAACATACAACTCACGTACACGATCGAGCGAGCGCTTCTGTGAACACATCAGCAAATAATGCAGATGCGCGTGCGCGTCACTGCAACACATTTACATGGGATTTAGGCCAGGAGCAACGAACGAGTATTCGGCTAAACAATACTTGGCCTCTTTATACTAAATACCAGGTAATTACTAATTTATATGGTCAGGTTTATTCGTTATTTGTTTGTGAGTTTATCGTTTATATGACTGTGATCTCTTGTGTGAACAAATTTTTATTTATATATATTTTAAATGAATTCAAATTTAAATTTTTTCAGTTTTATAGATGAGAGGATCTCGGTATCGGATTGATATCTTAACTGAACATTTGTCTTTTTGAGTAATGCTTTATAAAATGGTTTATATCGTGTTTTGGCTCTTTTATTTGATTTCTCGAAAATAAAATAAAATTTTAAGCAATTAAATATCACTTGCTTTAACGGTGAAGGAAAACATCGTGAGGAAACCTGCACTCCTGAGAGTTCCCTAAAGTTCTCAAAGGTGTGTGAAGTCTACCAACCCGCACTTGGCCAGCGTGGTGGACTATGGTCTAATACCCTCCTCATTCTGAGGAGGAGACCCGGCTCAACAGTGGGCCATTGACGGGTCGCGATGATGATGATGAAAATAAAATTAAATAAAAGAGTCAAAACACGATATAATCGTGTTATAAGGTATTATACTAATGTATAACAATCGTGAAAACCTAAGAAATCAATTGTGTTTTTTTCAAGTTGGATATTAAGTTAAGGAAAGGGGTAGAAGCGAGGTAATCCTTTTTAATATAGAATTATAATTAAAACTAAAAACAACGCTCCGGCTTCGCATGTACAGTACCGTATTCACTCAAGTAAACATATCCAAGCTATAGTATCTTGTTCAAAGTTTTAATATATTTTACGTAAAACAATATAAAGTATGTAGTTGTGACTCGATAAGCATATTTTATTATTTTCTGGGATAAAAAGTTGTCTATACAGATAAATCTCAGGATCATAAGTTATCTTTATGCAAAAAATCACATCGATTCGCTGCCCAAAATGAAAGGTAAACCAACAAGCAACCTTTCGCATTTTATACCTAAGTATTTGTAACTTACCAGAAAACAAAATGAAAATAGAGTTATTTCTTGTTGTTACTTTAAAAATACCTGATGTTCTTTATCTCAGTGTCGTCCCGTATTAAGAGCAAAAGGACAAAAGTATTACCTTTTACAAAAGGAAGATTAAACAATCTATACAAATACTATAAGTTATACATTGAAGTTTTTGTTAAGTGGCATATTGTGTTTGTAAACTAAAAGGAGTAATGTATTATTAGTAGTGAAAATTTACAAGGTATTTGTATTTATAGTGAAGGGACCGTTATCTAAAGGTGTGGACGAACGTTTTAGCGTTTATCGCGCAGGCTCTCTGATGAGTTTGACGCCGTAATCTAGTGCGCACGCGCCAGTGCTAGGCTACTGAAAGATTAGACAGGGCAATGAATAACTTCTACATTTTAATTTACTAATAAATTAATATTAAATAATAAATATAATAAAAGTCAGATATTTATAACTGTGCCCACCATTTCACTCTCAATTTTGCCAGATTTAAAATTAGTGTATTCTAAAACAACACAAACGTAGGGTTTAAAAAGGGTTGAAATTACATATTAACATAAACAATAGCGAAAATATTAATTTTCAGAAAAAACAATCTTCAAAGCAGCTTGTCGCCCCTATTACATACACTGTTGCAGTAGGGGACAAATAGTAAAAATTTAAAATGTTGCTGTTTTCTCAGTATCAACATTTGCTATATGAGTCGATTCTATTCTTTTATAAGTGTTAGTGGATGTTGGATTCATCTCTTGAGTATGCGAGCTTCTTATCTAACGCAGTAAAACTGGAGGCAAAGATAGTTAATTTTACCTAAGCTTGGAGTTTTAGAAAAAGCCACTGTTGTGTCTAAAAGGACCGCGTTGTTGGGATAGTTGGAATAACTTAAAAGTAAAATGGAATTAAGATGGATGACAAAACAAAGAAATTAATTAGAAATTTAAAAGAAAATTTAAAAGAAATTAATTAGAAATTTAAAAAAAAATTGCACCATTTTTCAGCCGTTCTGATTAAAAAATAATAATGGAAAATAAAAACTAAAATCAAATTATGAGTAACCAAAATATTTATAAATATTATAATTAATCAGGTCATTTAATTTTTAAGATCACGTTATTTTTCCATCTATCATATTTTTAGTCTTGTTGTAATGGTTTTTTTTTGCTCGTAAAAAAATTTAATTAGTGGCCTAGAATGAAGAAAACTAACCTTTTTTTTCTGAACAAGAACTGTGCTAATCATCGAAACCGTTTCTAAAATCGAAAGCTCTACAATCCCGTATAGTAGGAGTAATTTGACATGTATTAGTGTAATAACACAATTGGTATATATCGTGGGACACTCTCCCGTCTTATTCTATTATCTTCGTTCTAGGATTTCTCGACAGATTCATGCTATTTGTGTGATTGACCATAGCGTCCGACACAGTACCTCGTAAGTCAAAACGCATTTAATAAGTTTACATCTGTCAAATTATTACCATAAGTAATTTAGAATAAAAGTTATAAAGGAACATGTAAACATAAACACCAGTGAAAAGCATTACCTTTCATCTTCACCGTAGTCGGGTAAAAAGTAGAGACAAATTCAATTTAACTAATTGTAATACGTATATTGCAGTAAAGGTTAACGAAAATAATGTATCCCCGTAGTTTCGGTATCCCTCCATCTGCAAATAAATTAAAGTATGTCAGATATAAACTTTCATTAGTCATTTTTACTTATTTATTTTTTTAGTTACATAGCAGTGCTTAGCTAAATTGATTTTATGCTGTAGCACTTTATGCCGCCTATATCATGAAGACAAACATGTACCAACTTTCATTGTGTTTGAATAAACGGTCAACGATGTCTCTGATTAATTTAGATGATTCATAAGAAATTTAAACATTAATAACAAATGTAGCTTCAAGATCATTTGTGTGTCGACAGCATTGGTAAACGACAACAATAATAATCTGCAATTTTACATAAGCTCCATAGTCAGTGTGTCACTACACTACTATCATTCTTTTGTTGCTAATCTTGAGAGAATAGTGCAACTACTAACTACCATTCATACGGTCCGAAATGACAGACATGATATGAGTTTGAGTGTAGCTTAATAATTACAGCCTAGTATTGTGTATTTTTTTATAGAATAAGAAAATTTGTATGTACAAAGAAGTTGATTGACAGCTTAAATCGATTAGCAGAAAATGGTGAAGCTGAAAACAAATTATTGTTTTATCTAACTCAACTGCAGGTGAAAAAACTATCTTAGATTCAATGATCTTATTTTAAATTATTTCATCAATTTCTTCCACTATTAAAAATGTAGAATGTAAACTAAACTAAAGACGAGTAAATGTAAGCTAAAGACCCCTTTTTATCTCAGTAACATTCTATTTAAAATAAAAAATAACGTATCAATGAATAACTTTTCAATGAAAACGTTGCATTCAAATTTATTTCAAAATATTTGTTGGTTAAGGTTTTTCCAATCATTGCATACATCAATTATTATAAAATTTAAATCTCATGCAGTACGTACTAGGTCTATTATAAAGTAAGAAAATATGCAATAATTCAAAATTAATCGGATCTCAATATGCTTTGTCCCAGCGTTGAGTAATATAATAACAAATAGGGTTTTCCCCTCAAAATGTACCCGCAAATCCAGAAGTTATTTCTCCCTTTTCTCGGAAGCCAGGCCGCAGTTATCCGGCTTTTAGCTGCACATAAAAAGAGCAAACTCCCCGTTCTCCCTGCGAGGGCGAACTCAATCGATATGCAAGTATAATGTACCTGGGAGACAATAAAAAATTGAAACGCGAGACTTTCCGAAACATTATTTAAATTTAAAACTAGAGGACAGAGCTTAGAAGTTGTCAAGCTAATGGGTATTTTTTAAATAAACCATTACTAACTACTAGCCAATAGAAAGTGGTTTTAACAGAACAACGGTTTTAACAGAAAACCGCCTTAAGGATAATCGTTTATCTCTTCTCTAAATTGTTTTGCTATTTAAATGAAATAAAGCATAGATTATAAATTAGATCTATAGTAATACAAAAGGAAAAATTGTATCCAATTTCTTGCAAAAATTATGGCGTGTTGTCGATAAGCAAATTAATTATCTGGAAATACAGACATTCAAGCAAAATTCCAAAAAATAATGTTTTGGCTGTTACTGTAAGTTTTCTAAAATATGTAGATTGTTTTAGTTTTGTAGCCTCCCTCTCACAGTATGGTCACCCTGCACACCCTCAGGTGAGGCACGGTATCTGTGCAGCTGTGTGCGCGCTGTGGATGTGTGCGCGAGACTTGCTGGCGTCGCTCGCTAGTATAATCTTCATGTGGATTGACTCCTAACTCCTGGCATCTAATATATAAAAATGAGCTAGCCTGCGAATATATACTTTGTTCTTTTCTAGAACTTTGCACTTGTGTAGAAAAGATGCAATAACGACTGAACTTGTTAGTTGAAACATAAACTAAAAATAGCGTATTTTTTAAACCTCTTTCTTTACAAATAAGTACTGAAAAGTTGATCGTTTCAAAATATGAATAATGATGTAACAAGGGTATAGAGTATAGACAACAGTTTCAGTGTCCACTAGATTTAGTTTACAATTGTGTTTTCTAGAAAAAAAAATCACAGTCCTTGGATGAAACTTTACTTTTAACGACTACAGAGAAAGTAAAGCTTTCCAATCTCTTTTCGATTATCCGTATTTAATATTATAAATGTGAAAGTAACTTTGTTTGTCTGTCTGTAACTCTTAAGTTTGTTTGGTACAGAGGTAGACTAGAACTTAGGAAAGGGTATGGGCATCGTTTTTTTGGAAAGTTTTTAGTTTATAAATCTCAATATGGTCATTAGATAGAGTTCGAAAATGTATCAAACAGAAATGTGTAGTGATTTAGATAATTTTGACAGCATTGGCTTGGATCTGATACTGGTTTCAATTTTTGTTTATTGATTAACCTCTGCAGAAAATACGTTTGAATATAACCAACTACTAATCCTGCATAAGGGAAATTTGTCAAAATTTACAAACATTCGTCGTTTTTAATAAAACTTGTAGTAGCTACGTAGTTTCCCAAATGCGTCCAATAAGTTTTCTCAAATGCGTCTTCTATGTACGTTAGTAAAGATTCAAGATTGTAAACATTAACAATCATTATTTAACTTTAATAGGATAACTGTGCTTTTATAAAAAGATACCACTTCTTTAATGACGGACTATACCGCAAAGCAGGCGCGGGTTGTTTTTAATATTTCATCGTTTCAGCACGCGCCTCTCGTGGGAGCTGGTGTAAGATAAACTATGGCTACCTTTATTTTTAACCTTAACAATATATAATAAGGTCTAAATTATATTGAACTAACATTTTTATGGTATGAGTGTCCAGTTGACACACCCTTTATTTGGTTTGTCGTTTTATGGATTATTAAAAAATGTACTTACTGCTACATCTAGGGCTTTTGGATTATATACCTTCATTATATTTTAAATTAGTTCGCCTCTGTCGTTTTTCGTTTTGATAAACTTTACAAACTTTCATTTATACTTATTTTATATCAGATTTGATACATAATATATTAACTTTTCTGTTAAGTACTATAATTTAAAATTAAAAAATGGAATCAACATAACAATTTATTTCATATAAAATTTTAACCCCCATCTATATGGTTTTTAGTAATAATAAGCTGTCTTTTAATTTGAGAGTAGAGATGAACGGTATTTCTCGATACCTTTCTTTCCTTACCAAGTATCGAATAGACACGAGTATCAAGCTTTTTAAAAGGTACTTAACAATATATATTTTATCTAATAGGTTGGGAAAAAATCTTTTTATGGACCTAGTGCAGTGTCTGTGAGAGTAGCACTAATTTGGTTTAAGCGTTTTCAATCCGGAAATTTTGATGTCAAAGATGCACCTCGCTCTGGTTGCCCTATTACGGATAAAATGGTTGCCATTTTTGAAAAAGTGGAGCAAGATTGGCATATCAGTAGTTACGATGCAGCTGAAGAACTGGGAATTGACCACAAAACATTTTTGGCGCATTTGAAAAAGACTGGGTACACAAAAAAGCTCTATATTTGGGTACCTCACGAGCTCACTGAAAGAAACCTAATGAACCGTGTACTCATTTGTGATTCTTTATTACGACGTAATGAAACCGAACCATTTTTGAAGAAGCTGATAACTGGTGATGAAATGTGGATCACGTACGACAAGAACGTGCGAAAAAGGTCGTGGCCGGTCAGACTTCACAGACTGTAGCGAAACCCGGGTTAACTGGCAACAAGGTGATGCTGTGTGTTTGGCGGGATTGGGAGAGCATGATACATTATGAGCTGTTACCACCAGGCAGGACCATCGATTCTGAATTCTACTGCGAATAACTTATGAGATTAAAGCAAGAAGTTGAGAGAAAGCGGCCGGAATTAATCAACAAAAGCGGTGTGGTTTTTCATCATGATAACGCTAGACCTCACACATCTTTAGCCACTCAGCAAAAATTAAGAGAGTTTGGCTCGGAGGTGTTAATACATCCACCGTATTGTCCTGACCTTGCACCTTCAGATTTCTACCAGTTTCGGTCTCTTCAGAATTCTTTAGGCAGTGTCAGGTTAACATCACGAAAGGACTGAAAAAACTACTTGTCGCGGTTTTTTGGTGAGAAGCCCCAAAATTTTTATAGCAATGGGATCATATCCCTACCTACAAAATGGCCAAAAGTTATCGAACAAAATGGTACCTACGTACTATAGTTAAATGTAAATAAACTATATTAAAAAATGTTTTGAATTTTCTTAAAAAATGTGAAGAAACTTTTTCCCCAAATATACTTTTTTGCATGAATATTTGTTATTTATGAATATTTATTAAGTCTGTATTAACTGCTGTTTTTATATTTGGTTTTTAACAATATGAAAAATAGACTTATATAATTTAATATCGATTCTTCTAAATTATTGTTGTGAGGGTATCGACTGTCGATACTGGGTTAATTAGAGTTTCGGTCGGGGGTAATTTAATTGTTATACATTTTGTATGTACAAAATAAAAAAACATTTTTAACTGATTTAACTGAGGTAGGGCACAGCAGTAAATTTCCTGCTCAAATTTGGAGCAGCCCGACTGGGGTAGTAACTCGACCTTACAGAAGATCACAGCTAAAAAACACTACTCTAAAGCAGTGTTGTGTTCCTGTTGGTGAGTAAGGTGACCAGAGCTCCTGGGGGGGAATTGGGGATAGGGTCGGCAACGCGCTTGCGGTGCTTCTGGTGTTGCAGACGTCTATAAGCTACGGTAATCGCTTACCATCAGGTGAGCCGTACGCTTGTTTGCCGACCTAGTTACATAAAAAAAAAAAAACAAACATCCTTTCTGAATAACATAGGTTATGATTGAGGATAAAAAATAAAAAGATATGGCCACTTACGTGCAAAGACATTAAATGGTCATTTTGTATATAGAACGTAAGTACTTCCAGAAACTACTGATATGAGCTTAAAAACTTCTTTACTGATAGAAACTTAGAAAACCATAAGAAGGCGATTTTGTTTATACTGATCCGATTTTTAATTTTTTTCACTGATAGGTATAGGTATACCTGTAGTATTCCTGAGTGATTATTTTCGATTTATATAATTATCGCAATTGTCTGATTATCAGTTAATTTTCCGACTATTTCTTTTAATTCTCGTAAAAATATCACATAAGAGACACACAGAAGAAAAAACATTATCTTAGAGAAACAAGTCACTAGTAACTAATATAGACTTAACAGATTTCGTGATCTGACCTGAAAACGATACGCTAACCCTGCGCTCGCTCACGTTAAATACAATAACACAATTTATGCAAATATACTCTCACTATCTATAAAGTTTCCCATATCACAATACTAATCAATATGCATGTGCAACAATTACATTTCATTTTACTAATGGGAATCTGTTTTTATTCATTTTTACACTCATAGGTGTTGATTTTATACAACAAATTACTTTTTTTTGTAAATTAATAATAATTTTCACAGTATCAAATGGGATACTGCGATGCGATGCACTACTCTTTATCTATACGTTGACATAAAACCTGGCTTAGTATCTATTAATAACTTGCCTAGAAGACTGTTTTGGCAATTATTAATATCATTATTATTTTATTTATATGAATGGAAGTTAAAGTTATATTGGCTGTGATAGTGAATAATTTGATCGATGTGTCTGGGTTGACAAATCAATCAAATGATTATATCCATTATTAAGATTCCTTGAAAGTTAATATTCCACAAATTTTGGTTATGTTTTCTTTTCTTTTTAAAGGACGTTCTTTTGTGCGGAACCAAAGCAGAATATGAATGCAAGCAGCATTATTATTCCTCACATCAACATAAGATGAGAAGTGTTTCTTTTGGTGATGCCACAGTTCTGTAAATAATAACATAAAATGATTTATGTTAAAAACGAATTTTACTAGATCTACTTTGTGAAATGCCAATAAAATTCTTCTTCTATAATAGTAATAAAAGTATTAATGCTAATACAAACTTAGATATGAAAATTTGGTAATAGAGATGAATAAACGTCACGGTCTCTGGCTGGCACATAATATCAGTGTCGGAGTACGACCCGACTAATGCTGAGTGCCACCCAAATTGGAACATGAGGCAACTGTTTTTATTAACATAAATATTAGTGTTTATTAGTTTAGTAGTTTAGTTATTACGCTAATTTGTAGTGTATAAATTATTACTTTTTTTTTCTTTTTCTTTAATTGTACTTAGTGTAGAAATATTTAGTTGTAATTTAGTGTATATTGTTTTTAATTTTTTCTTTTGTAAATAATATTGTCATTAATTTGTTTAGCGTTGCCTTGTTCCAATAAAGAACTTTCTTTCTTTCTTCTTTCTAAATAATGTGAAAATAAATAAATTACTTCTGTTCATAATATTTTTTAATCTTGATAAAAGTTTTTAATACAGGCTATTTTAAACAACCATAAAGAATTTTAACAAACCCTATTCATAACTTATCCGTTACACCTCTAATCCAACCCTTCAATAGGACCCTAAGATGAGGTCAAACAGGAACTATAAACACATTCAGAGGGTCATACGTCTTTTGTTAAGGAAAGCCAATCGGTATTTTTTGTGTTGTCCACTTTCGTCGGGAGTGGTCCAGATGACCGTAAGGTCATATTACGGGTTAAGGGTCACTATGGTCAGTTGCCTGTGATTAAATTAATTTTATGCTATATAATTCTCTTTACTGAACACGGACAGCCATTTTAAATATATTGTTGTTACGTGCTTCACTCGCTGACTATTTTAGATTTGATTTAACAATTTTCAAATATTTCCTGTACCTTTTTTCTACATATTTTTATTGTCCTGGAAATCATTTCATGTCTGTAAAAATTTTCAATTTAATTTTCTTTCATCTATTATATATCATATATTCTATGTATAATTTGGAACCGATTCTGACCTTCATTTTCGTATCTTGGCAAAAAGAAAGTATGGTTGGATATTCTTTCCACTCTTAACATAGAAAGTAATTTATCTTGGATATAATTTTTCAAAGTTTCGGAAACCACAAAATTAATACATACTAGTACAATAACACTCTTCATGATTGTAAATTATTTGTAGATATTCGCAACGCACATGTAAAATCAATCAGTTTTACAATTTAAACCATGGTTATAAATTGTGATAAGAAAAAGTAATGAAATCAACAGATTCTAAAAATATTTTATATCACCAAGCAATTCTATATTTGCGAATAAGTATAATAGAACTAAAAAACACAATACAAATGAAATATTAAAAATAATCCCTATCTTGTCTAATATTTTTCTAAGTCCAGCTGCAAGCTGACAAAAGATTCGCAAGGGCCGTTACGTGAAGAAACTTAATTGCTAAAATTTGCATAAACACCTCGAGGGATATCGCAAAAAAGTAACAAAGGGCGTATATTATTTATGGTGCAGTGATTGATTACGACTAGTTACAGTACCAAAGGGTTGAAGACTTGAGAAACGTCTCGAGGAGCAACATCCTGTTTTACTTTTCTACAATCTCCAAGCGAATTATTTTGCACAGTAATTCGATTTACGTTCTTGCGACCGATTTGTTAGCAAAAGGACAATCACACATTATCTTTATTGGTTCAGGAATCTTAGCAGTTTACCCAAAACTAACTATAATGCCATGCCAATGTCAATTAGTCTTTTTTATTAAACATTTTTAAAGAAGTTAATTTTTTAGTAGAAAAATTAAAAAAGTTAACTTACGTGAACAGATGTCTCAGCAAAGTACGCAGACCAGTTTAAATCAAACAGCAAGCTAACAATATCAAAACTTTCCTCTATGACATATTTTATTGCATAAGAACAATATAAAACAAAACAACGGTGTCAATGCTATTATACATACCACTAATCCCATCAAGACAGCATCCCATGCAAAAACAAGATATACAGACGCAAAATAAAGCTAAATTACCATAAACAACGCATTATGAGATGGCGGTTGCAACCGGTAACAACCGGTTCTGCCCGGAAATTGTCAGTTCCGACACTCATCTCTTTGTTTTTTTTCCGTCACAATGGACCCGGTAGTAGGGTCTTAAACGATTAAGTTTGGGTCAAGAAAAGGATGGACAAAAGGGATGCGAGACAGCATTTTGTTTGCTTTAATTGGTTTTGATCATCGCTGGGTTGTATAGTTCCCATGGTGAGAGCAGGGTTAAAATTGATCGTTTGTTCTGTTCAGTCTAAATGTTTGACACTATTATTTGTTTTCTTAATAAATAGAACATATACGTTAATCTATTGTCAATATTAAAATGAGGTATTCTCTAAAAAATATTCATATACTTATGTTATATTAGATTAGAAGACAGAGCTTAATTAGTGAATTCTATTTAACTTACTAAATTGACAATTTAGTAACCAAATACAATATAGAAAAACCATGACTATGTATAAATAGAGTAAAACTTTTAATGTTTAAAAAAACAAAATACATATGATTCTTTTTTTTGTATAATATAATGTATTTTACTTTAATTCGTACCTAAACTTGTGTTAATATGATCTAAAAATATATAAATAGAAAAGTTAAATTTTCATCTATCTCGAATTTCAACGAGATAAAAAGCCATTAAAAATAATTACGTAGTAGTGTAATACAAAAAAGTAATAAAACGAGATAAAACACCGTCCAGCCTGGGAATTGTCAAAGGTTACATCTCGAGTTCGACTACTGAGTCACATTACCCAGAACCAGACTGTGAGAATTATATAATCCCAACATTACTTAGAAGTAAGATATAAAAATCTTCTGACAAAAACGCTCGTGTTACCGTAATTGTATATTTGGAATTATAATGGCTGTGATGTTGAAATTAGGGTTGCCATACTTAAACTCAAAATACTTATTTTCAATAAGACAATTTGGCTGAAGCGACTAGTAGCTCATAAAACAGTTCTCTGTTGACAAGAGTCGACAAGAAATCGATTTTCTATGTGCCAATTAATTATACATTATAACTACATATATCCTTATATAATATGTGATAACAAATACCCAAAGAAATGTAAGGGCGAGAGATGGATGTTAATTAATAAATTAATAACTTAACGTAAATTAAAAATTCAGTTATGAATCGATCAGTTATTGAGAATCGATCTCTTAATGCTTTTAATTCGAAAATCGATTCAATCCGAGAATTTTTTGAGAGAGTGTCCATAAATTTTATTTGCAATGTCATTATAAATCGCTTACAATTTTATTATAATTACAAAATGCGTACTCTCCCAAGCAACTCATCTGTTATTATCGAGTAAGTATTCATTTGATGTAATCGAAGCATCACTGATAACAAACACGTTTGTAAGCGATAGTCAGCCGGTAACTAAAGAAACTTTAATATACATAAAATTAGACCTTAAAAAGTAATAAATAAAGTTCTTTTTAAAATAAAGTAACACTCATATCTACTGACGTGAGTTTCTTATGTTGGTTAGTCACAATCTTAATTATGCATTTATTGCTAAGCGCTATGACTCTTATGTCTGTAACTTAAAGGATAATATCCTATGTTTTTTAATTAATAGCTCAATTTTGTTTTTATTGGGGTCAACGTTTCGCACCTTGAATTGGAAGCTCATTCTGTTATCAGTAACAAGAATATCTGTTTTTGAATTTGTATGTTTCCCAGATAATTGTTTTAGGTTTTGCTAAAATTTAGAAAAAACGGTCTATGCGGACTAAGAACCATTACGTTAGCATCAACATTCCAAAAAAGCAAAAACCGTATCGAAATTAGTTTAGCCGTTGCGTATATGACCCGTTAATTACAAACTTGCAACACCTCTCTAGTCGATTACATCAGTCAACATGATTTTTTTATCTCAGTGATAGAAAAAATAGTTTATTCAGTTACGTAATGTTTTTCTAGAAAATTCGGTACTATTGAAAATATCTTCTTATTTTGATAAGAAATATTTTGACAATGTATTTTTTTTACTTATTAGCGCAAAAGCAGTTGGCACAGCTGCGATCGACAGATATACTAACTATGATAAACTTCGCGACTTATTACGTACGTATTTGCCTTTAGTCAAAACATTAGCAGCAATGATTGCAGCACAACGACCAGGCAAAGATTTCATAAATTGCGAGATTCTTTAAACAAATTTTCGCACTCACGCTGCAAGTTATTACATAAATTGGAATGATTTATCGATTCCCGCCATTGTCTTTACAGTAGGAATTTGATACTTTACATCATATCTGGTACCCGTTGGACGTCTTACATAATTACTACCAAAATGAAGATCGCGTAGAGAAATCAATTTTTTAATGATTCAGTGGAAAAGATTGTGAACCTGAAACTTTTGCACGCTACCGTATCTTATATCACTACATATTACAAAAGAAAGTCGCTTACCATCTGTCTGTCCCTACGCCCTATGTATGCTTACATCTTTAAACTACGCAACCGATTTTGATGCGGGTTTTTTAATAGATAGACCCGGAGCGGGTCGCTAATACTATAAAGCTGAAGAGATTTTTTGCTTGAACGCGCTAATCTCAGGAACTACTAGTCCGATTTGAAAAATTCTTTCAGTGTTAGATAGCCCATTTATCGAGAAAGGCCATAGGATATATAACATCACGTTTCGACCAATAGGAGCGGAGCTACACGTGAACAAAGTCGCGCGGGTCGACTAGTATACTTAAGTAGAAAAAGATATATTTTAAACATGATAATAGGGACATAAAATATACATCTAGAATAATGTCTATTTTATATTCCCCTGTATTATTACAGTTTCTCATTATTCAACGATTTCTTAATTATCAAATAATTTCGCATTCTAAATGTTTTTCTAGTATTATATCATTTCATCTTTCGAAACTATGCGTTACAGCACATACTAGTAACATCCATTTTGTATAATATTTAGATTTATGATATTTTTAAGTATATAGTTTCTAGTATTTTCGAGTCCTATTCACATCTTTTATTTATATTCAATTTACCAATTAGATCCTCTAATACATTTTTCTTATAAGTAGAATGTTTCTTATAAGGATCTCGATCAAATAACTCAACTAATGGGTTCCAAACGCATCATTACAAATATAATTTACTAAATTATATAAAATAAAATGGAATATATAGATAGTAAATTTTATATTATTCCATAGCAAATACTAAGAACGGTAAAATAAGAATGCTAATTTCAACTCCCATTTGTATCACAATATCTAGATAAACGCATCTCAGATATAAAATCTTTTGTTCCCCAATTTAAAAGACTTTAATGCGACTGTTAAAATATTAATCGTAAGTTTACCTGACCTATTATAAAATGTCTTATCAACACTATTATATAAAGAGGAAAGATTTGATTGTTTGTATGTTTGTTTTTTTGTTGCGAATAGGCTCGAAAAGTACTAAATCGATTTTGAAAATTCTTTCACCGATATGAAGCTACATCCTTTCCGGGTAACATAGGCTATGTGGTGTTGCTATAAATACTCTAATTAAAAAGATATGGCCATTTAAGTGCCATGAGGTAGTCATTTTGTAAATTGAAGAGTTTCTCAGGAACTACAAATCCGATTTAAAAAAATTTTTCACTGATAGAAAACTACACTATTCGCTAGTGACAAAAGTGATTTAGTGTTGCCATATATTTTTTTTAAATTATAGAATATGGCCATTTTGTTGTTTCTAATCCAATTTTAAAAACTCTTTTACTGAGAGAAGACTACACTATTCGTGAGTGACAATAGTGATTTAGTGTTGCCATATACATTTTTTAATTAGTAGAATATGGCCATTTTGTTGTTTCTAATCCGATTTTAAAAACTCTTTTACTGAGAGAAGATTACACTATTCGTGACTGACAATAGTGATTTAGTGTTGCCATATACATTTTTTAATTAGTAGAATATGGCCATTTTGTTGTTTTTAATCCGATTTTAAAAATTCTTTCACTGAGAGAAGTCTGTAGTATTTCCGTCTCTCTTCTGCTTATAATACTATCATTGTCTCTCAACCTCTTTCTTTTTTCTCTCTTTAATTATTACTTTTATCTGTTCAGAATGATCAGTCTCTTTTCACTTTCTTTCTTTCGATTATCTCTCTCTCTCTCCTTTGCCTATTCAATTTTATTTTTTCTCTGCCCTCCCTCTTTTATCATCTTTCGCTTTTCTTTTATTTTTGTTTCTATTATTTTTCTTTTTATAACTTTTTCTTACTCTCTCTTTGTTCAAATAATGAAAAGCTACACAATTATAGAGTGACAATTTAAGGACATCAATTATAATTTTGCTTTAAATCCAAAGAGTGAAGCGAGGGCAGGCCGCTTGTGATTAATAATTACATAGAAATTAATGAAATGAATATTCGATGCACGACTTATTTTATCAATCCTTCAATTCTGTACGCGAAATATTGGATTGTTTTGATCTAAAGTCTTAGAAACTGAGAAAAATATCTGTTAGCGACAATAATTATATATAATATTAATCGTTATTATGAATTAAGCTTTACGACTATAGAAAACTTAATAGGTAACACTTTTTTTTGGGATTTGTTGCTTTTATTATGATTCTGAAATATAATCCACTAAGATACTTTAAGATTATTGTAGCAGGAATCCTAATTCTTTAAAATTTGATTATTTAGCGCATACTAGGCTTTAGAATAAGATTCAAAGTTTAGGAGCATCTTTATCTGGAATAAATTATCGCACACCACAAATCTTCAAACACATCTCAGGTAAGAAGAACCTTTGTTCTCCAATTTTGGGTCATGCAAACCCAACAAAGCCCAAAATCTTACTATTAACTGACCTATTTCTATTGCGTACCCTTTCGCAAAATTTCCCACTGCCCAACAATGACCAAATCCCTTCACTCTTCAGCTACTTTATGAGAAACTTTCTGCTCTATTTTTTGCATTGTCCAAACCTTGTCAATAGACCAACGGATTCGCCGGTGGCGTTTATGTGCTTTTAATGTGATATAATAACCTTTACACCTGAAGGTATACGACCGTTATTTGTCATTTAACTTGTATACAACTTTGTATTACCATATTAATAAATTATACTCACTTTTCTGGATTGATTACATATGTGTTGTAGATAGATAGATAGATAAATAGATAAAATCTTTATCTTAACATGAGATAGATACAGGTCAAATTTTAAGAGGCATGCAAAGGTGGCCTTATTGCTAAAGCAATCTCTTCTAGGCAACCCTTGAAAGAGGAATTCATGTACATAAACGGGCTGATGCAAACCAATTTAAAAATTAAACAAATATATCTATGATAGAATTATATACATTTATAGATTTATTTACTTATACTATATATAAATATTAATTTTACATACAATACGTAAAGCATGCACTATATAAAATAATACATATATAAAATACATACTTGATACATAAATTAAATAAAAGTTATTTAGATACTTAAATAATATTCAATAAGACGACTTGTAATGGTCATTTCATAAGAATTTTCTTACTTTAATGATTAACATTCAAAGTAATGGCAACTTTTAAGCACCTAAGCCTTTACTTTAAAGATCAATATAAGATATATTATCATAATTCACAGCAGGAGAATGTTGTTCAATAAATATAAGCTCTATATTGTACATTTAGTATTCATACATATAAATTTAAAAAATCTAATTAAATATAATTCAATATATTTATTATTATAAATGCTGTTTGCCTATTAATAATTTACCGCAATTAATACAATATAATATTAGCAAACCATTCAGATTGATATCAGACGTACCATAGCACAAATGGCTTACAAATAGCCGTATTTAAATACGAAAGTAATATCTCAAGGTTATCGCGATTTTCCATCGAGCCGTTGATGCACCGGTCTCGCTTTAATTGTCCTTTTGAATCTTTTGGGTCACTCGGACCCAACTCAGGTAGCCAACCCGTGCTGACCTGCGAACACAATACTGGGGTCACGACAACCCTTTATGCTACTTTAAACAGCCCGAAATCGCTGCAGCGTGATTGATAGGGTCAACCCCGCGTCAAATGACCGAACTGACCCGAACCTTAGAAAACCACCCCTTTCTTACAAGGCATTATTTGTAATCCCTTTCGCGAATCTATTCTATTGTTCATCATCTATTCACTTTCTATCGGACGTTCGTTTATCGAAAATTCGCGTTCGTGAGAACGCTCTAGTTCTTTGCAAAACTGTAACGTCCAAAGGACAAAGAATTAAAAAAGGATGGGAAAGTTGTCTAGGAGACAAAGGAATGGACTCTTTTTAATGATTCGCTTTGTGTTAGCAGCTTTTGATACAGTTTTTGTGTGGTCATTTATGACCGTTGGGCAACGTATTTGCCGATATTATATAAGTCTGCACGTAACGGTTGGGCGTCTTATAACTGTGATGCAATTCACGCGTAGAAGGTTGGCTGTATTACAAATATTCGGAGATTTTTTAACAAGAATCATTTTGTTATTCAAGCAAATTATGTTATTTACTAAAATAATATGTCACTTGTTCTTCTATATTATTTAAGACGTTTGAAAATGTAATTCTTACGTAATATGTTCAATTACGAGCTTTTATGAAAATGTATATAATTACATATATTAAGTATCACGGAGGTAGTTTCATGCATACATTTCCAACAAATTCTTTTTTTCCTACGACAAATTTTCTTAGGAAATATATAAGTCTACACTATCATATTAAGAATTTCAGTGAATAAAGCAATGTAGTTATATAAAGTAAAAAAATTATAATCGGATCGTTTTTTTTAATTCAATATTTTATGAACATAGCTTTCATTGTACCGTAAGATGATTTTTTTACTACAGCTGATACTAATTCTAAATAGTTGCTTTTGGAATTATTAATTTCCTTATATATCTATATATCAAAAAATATTTCATACATATCATATCTATTTAGGAATTATACGCATTTCCTTAGAGTTTGTATTAGTACAGCTTTTATAGATATATATGACTATGATTTTTATAGATTTATACTAGAGATGCCACAAATAGTGATTGGGCCAAATTACGAATATTCGGCGAGTCTCTTGACCGAAGACCGACGAGAACTCGCAATCGTTTGATATCAACACTTACCACTGATAGATTGTAATTATTAATATGTTAAGTTATTGATAAAATAAAAATATTTTGAGTAACATTATGCATTCTTTTTTATCGTGATTACGATTACGTGATACTGAAAAAAAAATTTTTGGCGAATAAGCGTGGCATCTCTAAATACCTTAGACTTTTCAGTACAGTTTGTTTAGTAAGCTTAGTTTATATTCTTAAAGTATTAAGTGTTTAATAATAAAAGTTTAATACGGAGGAGAGGAAACGGCGCGCGGCGTGGGAGATAGGGGTGCGACTGCCCACCTGTGCATGCGATGCACGATCATTTTGATACTTTAAAACTTTAAATTATTCATTTCTATAATCGATCTAGAATTTTATTGCAGAAATGAATTATGCAGTATCACTCTATACACAATGGCGATAAAGAAACTGAATTTTTAGGAGACATTGTTAATGTAGAAACAATAAGTAGCTTAAGGGACGAAAACTAAATTTGTCAATAAATTTTGAGTTTATAGTAAAATCAGAGAGTGTTCGCATCTCCTGCTGTTTCGTGAAAATAAAAGATTTTTGTTATATCAACAAAATTATAATTAAATGACATATTTAAAAAAATATTTATTCTAGCTTTGTAACTATGCGAATATAATACAATGTTTAAACTACTTACTTGTTACATCAGCTATCAGCTAATGAAAGTCCCGTCCAAATCAGTCCAGTGATTTCAGAGATTAGCCGGAACAAACAGACAGACCGACAAAAATTGTAAAAAATATTGTTCTGGTATATGTACCGTGTATGTTTTAATATTACAAACAGACACTCCAATTTTATTTATTTGTATGGATTAGAATAAGAGTAATTCTTGTAGTACGAGAATAATTAATATGTTATGAAAATTAGCTTCGTCGATAAACAAAAATATGTTGGTTAATTAAAATAAGAATATAAAGTATCAAAACCAGTTATTTGGCGCAGGCGATCAAGCTTGTCTTGAGAGGAAGGAGCAGAAGAGATAAACCTTTTTAGGTCTAACAATAAAACAGAAGACAAAGAAATTTAAATAAATAAAACAATTGACAATATCATTTTTTTTTCATTATTAACTGAATTAAAACTATAAAAAAAAAAAAATTTACTTTTGACTCGGACAACACAAAATCACTAATGAGTCATGACGGAGCATGTACCGTAGATCTCGGGATGGGGATGTCGACTAAAAAATACCATATTTTATGTTAAAAAATTTGGACGGTACGATCTCGCGTACTCCTGCATGTTTTGTGTAATCATCTTCGAAACAGACACGAAGTATAATTTATAAATTTAAATTTAAGATAATAAATTAAAAATCTATATAAAAATAAGAGAACCACAGGTTGTATTCATCTGCATTCGTACGCACCTGCCGGCGCACGTGCCAACTGCTACTTACCCCTGCATCCGGGGACTGCTGGACAATTCCAACGTTTTTTACTTTAAACTTAACATTTTTATTTTTATCCTTATTCGATTGAGGGCATGAACTTTCTTGTTACGTATCATCGAAGGGAGTACCTTAACTACTCGTACAGAACATAGACTAACGAAATTAAAAAAAGATCTTATTTTCATCATCAGATTCACAGGTCAGATCAGATTGGATCATCTATTTTATCAGCTAATCAAGTCTTCAGCCTGCGGCTTTTTATAAACCTCTTACTATCCTTAACATAATGTATACTATACACTATATTGTACACTATATGAATACCTTAAATATCAATTATCAAAATGATATAAGTCAGGGCTCCTTTAAGGTGTAGGTCTCCCCCATAAATCTCCTAGTACATATTTCTATCTTTGGCATGGATCTCTTACTTTTTTGTATGGTGCTACACTGCAACAGTAAAGTTCAATTCAGTGTTCATATTGCATATTAAAATTATACAAAAAAAATCAATTTATTCAAATTATTTTCAAATTTTATTTATCTTCAAATTATTATCAAAAGTTGTCAAAGTGGATATTAATAAATATAAAAAACGGAGTTCTGAGGTAACAAACATAGAAAAAAAAATTAAAAAAAAAATACAACTGAAGTGATAACCGCCTTTTTTAAAGTCGGTTGAAAATAATCTTAGGTAATGAATATGTTACCAACATTTTAATTTTTAATCTTTTTATTTAACATCTCTTATTTTACTTACTCTTGTAATTACTTACGCTTAAAATAATACATTAGCCAACTTTTTAATACAGACTTTTTATCTGTGCAAATTCAGCACATGGTTCAATTGTGTAACGCCAATATTATAATGCACATCCTACATTCCAAGGGGCCGTTATAGCAAGTGTTCGACGTTTTTGTACTTAATAACTTGTTAGTCTTACGCCATATTGCGAAGACGTTACAATTAAACGTCAGTTTATTTAGGCGGCAAGTAACATAGTAGA
Source organism: Limenitis camilla (assembly GCA_905147385.1). Classification (NCBI taxonomy): domain Eukaryota; kingdom Metazoa; phylum Arthropoda; class Insecta; order Lepidoptera; family Nymphalidae; genus Limenitis; species Limenitis camilla. Next base: position 4,791,212 of record LR990231.1, read on the forward strand.
CTGTAGTCAGGTTTTAAACACTGAATAATAAATCTTTTGTTAATTCATATTTATAACGGTTAATTTAAACATGTTTAATTCTAGAGAAAGATAGGCTATACGACTGGACTGATTTTGGTGATGTTTTTCCAGTTGCATATTTATTGAGGTCTACTTGTCACATTATATAATTGCGAGGTGATATATGAACAGATACTCAATGTTTTCCTTTTAATCTTTTTTTACAGCTTACAATTATGTTTATTATCCTTACTATCCTTACTAATATTATAAATGCGAAAGTAAGTCTGTCTATCTGTCTGACATCTGTTTGACATCTGACAAAACTACTGAACCGATTGAAATGAAATTTGGTACACAAATAGTCTAGAGCCTGAGAAAGGACATAGGCTACTTTTTAACTCGAAAAAAAGGGTTGTAAGGGACTGAAAGGGGGGGATGAAAAGTTGAATGGAAGTATCGTCATTTTTTGAGCTACCTAGAAGCTTGAAACTTATTTTTTAAGTTGTTGATTCGATATCAATAAATATGACATTCAAAGTTTGTAAAATAACAATAGGGAAAGAAACTATTCGACGTGGACGAAGTCGCGGATACAGCTAGTCTTTAATAACTTAGAGAAGATCATAATCATGATCAATTTAAATAAACTAATTAATTATTACTTGTTGTTATATGTTATAGCCTTGTCGAGTAAATTTTTAAAAAGTTTAGTATCTAATAATGCCTATTAATTTGTAGATATTATACTATGTAGATATTACTCTAAAAGCCATATACCGCTAAATCTTTGTTTTGGCCTATAAACCATAGGTTTAAAAAACCCATAATCTAAAGAAAAACTTTTAGCAATGGCTGCGTGTACCCAGGATCTAACACAATATGTTGATATGGGTACATGCAACATTAGCGTCTTTATCAATTTATTTGGAAGAAAAAAAAAAAAAAAAATTAGACTATGGTTGGTAAATGTTTCTATAAGGAATAAAATATATATAAAAATAACACCATCAAAAGTTGTTAATTATTTATCTAAGTACTTTTGCTTAGATAAACTTTTGCTTAGTTCTTCTTCTCTCTCCAAAGGAGAGCCATCTTCTATCGAAGGTTGGCGACCATCATGTCAATTTTGAACCCTCGACACAGCAGCTCTAAACAGTATGGATCACATTCTAGTAGTATTCCCTTTACCCCTTCAAGTAAGCTTAAAATGCTTGTGTTAGGAGTTGGCCACGTCAGTAGTCCAATGACTGGGATTTTGTACCATTTGTGTAGATTTTTCAGCAAACTTCTTCTTCTTCCTGGCTTCCTTTTCTCTAGTATCTTTCCCTGTATTATGAGTATGTATTATGTAACAGTTCATATTTGAGATTGAAAACAATTCATATTTGCTTAGTTATACATTATCAAAGATCATAGAACATTGTTAGACTTCCGTGCATGTAAATTTTAGGAAATCTCTGGAGATTTTCTAGTAAATCCTAATCCTTTACGGTAATTCTGATTTTCACAGTACCAAAGATTTTGAATAAATTTTGGTCCATCTGTATTTTCAAAAACATCATGAATATTTTGATAAAAACAGCGTAAAGTTATAAGCCTAGCTTAAGCGTAGAGGCACGTGCGCGACAGGTGTCCCTCCAGGTGCACATTACGTAACTATACTTAAAATGATCTTGTCCTTACGTATTAGCCTTCGGTTAACATCCATGGTGGACAGTTTTCTCTATTTTTATTTGATTACTCGTATTAAAAAAAAAGGTTAGCGAATATTAAACCTTAAGTAGTACCAAATAAAAGATTGGAATTCCTCATAACGCTAATGAAATTTACATGATATTTTTTATATTATGATAAAAGCACACATGTGCTTTATATCTCTTAAGTTATGTCTTCAATTTTCCTATAAAAATATGTACTTTGGACCTGCATCTAAGTCACAAGCTACAGGTACAGCGGTTTATTTTGTTTTATTTAATACTATCCGACCCGCACGACTTCGTTCGCGTGTTCCTCCGATCCTACGGGTCGTAGCGAGATGTTAAATAGCCTAAGTTACTCCTTGTTACATCAGCTATCTGCCAGTGAAAGTCCCGACAAAATCAGTCCAGCCATTTCAGAGATTAGCGGGAACAAACAAACAGACAGACAAAAATTGTAAAAAAAAAAAAATGAAAAAAAATGTTGTTTTAGTATATGTACCGTGTATACATATATACGCACTTAGTAGAAAGCGGTTATTTTAATATTACAAACAGACACTCCAATTTAATTTATTTGAATGGATTATTGAGATTATCTTTTCTTATACGGGCAATAATTTAAAACAATCATAACTTAGAAAAAAAATTCGTCAACTTATTATTAGATATAAATTCGTTCGTGAATTTTACTTCGTGTCATATGTTATACAAAAATCATTCTTTCTTCTTGAATCTTGCCAACAACATAATTTTTAAGAGAATATCCTAATAATATGTATAACATAATCTAGAACCACTCAGCCCTCCTTAAAAATATTTTTAGATATCAGGAAATAACAATTGGATCCTAAAAACATCGTTTCTACTTGTGTGATTTTTTTTTCTTTATAAAACATATGGTGAAAGTCCTTTTAGATGTCACGTTTCGATGAAAGACTTCATAAATCAATTTCGTGTTTCTAAAATACTTAATATTATATACATCAGTGTAACGTAATAAACGAATCCCGTAATCTTGATACCATTAAAGGCGAATTGCTGAAGGTTAGTGTCCGACGGAGGTGTAGGGCTGGGGACTGTGGGGTGCAGCACCAGATGCGAGGACATCTGCGCGCTGCCGACGCGCTCCACTGGGTGTAACGTCTTCGACTTATGTTTACCTCGGCACTCGAGGACTGCCTATTATGTATATTAGCTAAATTCTAACTATATGTGAACGATAACTTGCTAGCTAGAAACAGCCATAGCAGCTGCATACTCATAAATAAAATAACAGACTTTCTTAATTTATATTTTCTTATTTTTTTTAAAATTATCTCTATTAATAGATATGTCCAAAATATGCGTACATTATATAGGTGTATTAAAATTTAAAAGTCGATATTTATTATTAATAAATTGTTCACATAAACAATACCCAGTTAAGTATGAAAAAACTTTTTTATATTTAATAAATGCTATATACTAGCATCCTCATTTGAATATCAGAATTGTAAGCACTTTAAAATATTGATTAAATCTGTACACCTCTAAAGATCTCTGATGAAAAGCTAAGCCTAAAAAGAAGAATGGAATACATTCTATTTGAAATATTTAGAAGTGTTTACTCTATAGGTTTATTCATTAATTGTACTTCTAAATATAAAACTTTTATTAGATGATATTCTTCATCATCAAGATCGTATGATTGTCGAACACAGACATGAAAAAATTAAGATAATAATTATGTTCAACAGTTATGGGAGAAAATTGAATTCTTTAATCGTTATCACATACCTAATTTTAAAAAGTAATTATTGAAAATGGCAATAAAAACAGTGAAAAATATAGGCAAGTAAAAAAATTTCATAATTATTGACGAATAAAATTAAAGTGATACATATAAGTACTAAAAACAAGTTGATTAATCATTACCATCCGGCATCGGTCTCGTGTGAAGTGACATAATCAATAGATATCCACAACAACCAGCACCACAGTCGGTCGTCCGGTCGGAAGGTAACTCGAGACGAAGCCTTACCGGTAGTGGTACCACTGTCTCATTACAGAGCTACAACGTATATCTGTATGTTTGTTATACATATGTGTAGTTTGATTTTATCTAGAATTTTTTCAGAAATAGTGCAGAACAAAGTCTAGGTAGGTATTTGTTTCTCCTCTTACTTGATCTAAACGTCCGCGTGGTAACGAATTTTATTAAGGTTGTTTTGTAATGTCAAAAGCGATAAACGAAATCATTAGCATTATTTTTACATATATAATTAATGCAATTCAAATTATAAGAATTAATCTATACTATTATATAAAGAGGAAAGATTTGATTGTTTGTATGTTTGTATGTTTGTTTGTTTGTTGCGAATAGGCTCGAAAAGTACTAAACCGATTTTGAAAATTCTTTCACCGACAGGAAGCTACATCCTTTCCGAGTAACATAGGCTATGTGGTGTTGCCATAAATACTCTAATTAAAAAGATATGGCCATTTAAGTGCCATGTGGCCATTTTGTAAATTGAAGGGTTTCTCAGGAACTACTAATCCGATTTTAATTATTTTTTCACAGATAGAAAAATGCACTTTTCGTGAGTGACAAAGGTGATTTAGTGTTGCCATATGCATTTTTTAATAAATAGAATATGGCCATTTTGTCGTAACTAACCCGATTTTAAAAATTCTTTCGCTAATAGAAAACTATACTTTCCGTGAGTGACAAAGGTGATTCAGTGTTGCCTTATACATTTTTTTCTTTATAGAACACGGCCGTTTTGTTACTACTGATCCGATTTTAAAAATTCTTTCACTGAGGAAGTCTACAGTATATCTGTCTCTCTTCCTCTTATATACTATCATTTTCTCTCATCCTGTCTCTTTTTTCTCTCTTTAATATTTATCTTTATCTCTGTTCAGAATGGTCAGCCTCTGTTCGGTTTTTTTTTCGAGAGCCTCTTTCTCCTTTATTTTTATTTTTGTACATATATTCTTAATTTAACATATACTTTAACGTGGACGAAGTCACGGTAATCAACTAGTTTTATATATAAAAATCTCGTGTTTTTAAAAACAGTGTTTGTTATCGAACTCCTCCGAAACGTCTCAACCGATTATTATGATATACTCGCTACGCCCCGCGCTTTATCCCGCTATATTTTGGATAATTCACATTATATCATTATAAATTATAGCCTATGTGTTAATTTGATGTGTAAGCTATATTATTGTTAAATTTCACCAAAATCCATTCAGTAATTTTTGCGTGAGAGAGTAACCAACATACATCCAAACATTCTTACAAACTTTCGCGTTTATAATATTAGTAGGATTAATTGTATTATTAATTTTTAGGTCAGAGAATAAATCGTAGGCTATCTTTCTCTGTCGCTCTTCAGAAATCTATATCTATACTATTATATAAAGAGGAAAAACTTGATTGTTTGTATGTTTGTTTGTTGCAAATAGGCTCGAAAAGTACTGAACCGATTTTGAAAATTCTTTCCCCGATAGGAAGCTACATCCTTTCCGGATAACATAGGCTATGTGGTGTTGCCATAAAGACTCTAATAAAAAAAGATATGGCCATTTAAGTGCCATAAGGTGGTCATTTTGTAAATTGAAGAGTTTCTCAGGAACTACAAATCCGATTCCAAAAAATTTTTCACAGATAGAAAACTACACTATTCGTGAGTGAAAAAAGTTGATTTATTATTGCCATATACATTTTTTAAATAATAGAATATAGCCATTTTGTTGTTACTAATCCGATTTTAAAAATTCGTTTACTGTTAGAAAAATACACTATTCGTGAGGGACAAAAGTAATTTGGTGTTGCCTTATACATTTTTTAATTAATAGAATATGACCATTTTGTTGTTATTAATCCGATAATAAAAATTCTTTCACTGACAGAAGTCTATAGTATTTACGTCTCTCTTCCTCTTATAATACTATCATTGTCTCTCATCCTCTCTCTTTTTTCTCTCTTTAATTTTTATTTTTATGTGTTCAGAATGATTAATGTCTTTTCACTTCCTTTCTTTCGATTATCTCTCTCTCTCTCTTCTTTACCTATTCAATTTTATTTTTTCTCTGTCCTCCCTATTTTATTATCTATCGCTTTTATTTTTGTTTCTATCATTTTTCTTTGTATAACTTTTTCTTTCTCTCTTTATTCAAATAATGAAAAACTACACAATTACAGAGTGACAATTTAAAGACATCAATTATAATATTTTTTTAAATACACGGAGCGAAGCGAGGACAGGCCGCGTTAATTTATAAAGCAAAGCAACCTTTGCCGGGTCAGCTAGTAATAATAAATACCTACTCTAGTAATAATAATAGTATTAAGTATATTATAATAGCTAAACAAATTAAATGTTTTGTCCTTTTTTCAGGCTGTAACAACCTGACAGACGACGTTATTTTTTGCATGTAACATAGCCACTTTTAAGCCGTCTAAATAGCATAGTTTCTGCAGGATAATAGTCAAGTATATTTATGGTTTTGGAAACTTATACGTAGGAAATTAGTTGTTTGATATTTTGTACAAAATGAGTATTGGAACTCACTTTTGTTCCCATTAAAGGAATAAGCATAATTTAGTTCTTGTAATAAAAATCTAAATAAGGAAAATAAAGTAGGTAATACCGTGTGTGAATACATGAGAATTAATTTTATCAATATTCAGCAGCTGTGGCACACCGCAGCTTCCCTTCCGCTGGGAATCTTGTTGAGATAAGTGATAGTATTGCGGTAATATAATATTGTTACATTGTTTTATCGTAATTTGTTATGTCTAAACACATTTTAGATAACAAATTACAAAAATATTTTATGTCACGGATAACGCATTCAAGAACCTATAATTTTTTTCAAAATTTCACTTCCCGCTTTTGTCTACAAATGCATTCAAACTTGTTTTAGATTGTTCAAAAAATTATGTAATAAAGAGTTAAAAAAAATATTTCATTTAATTTATAAATAAAGGATCTCTAAATCTTAAAAAAGTATTTCCCAGAGATATACTTGAATGAAAGATATATAAACTACTTGCTGACCCTCTCTCGCATCGCTGAGGTGTATTAAAATCTTTCACTTACTCACACACCAATTGAACACCACCCACCAATGAATTTCTATTTTATAATGCGTAATATGTGACTGATTTGCAGTGAACCACCATGTAACTGACTTTCTTCTCTCTCACTCACTTTTTCTTTTATACAAAACTTGTCCTAACAATAAAATAAAATAAATAATAAGTAAACAAAAAAGAATTATCCAATTTACAGTCGTTCTGTATTCCTAATGGGTATTTGTGACTCAATTAGAAAAAAAATCTTGAATTGAATCAGGCGTTACTTTGCGGAAATTCATGATTTAAAAGTAATAAAAAGGTTACTTTGCTATAAACCATCAATCAATAAAAAGGATGCTAAGCTTACAAAGCGAAACGTACGTCGATATATATTAAAAATGTATAAAATATTATACTTTTACGGTGAAGGAAAACATCGAGAGGAAACCTGCACTTCTGAGGGTTCTCCATGTTCTCAAGGGTGTGTGAAGTCTTCTCATTCTGAGGAGGAGACCCGACTCAGCAGTGGGCCATTAACGGGTCGTGATGATGATGATGATGATGACATAAAACATTTTCCGCGGATTATAGCAAAATAACCTTTTTATTACGTTTAGAAAAAAAATGCTATGGGATTATATGAAATTTAGAAAGTTAGTATGTTTAATTTACAACATGGTTACATATACTTTTCTTTCTAAATCACGAAGACAAAGCTGCAGGCTGATGCTACTTAATTTACATTATTTAGCCATATTATTTTAAAAGCCTATTTATTTAAAAAAAAAACAATTCGTTCAGCAAAATCACAGTTTACAAATTTTATTGCTTTTTAATAAGCTACTTTGCTAACGGAACTATTACTAATAACTGTGATTTTTGAAAAAGTATAATTTCACCATTAAAAATCAGTCCTTGTATTCTAAATGTAGATTATGTATTCTGATTAGACAGTAAATTAACTTTAAAAAATTTGACCTTAGGAGCCGAAGTTTTTAATTTGTTCAAATTTGCATTAACTTTGATTTGAGGATATCCGTTATTGTTATTGATTTAGAATAATTTTGTAATAAGGGTTTGTTTTTTATTTATTTTCCTTATTTGTCGATAAAGGACTACTAATTATAATAAAATACTGCAACGAAGATGATATAATTTTTATGTTTTATGTTTTCGTTCATCTACTGTTAGATCTATCAATATTAAGACACACATGAAAGTTTACAAGAAGAAGTATCTATCGAACCGTAACATTGCTGGTTACCTTGGCGATAAATTGGCACTCTCGGATGAATGTTACTGTTTCCGTTGCAGAATTGAAGAGGCACGAAATGCTTTCACCAAAATGAGTAAACTTCTGTGAGGCAGGGCTCTCTGTCAAATTCGGGCTCGTCTTGCACTCTGATTTGTATTCTCCATTCTTCTTTATGGCGTCGAGGTTTGGACTCTAACCGAGGCCATGTGAAAAAAGTTGAATCTTTTGAAAGAAGACAAAAGAATGTTAAGGATATCCTGGAGAGACAAAACACGAAACGAAGTAGTGTTGCAAAGAATCGGGAAGAAGGTTGAAGTTCTTAAGACCATTAAGAGAAGAAAGCTAGAGTACCTAGGGCATATAATGCGCAGTCCCAAATATGAACTGTTACAGCTCAAAATACAGGAAAAGAAATTAGGGAAAAGGAACCGTGGAATAAGAAGAAAATCTTGGCTGAAAATCTGCGCCAATAGTACAAAAGAAGCACGCGTTCTCTGTTTAGAGCTACTGTGTCGAGGGTCAAATAGAAGATGGCACCCATGGAAGAAGAAGAAGTGAAATTAAGTTATAAAAAAAACGACGATGATGTTACTGGCCTTAAAAGATCGGTTACTGCAGAATTGATGTGTCTGAAAACCGGTATGTGTCTGAAAATCGGTAGGGTCTTCCTTTTGCTGTTATAAAGAATAAAAAGAAGAAAATAATTAATTCTGGTAATGAATTACTAAAATAGATATTCTAATTAGCTTTGTTCCAAGTGGAATGAATTGTAGAAATTCAATTAAAATTACTTAAAGTTACTGATAATTAGATCTACCTATCTAGTAGCTAGAATATTATATTCTTTGGATTTTTACAATGGAAACATACACTGCACAAAGAGAATATGAACTCAAGTCCAACGTCACCTGTGCGAAACATAACATGTTGTGGCCTGTCCAATTATCTTTAATCAATACTTTACATTTGTGAAAGTTTTATTGCAAATACTGGCTTTTTAAAAATAGGCCTAAATCAAATGTTTCTTGTTGATGTAAATGGAAGGTTGGCTACAACTTCTTTTCAAGGGGGAGTCTCAGGTTAATTATGTATTTGGTATTCTTCATAAAGATAAATAAAAATCCCGTCACTTTTATCATGTTTAATCCATATTTAGTTTTACATTCAAATATTCAGCATAATCATGTAAATAAATTAACATCCTTACAATCTTTTCAATCTTAACGAATTAATTTTTTACTAAAACCGTTTCTGAACGGATCGGTTTCCGCTCCTTTGTCGCGGCATTTTAACTTGATGCACTTAAAGTACCTATTATAAGAATTTAAAAAAAATACAGTTTGGCGCCAATTTGTAACAGATTAAAAATTATAATGAAATTGTAACTGGTTGATGAATTAAATTTTTGTGTTTGTCCTTATTTTTGTACGTACATCATGCAAAAACACGAATTAGATATGATCCTTAAACAACAGGTCTACCTTAAAAATTTTATGCTTATTTTAGGGAAAAACCTAATCCTCATTAAAAACATCAACAAGTGAACATCGATTCAATAATAATATTACACGACTCTTTGCCAAACATTTACTTCCTATTTAAAGGTAAAACTAAATATGGTTTAAAAAAGTATTTGACTATCAATAAGCTACTTTTTCTAGTGTGTTTATATATATTGTTTAAATTGTTTATAAATGTTATATTTCAATAACATGATTGGTAATTGGCGATTTCAGTAAGAGAAGAGGGCACAAAGTATACAAAATATAGAAAATCATATTTTTATTCTAATTAGAAATTATTTTTCTCTTTTTATTACAAGATGATTCGATCATTTGATAGATTCGATCCATTAGGGATCCTGAATAAGTAGATATTAATTTGGTATATTTTACGGTCAGGTGACAATGAATAAATTAAAAATGCATAAAAACTCTTAAAACACATTTACGAATTCACACCTGCAAATTGATGAAACTAAAAAAAATATTGTAATTAAAAACACGACCAATAATCGTAAATCAATATATTTTGAGAAAGAATACAAAATTACTAATCAAAAATACTAAGATATTTTAGTTTCATCCAATTGAAAATAATGAGCAAAAACTATTTGAATCTGCAGTGCATTGACACAGCAGGTGTGTGGCGCGTGCGCACCTTGGACCAAGATTACGAGATTACCCGCTCTGGAATTTTATATAAAGCCGATTGATATTTAAAAATATGATTAAAAGTTCTTAGTAAGAAAATTTAAATATTATATTACGAAAATAAAGTTTTATAGATATAGTTTTTAGGTCTAACGAGCAGACGGCCCACCTGATGGTAAGTGGTCACCGTCGCGCATGGGCATCGGCATTACAGGAGTGACTCTTGTTTCACCGATGCGTTGCCACCTCGAAGATACTGAGGAAGGGGAATGAAGAGAATGCTATGGTTTCAGTGGAACTTGAAAGAGCCGAGAGGGGAGGAGAAATATTGATATTTGATAATCACGATTTAAAAAATAAGTCAACGGTAATTATAGTAGTTTCCTTAAAATTAATTACAAGTAATGAAAGACAAAGTATCTACGGATATAATAGTGTCACTGTGTCAGTATGTCTATTTTTACTAATAATTTGTTGCTTATTTAAATAAGATGATGAATGCTCAATAGGTAAATAAAATTCAGTTTTGATGTCATTCAGAAAAACCCAAATGAAGCTGTACTGTAGGCATCTTGCGGTAGATAGATCACATGTTACTCATAACATATTATTTAAATATATTATTATAATAATGTGGTTTCTTATCTAATATAAATACTACAAGCACCTCATCCAGAATTTTTATTTTTCTATATTTTTTATATTTTCATAGTCTTACAAACGTTAATAAATTAATTTAGGTAATTTTATTAGTTTTGCTTTTTAGTTGTCTGTGTTTAAAATTTACAAACCTGTATAAGTTCAGACAAACAGGCAGACATAAGCTGAGTAATCAAACTCAGTGCGAAACCCCTAAATCACTTAGAAAGTATTTAGAAATTGAAAGTTAATGTGAGTCAACAGACAGAAATATGAAACAATTCTAACTATGGTTGTCTGTGACGTAGGCAGACACTGAGTCATGTGTACAATGTACCCTGAATCATGTCTGGATTAAACAAAAGGCTAAAGTATTAGAAGTCCCAGTTAATCGACATGTACCTTTTTACTATTGTAGGTATATTTACATAGATGAGTGTATATGTAATATGTCTGTTTTATTTTACACCAGAGGCCTGCCCTCGCTGCGATGCTGCTGCAAATTGTCACTATAATTGTATAGCTTTTCATTATTTGAAAAAAAAGGATGAAAAGCAAGAGTGAGAAAAGGTGCAAAAAAGAGAAAAAATAGAAAAAGACAGGTAATAAAAGAGGTAGAAGGACGGAGTAAAGATAAAAATGAAAGAGAGAATAAAAGAATAAAAATTTAAGAGAGACGGGAATACTATAGACTTCTCTCAGTCAAAGAATTTTCAAAATCAGATCAATAGCATGAAAATGGCCGTATTCTATTAATACATATATATAATATGGCAACACTATCAGCTTTGTCACTTAGGAATAGTGTAGTTATCTATCAGTGAACGAATTTTCAAAATCGGTTCAGTAGTTTTCGAGGCTATTCGCAAAAAACAAAGATACAAACATACAAACAATCAAATCTTTCCTCTATATAATAGTGTAGATGTAGATTGATAATTAAATTAATATGTAGAACATGACTTTAAGATTTTCGCAGTTGCACCAAAATTATTTTTTTTTTTATCTATCAATCTTTTTTTTAAATATCGATATTGATACCTTCAAGAAATATTGATATATAGGTTTTTTGTAGCATTTCCGATTTCGCTAAAACTTTTTATAATCAGAGGAAACGTTCTGAATTCCAAAATCTCTGAAACGAATGCCATTTTAAGAGTATTTTTTTTGCCGATTGTAAGTTTAAATAGAAAAAACTTCCCAATGTTATTCTATACTAATGAAATGAACCACGACCCTTGCGACTTCGAGCCCGTGATCATCCGCTCCTATTGGTCTTAGAATGATGATATATAGCTCGATAAATGGGATATCTAACACTGAATGAATTTTTCAAATCAGACCAGTAGTTTCTGGGATTAGCGCGCTCAAGCAAACAAACTCTTCAGCTTTATATATTAGTATAGATACAAACTATTTTATAAAAAACTTGGCAAATCGTTTAATTGGCGTTGTTTATACGGATAAGTGATATCTAGTAGTAACATAGCGTCCAGCTGCCTCACACCTGCCTATCTTATAGGGATTTTTCGACCGATGACCTCCAACGGCTTTATAAACCCAATTTTTTTATTTAAACAATTTCAAATCATGGTATACCTAAATACTTTTTTTATGTTGCATTGATTTTTTAATCATACTAATATTCTAATTGCGAAAGTAACTCTTTATGTCGCGCTTTCACGCCAAAACTACTAAACCGATTTAAATGAAATTTGGTATACAGATAGTCTAGAACCTGAGAAAGGACATAAGCTACTTTTTAATGCAAAAAAGGGTTGTAAGAGTTCGAAAGAGGGGGGGGTGAAAAGTTATATGGAAATATCGTCATTTTTAGAGCTAGAAGTTTGAAACTTATTTTTAGGCTGTTGATACGATATAAGTAAATATGACATTGAAATTGTAAAAGTTTTACTCTCAAGGGTGTAAAATAACATTGGGGTATTATCTATAATTTTATTACTAAAAGATCAACCTTGTAATGAAATATTCTTCTAATTAAGTGATTTTTTTATTAAAACAGGATCGTAGAAGCTCGCAAAGAAAAGAAGAAGCTAGTCGTAGAACGACAACAGAATTCTGAGCTCGATCTAGCTGTGCACGAACTCACTTAACCAAAGATGTTTATAAAGGTGCAGATGCGTTAATTGTATTATTATAGCAACAATAGAGTAAGGTGGTTGCCCGACATTTAATCAATTGCACATCATGCAGTGCCTGTAGCTAGTAGTTAATCTTTACGTAGTATAAGACAAAGTCGTCCGCTGTCTGAGTGTTGAGATCTTTTAAACTGTGCACCCGATTTTAATTCGGTGTTATCAATAGACAGAGATGTGACATTTTTCAAATACTAGTATTATAAATACAAAATACTAAATACAAAATACCTATTTCCATTTTGTATTTAAATACTTTTGTTTTAAAACCATTTTCTATTTTATTTGAAATACCTTTAAAGACATATTTTGTATCTGCAAAATGCAAAATACATTTTGACAACAATAAAATTTATCGTCAATTAAATGAATGTGATAAACTATTCTCACTATGGCAATACTGAAATTAATAGTAATAAATGTCCGTTAATTTAATATTTTTAATCCATCTATAATAGCTTGATACGGATATCAGCTAATAGAAAATCCGATGATATCTTTTAACCAGCTTCTATGATGCTTTCGTTTGACAACACAAGTGATCTTGTGTTTTTCGTACGTACAAATATAGTAGTGGAACCAGTGATGGACAAGAAATAAATAAAATGTAGAATCAGGACTAATATTTTTTATTAATATCTTTTATATGCATATTTTAAAATGAATAATTTTTATAGATTAGTTTAGTTCATATTTTAGATACTAATGTAAAATTTGTGATTTTCATCCAATAAACTTTTTTCTTTCTTTCTTTCTTTCTTTCTAATATCAGTGATTATTTTATTTTCCTAATTACTTTGATATAATCATAAGTTATTGGGCCCCCTAATTCTGTTCAATTGGAGGCGTCCATTAATTACGTGAATAATATAATTGGTATATGACATAAAATGAACATGATTGTGTCAAAAAAAACCGTAATAAAATAAAGGCAAATTCTCTTAAAGCCACAAAAGTTTTTTTTATTTGAATATTTTGAAAATACGTATTTAGTATTTAAAATACAAATTGAAAAACTATTTTGCATTTTGTATTTAAAATAAAAAATACAAAAAGTATTTGCATTTAGTATTTGAATACTTTTTATAAACTATTTTGCACATCTCTGTCAATAGACAGAGAGATGCCTGAGGAAGATTTATATGCATAATACATGGATATTATAGTATAGAAGCGAAGCGAAGGCGGGTCACAAACTATAAATCAAGACATATTTGGCTAATAATAGGTTTTTTCATTCCCTTGCTTTACTGCAGTGATGTTAGTGTATAATATAATTCATTAAAAATAATTATTAAATAATACGTCAAAAGTTAAATAGGTATATCAAAGATCATTTTTTTCGTGATGTATCAACAAATTGTCACTTTTTGGATTTATCCCCTACTAGTGCTATAAGACCTTGCTTCATGCCAAAAATCTTGTTTCTAGATCAAAGGACCAATCCACCAGGGAATTTTGATTCTTATCGAAAATCAAAATAACAATACATGAGATAAAAGCGGCTGTATCTTTTTATTGAATTAGCTTAGCAGTTTGATTTTTTGACAGCCGCAAGGGACCACAGGCTTCAGTATTTGTTATTAATTTCAACTTGATAGCTCCACGCTATCTTGAGAAAAAGAGTCTTGACAGACAGACGAACGAAGTGATCCTAAAAGGGTTTCTTTCTTCCTTTTAAGTTATTGTACTCTAAAAATTGATAAAAATAGGACTCACCTATATTCCAATAGTCGTAGCAATAACAGATAAATATATTTATTCTAATTAGAATAAATCATTTTGAATTTTATGTATGAAAGGATAATGAAAACCGATAGATTGTAAAAATATTCACAGTGGAGCTGCGACGTATTTAATTTACTACAAAATGATTAGCATAAGCAATCTAATGAAATATAAATCGATATGAATCGTTCATTCATTTGATTAGTCGATTGGTTACTAATTAACACGGAGCAGCTGATCGGCAGCTGTGCTCTGACCTACAGATCGCATTATTTTGACATCGAAAGTGAACAGCATCGTGTAACTGTTTTTTATTAATCAAAATGTATTCAAATCCATATCTATAATTATATTGAAAACTAGCAACAGCCCCGGCTTTGTCAATGTTGATTTTTTTATTACAGATAAGGGACAAACGAGCAAAGGGTCCATCTGATGGAAAGTGACTACCGTCGTCCATGGGCTTCGGGAAAACTAGAGAGTATACCTTGTGAGGAGAGGGAGTGAAGAGAAGAATCCTGCGGTTGGAATTGGAATCGCAGCATTAATGGGGTGGAAGACGGAGGGGGTAGATCTGGCCCGGATGCGGCTCGACTGGAATGCGTCAGAGACACTTGATGGTCGGATTCGCATGCCAGTGGTCGCAAGCCAGTCGGGGAACAGATCCCCTACCACCGATGGGGGTGTTAGGTTAATCGGCTCTTACGAGATGCTGTCCCAGCAGCAGAGCGGAATTGTATTCTAACCCGTGGGTTACGTGATTGAGGTGATTTAGATTTTTCATTAAATTAAAAGAAGAAGGATTAGGTAATTATCCAATTATCAATCTCGTTTTTGGTTGAAAACAAAATACCTAATATTAAAAAAAAAAACCAAATGTATCGAATGAAAAAACCGGTATGCTAATCTATTTACTGTACTAGAAGTAATCTGTCTGTCTGACTTTTTATTTTCGTTTTGACATTAGACAACTTAACTTAAACAATCATGGTCAAACTTATTGTGACTAAATCTGAGATTTTTTATTTTCTAAGATGGACATTAGGTACATATTTTTGAAGTTCTATGTCCTATCCAAATGGTCATAAATATTTAGTTTAAACTATGAAACAAACATACAAACAAGCTTAAGATGAATAAGCGGATAAAAGAAAGTAACAGGTAGGTAGCAGGTACGCGCGTGTGCGAGGGACAGATGCTGCGGACATCTGCCGCGGCGCGTGCCCCTTACCGCTTGCGATAGATCTTGATACTTGTCTTTGGATAAATATACTTATTAAAAATATATGGATAAATAATATACTTCTTATTCACTCTTCTCGTCTTCACTTACCATCAGGTGAGATTGAGGCCAATGAATAAAAAGCTAATAGTATTTTTTTTTCCATTAATTTAGTCAGCAATATAAAATATTTAATTTGCTTTAAGTGCTTTCTTTATTTTTGTATGTTTTTATAACATAAAATAAAATAAATTGTGCAGGTAATAACATGGTTTTGAACTCACTCGCGATCAAGGTAATATGTAACACACTAAATTTCCAATAAGTATTAAAATTTTAAATTCGATACAAAAATATAATTGTAATAAATAAAGTATCAACGAATGCAATCATGGTACAGTATCGGTCAGCTGCTTCGCGAGCATCTCGCGTCTGCCTGTCTATTCTGTGCGTCGAACTCTTGTATAACGTGTGGTGCAAGTTGATAGCGATTGGAGTGTTGTTCCACCTGGAACGTTTTAAATCGTAATTTATCAAATTTTGTTGTTGTCCATAACCAATTAATTTGTGTTTTTGTTAAATGTGAATTTGTTATGGTACAAGAATATCTAGTAAACCTGATTTTGTATCCATAATGATGACCTTAACCTAACCTAACCAACCTGCTCGTATTTCTGGGTGGATTAAAGGAATCTTTTGTTTGATAACGCAGAGGAACCTTTGGAAAACACTATAAATTTTTTTGTTTTCTGACGCCATATCAGAAACCCCAAACTATCTGTTTGGGGTTTCGGCGCTTGGAAATGAACAGGCTAGGCAATGAATCGTCATCGATCCAAGTCATTTGCCTAGCGGATTGATCACATGGGTGGATATCACTCAGGCCGCTAGTTAGACGGCGCTGTTTGGTTAAGAGCTGGGCTGTTGTCTGAACGGCCAATTAAGCTAGGCTGCGACATGCGTTCATATGAACGTGAAGCAAAAACTTTGTACCCCTTTACCCCAAATTTCCACACATATTTTATTTAGAGAAAAAGTGCTGAATGCTAATTTTTTTTTTTAAATTATGATAATACCTAAAAATACATTAAATCAAAAAAAATCATTACACACACTACTATTTATTTGATACATACATGCATTAAATACCTATTTGTTAATTGTTAAAGTAATTTAAATTAAATATGGTCGAGTTTTAGACCACTAGAATAGTTGATAAGTGTTTAACTTACACCACATCCAGTATGAGTCACACCGACATTGACCGTGTAATCTTGAGCGTAATTATAACATGCGCTATATTACTAGATATATACGTCATTGTGTAATATTATCAATTTGCAAAAAATACTAACATCATTTCGTTATAGTTTGTTTTATAGACTGAAGTTTCAATTTCATAGATACAAAAAATCAGCTGTCGTAATATTCATAATAAACAGATCAAAAATTAATTTTAATACACTTGATTAAAGAGTTCATTTTTTATTTGTGATGTTTTAGTTTAAGTAAATAAAACTTAACAATATTTTTTTTCGTTTTAGTATCACTATTTTATTTACTATTTAAAGTAAATGTTTTATTCTGACATTTTTTATCTCAACATTGCATTGCTGGCAACATCTTTATTAGTAGCAATATATACATCTCCTACTTTCTTTTTCGTTCCTTCGTTCTAAGTCGTAATATTATGTGTATTAATCTACATAGAATAAAATAAATATATATAGGAAAATAATTTATTTTTTATTTATTTGTCTCAATTATATATTATTAATATTGACTTTATTTTAGATTATCAGTAAGGAAGGATGGATGTAAGAGATTATTAGATTCTTCATCTATTTTCATCCATTCCATGTTCGCAGATAGAAATAGATGAAGTATGACGATGATGGGTATGAGATAAGATGACGTAGTTACAGTGGCGTAGTGTGCCTTGGAGGCGCCCTATGTCAAAACTTGTTGGGGCCCCGATTGATTAAGTAAATGACTTAAACGGGGGAATACCGTATGACAAGCTTATTTTATATTTTCTTTCCCGGGAAGCTTGAGATTAAGTCACATTATAGATAATATTTTACTATTTACGTTAGGGGCCTTTGTAGCCCTGGGGCCCCGTTTCATGGTAGCTACGCCCCTGCGTAGTAATATTTTTAAGGCGTATTTAATATGAAGTTGGCAACTTAGTAAAGTTAATGTTACTAATTTGAGTAACATTCTGTTAGTGAAAATGTTGGTAGCATTGATTTGAGTAGCATTCGAATGTTGCACAACGGATAAACATCAATCGGAGGAGTCCTCTTCCTCGCGTCGTTTGTCCTCAATGCTAAGGGTCGTGGTCTCTCCGAACAACTCCTAGACTACCTTTGCAATTTAACTCTATCTTCGACGTTTGTGAAGAGCATCGTGAATCGAGATGCTTAATGAGGAACGGATTTTGTAGTTTATTCAAACAACCAGCCAACGAGTTGGGCTGAGGCTTTTGGGTCTCTACCCGTCCCCCTTGCCAGTTATCAGCAGGCATTTTCGAGGTTGTTATCTTTCTTCTGCGCAAGCATGTGGTGCTGAAGCAATCAGAGGAGTAGAGGGTTGCAAAATACATCGTCACGACGGAAACATTATTATTACATAGCCAGTAGGTAGTCTAGCCGTAACTCTGAAGTCGTATCTAAATTACAACCTCGGGATTCCAGGTCTGTCTGTAGATTATAATGCATTAAATAACAATAAATAAAACATTACTATTTAATTTAATACGAATAAGAAAGTTATACTTACAGTTATAAGAATGTACATCAAAATTAAAGTCGTGAAAGCAAGAAGTGATTGTTTATTAGAAATCCGTTAAACATTTTATTGAACTCCAATCAGCCATCGGCCAGTCACCCATTGTTAACAACAAGTTAAGAGTTCATCTGGCGTAACCTGTTCTATAAAATAAACCTGCGGCAAAAAATAGAGAATTTACCGCGTAAAAACAGACGACAGATGCTGACAATAGATGTACAGTAAACGAGAAAAGCAGTTTCAACGTGAATATATATTTTTAATACACCTGTTTATTTATGAATTTTGCTCACACCTTATTACTATAAATTAAAATTGAAAATTTCATACCTGACTAAAATGATGACCATCTACGCTAAGAAATTGTATATTCATTCATCATTACTGACTGACGAACTCCCCGAGCACAAGTTTCCTCTAAGAATGAGAAGATTCTATATATAGTTTACCACGTTTGCCAAGAGTCGGCCGATTTCATAGCTCGTTGAAAACATAACTATCAAGTAAGCAGGTTTTCCTTTTCTTCTTCCTCATCTTTCATGGGATATAGGCATGACTGAGTTCAACCTATGGAAATACCCGAGCAGTTCAAAGTTTTTTTTTCTTATTACAATAATATAAACGTGGAAGATGACGGCTGCATCATCCTTCCACCGGCCGCGGCCGCGCTTGGAACTTGTATACTCAGCTCCTTACAAAATGTCATCTGCGCAATAAATATTTCAATTTAAGAAGTCATTTAGAAACTATTTACAGATGATATATGCAAATATACCTAGATAATCTAAAAATATGTAAATAGCCCCTGAGTGCAAAATTGCCCTGAGGTGAAGAGCAAAGGTCAAAAATAGGCAAACAATAAGGTTTTATACAACAATTTAAACATTTATATATGAATTTGCTGCTTTAGACCATCCCTAATAACCTCATTTTGCTGCCCCCCAGAATCGGCGCCCGTGTGCAAACGTCCACATGTTTGCAGGGCTAGATAGAGTTTTAAACACTATATTTCTAGATATTTCCGTGTAACATTTTCGTGCATAACATTACAGGAAGTACCTCCGGCACGAGCTATCTCGTAAAAACCGTTTATTGTCTCCCATTTACAACTTGAAACAATTATACCATGACACTGAGACTATGTTCTGTTTTACTTCTCCAGAAGAAAAAAGAAATGACCAAGCCAAGTGTCATACATTACAATCCTAATCCTGTTTGTGTATTCATATTTTTATCAAATAAATGTTGCATTAAAAAAAAGAGAAATGCAAAATCAAAATTTAACTGATCTGCCATAACAGACTTTGAGGTAATATAAACCACTGGGGTTCACTGTTCTGGACCATCATAGGTTCATAGGTTACACATTTCAAGAGCAAATATAACTAATATAACACGCTCTTAAATATACAATAAGCATAACGCTCTGTCTTTACTCTTATTAATATAATAAAGATTTCTTAAAGAAGGCTACAAGGAATGCGTAGAATTATGCGTAAGGTAAGTATAAGTTATAGACATTGGCAATATTTCTATGTGACAATGCAATGGCCAATGTATAATTTTGTGAAAGTAATAAATACAGCTCGCATCTGCCGACTTTCACTGTATTAAGGACGCACCTTATCGTGATCGTTATAACTTACGAGTTGCGTTTACTCGTTGTTCATATAATGTATGGGGTCTTATAGATTTTGTCACTAATTACTATAAGTTTAATTAATCAGTTTTAAATAAGGCTTTATGTGAAAAACTATTGATTCGAAATTGCTTGCGAATTTTCCTTGCGTTTTGTTATGTTTGGATACGTTGACAAGGGTTATGATGACGAGAGTTGAGCTATAGATGATAACAGAAATATATGTAAAATTTTCAGAAGGGATTATGCTACTTAGAAACACCGTTTTAACTTTATATTCGCGGGTTAGTACCTTTTATTAAATTCCAAGACAATATTAAAACCTCTGTTTCGGAATACTTGAGTCAGTTGTCAAACGGGGGTCGCGGAAGTAATTTTCAAATCCTGTGGCCTTGTATAGCATAGGAGAGGATGGTTTAGTGGGTCGGACTACCTGCTTCAGAGGTAGTTTTTGGACTGTCTCCTTAAGAGACAGTCGCTCTAACCCAACATAGCCTACCCAAGTCCCCGTTTGGTTACGTATCTGTTGAGCAGGTTCCTCCGGAGCAACAAAAAAAAACGAAGCTTGCCTGGTGACAATTATGGCGATTTTTTACTGTTCTAACACAGGAGTTTGGTTTCTTCGTTCGCATTATATCCTCATTAAGTTTTTTATTTTTTGTTTTATACAAACATATAAATTATTTTTATCTAGGATCCGTCACTAGAAATCACAACATTCATCATTACAATGGTCATTTACATAGGTGCTACAGTTTCTAAGATTATCTACATTATTTATGTCAATTCAATTTTTAAAGTTTTTAAAAAAATAATTAAATGTTACAGGAATTTATATGCGAAATACCTACATATAATTAAGGTAAAGCAGAAAGATATACTATTATTATTACTCTTCACGCGTATTCTCATTAAAATATCAGTACCTACATCTTAAACATATCAATCATTGATAACAAGATACCTATCCCCAAACTTGTCCCCTATCAACGAGATCAACTCCATTGGATGCTGCGGCCACGCCTCTCATCTCCGCCCGTCCAATCAAAGCGTCTTACCAACCTTATATAAATAAACTGTGATACGCTCGCGATTATTATCTAATGTTTTCAAATAATATTGATTTTGCAATGTATGCAATAAATATGGCTTACTTCAGAAGAACGAGAGAACGAGAACGAGAACGTATACTAAATATACCTAAGTACTTACATTAAAAAAGTTTTAACGCTTACTTTTAATGTGTGTGCATGCCTTTCCTAAACGTTTGCGCCAATTACGATTTTTACTCTATTTTATTTCCTGATTTCAATAAATAGGTACTTAATTCTGCATAATATTTTATTGTTGGAATGAAATCATTCATTATTATCTTATCTAATAGCTGACCTGCCTACCCATTACGAACCTGCTTAAATAATTGTAAAACCTTTATAAATCATAATAAACAGCATTTAATAAATAAACCTACGTATACTGTGACTATTAGGATTACTGCGAAATAGTAATCTACCTCACCTGTTTTTTACCAAATCTGTGATTTAATTTAACTAATTTTGTCACGATGCTTGATAAAATTAGGTAAATTCTTATTAGACTTTTTGATTAGAGTATTTGCTTTTTTCATCTTTTAATATTTAAGATGTTAAGGCTAATCGGTTTTTATAAATTAGGTACAAATATTAAATATTATACTCATTTTATTACTTATTTATTGATAAATACAGTACTGGGGTAATATTAGATTGATTACTTTCCATTATACATTTTAGATTGGTTATTATTTTTGCAACGTTACGCGCCATCTAGTGGTGAGTAGCAAAAACACGATTCATATTGCTCAGAAATAAAATCAAGATATATTATTTTTGGAATTATTAAAAGTTAAAAATTTTAACATGTAGAGAGTAATTATTTAAAGTAAATCATCTTCAAAAAAGTAAGTATTATAAAACCAAAATCGGTAATTTTTTTTCTTTTTTAAGTTTTTCTATTATTTATTTCCGCTTACGCCCTATAAATGTTTCAATTTCTTATAAGAATTGAAATTTATTTTACTAGAAGGTATGATAAATTACTTTGTCTTAGAATATAATTAAATATTTTTTATATTATGGTTAAAATTATGTATAAACATTAATACTTAATATTTGTTTAAAGATTGCTCTTATGATTACGAATGCTAAAAAAATATTTTATTTTGCTTAATGGAAAGTTTACAAGTACCTATTACTTAATTTTTACAGTGTGTTATAAAAAGTTAGTAAGTAGGAGTTATTGTTAGTTTTATAAAATGGAAGATACGGGAACTGGTATATATCATTGGAAATTAGGAGATATAGCGCTTGCTAGAATATGCAAAAAAGTTTACGCCAAAGTAAAAGTAGTGAAGAATGAAAAGGGTTTGTTTCACGACGAAAAAGGTAACAAAGAATTTCCTAATTAAATAATTGATTAAAATCCAGTTGTTTTCAGATTATTAAGTAGCTTATACATAGATAATTAAATTTTAACAAAATGTTTACTTCACCCAAAACCCCAATGTCTGATTTTTGAATAAGAATATATTACCAATATATCTTAAATGAAAAAAAAACAAACCACAAAAAAGAAACAATATGCTATATAATGTTAAAAATACATGTATCTATATTTAAAATGTTCAATGAACTATATGGGAGCTATACTATACACGCATTAGACATTTAGACAATAATAAAATGCACTTTAGACGGAAACCGAGCAAATAATATCAAAAACTGACAAAATCCTTCACAATGGAGTCCCAGTATGACACCAAACTGAGTATATTAAACTGAGATGCTTTCGACAACTGGCTCAAGTTAACAGAATAGAGGCTGTATATTATCTACATGTCATTATACTTAAAAGAGTAGTAAGAACCTAGTGGTTAAGACATTGGTGTCTTTCTCGGGAGGTCCAAGTTCGATCCTCCACACAACTGACTTTTCTGAGTTTTGTGTGTTTTATGTAATTAAATATCATTTGTTTTAACGGTGAAGGAAACCTGCACTCCTGAGAGTTCCCTAAAAGTACTCAAAGGTGTGTGGTAGACAATGGCACAACTACCCAAAATAGTTTTGGGTAATTGTACTTTAGTTGCACCAAAAGTGCATGATAATACTGTCATATATTTTATAATTGAATTTGTTATTACTTTTGTACGCATTTTTGCATCAACCTGTAATTTTGGACATTTGTCAATACATTCCTTTCATTTAGTTTTCATTTAAACTACCCTATATATTAAGCTCTCAACTCAAATCGCATTTATACTTATTATACTATATTTCCTTTTTATCTGATCTTCTAGTTCTTGGTATATCAGCAGACGAAAATGATTTAGTTATAACAAAACAACTGTGTTATTATGTGGAAATTGTTCGAAATAAGCATAAACTATGGCTACCATACACTTGTATGCACTTGGCGGAACGTTCCAGACCTTTCTATGGTCCTGCCACTAAGGAACCAGTAACCAAACCCACTGTCAAATCTGTACCTAGAAAGGTATAAGTTTGAAATATGTTGTATATTCTTGAGCAAAAATCTTTTTTTTAGTAATTGTATACAATTGAAGATTCATGACTAAATTACATGATTGATATATAAGTATGCTTATTTTCCTTCTATTCATGTAATAACCAAAATACTTTCAACTTATTAAAAAAAGATTTGTTTAAGGGTTTTTTTAACCCATATTAATGTCTATTATACATATCCCATAAAAATCTCTATTAGAGAAAAGTTATCCTTTGTGCACATATTACTTATGTAAATGTGTAACATTTATTGGTACATAAATAAATGTTTTACAGAGAAAAATCAAGGAAGATCACATTTTACCTCTAAACATCAAACCATCAAAACATAAGGAACCAGATCTCAATGTATCGCTTGAAATTCGACAAATGCCATTAAAACAAGGCAAATATGAAAATGCTTTTAAAGAATATGTAAGACTCGGCAAAGAAAAGTTATTTGATTATTTTTATGAAAACATTTGTTCAGAAAACAATGCAGATATTTTAGATTATTTACAGAATGTTGATGCAAGTACTGAAGATAAGTTTGAAGTGGTCATCAAAAATATTGTAACAGAGAAAGAAATAGATCACTATTTACATCAGTGCTGGAGGTATAATTTTGTTCATAAGCAAGTTGAAAGTAAAGATACATCAGAATGTTCGGTAAGTATGAAAAATTTGTGTAGAATTTTTTGATTAAATAAGAATAAAAAATAATTTTCCAGAGGTCTTCCTCATCTAAACCACCAATAACAGTTCACACACGATGGTGTTTGGTTTGTGGAGAGGCTGAGAAGTTACGTGAGTGTACCAACTGCCCATCATCTTTCCACCTTGCATGCAGACGAGAATGGCTGGTTTCTATCATACGTAAGTAAATTTAATCATAATTATTTCTATTTTTTCAGAGGTTTGTAAAATAACACTTATAAGTAGTCATGCGCTGCATCAATTTACAACAATGAATATAGTTAAATATAAATTTCCATCCGATAGTCAGATAACTCATGACAGATAAACAACAATATGTCTTAAACCCTTTCTCCTTAAACTAACAATAGTTTTAGAAAGATACATCATTAAATCATTATCATGAGGATTTGAGCAAGCATGTTGTTACCAAAAATTAAGAATAGATTAAGAAATTTTTTAGTTAAATAAAATTATAGTCTTAACGCCATCTAGTATAAATAATACTTATTAGATTCTGCCATTGGTATAAAAATTTGCATGTCTTGCTATTGAATTATTATATAATTAAATAATACTGAATTTAATAAAAATTAACCTTAAACAAAGTTTACTTATCTTTATTATTATTTATTATAACGTATGACAAATAAGTATGCTTGTTTCATTAACTTCTCAAAGGTTCTCGTTATTGTGGATTTTGTTGTCCACATAATAGATGTCGCTGGTCACCTTCAACCTGAATCGCGCTGTCTCGATGCTCCCGAGAATAATGACCCTGCCGCGTTTGTACGATTTGGTTATCGCTTCTCGGCCTTTTGGCTAAGATCAAAGTGTAGTATCTGTTCTTTTCAGCTTAATATCTGAAAGTTCCCGCACTGCGGGACCAGTATATTAAACTGATTTTTGTGACTAGGTGGGATGTTCGGGGCTCGCTCCACTCCCGCCACGGGTCGGCCCGGCATTGCAGTGCCGCCGGGATCGGCCTACTTAAATGAATTAAAATTAAATAATATAACAATTAGAGGTGTGTCATACTCGTCAATCTACGTACTAAGTCTTACAAGTACGAGTACTTGTAAATACGCGTTCCAAAGACTAGCTCCAGGAGTATGAGTATCTGCGTCTGCACTTATTAGATACTACGGAAGTATGGAGGGTTGAAGCTAACTATAAGTAGATATGAGTATATTTAAAACGTCGATTTTTTTTAAATCGCAGTCTATACTCTATACACGGTTCGAATATAATATAATAGTTTTCGAAAATCTATACATATAACAAAATTCCAACTGAGTCGACCCTGTACAATAAATATTTTTTGGAAAATTATTTAAATAGTCATGATTATCGAAAGAGAGGCCAAATCTATAGTTTTTAAAATCTTTGTCTACCTGTCTGTCTGTCTGCCTGTAATCGCATCACGAGATCCCACTGGATAGATTTTGATGAAATTTGGTATGATGATATCTGGCTATCCAACTTCACTACTATCGCATCTACTAATCGAAACTTTATCCTAATCAAAATAAGATAGAATTTCGTCTGATAGACACACACACACACAAACAAACCGAGAGTACGCGGAGTATGAGTTATTTCATTTAAAAAACAACCTTAACGCTAGTATTTTACAGTCGAGAGCTGTTATTCTCACTTCATTCACACACACTAACATCGAGCGCGTCTCGCAACGAGTACGAGGCAACTCACACATGCTTACATCGAGTGTGAACTCGGTGAAGACGTATACTCGCATATTTCTCAGGATTAGGTAATATTAATATATTCGTCTGGCAATAATATAAAATTGTAACTAATACTTCATTAATACTTTTATTTATCTCAGGTGTGTAATATTACTTGTAATAGGTTTTATAACTAAGTCTTTATTATTGGAACTGGTATAGTAATATAATCTGTGTACAGTGAATCCGAGCGATATTATCCGACTTATTTTGAATGGTTATCACAGAGATTATGTGAATATGAAATATAAGCATATCAGAATTTGTCAGAGTACTTATTCACAGATCTTTCAAAATACTCGGCATACTTCAATACTTGTAAATACTTCAAGACGCGTTTGGACGCTAATCAGAGACTTGGAACAGAGACGTCTTCGCTGAAATCTAGTCTTGAAACCTGTTCCAGTATATACGCCACACCTCTAATAACAATTATCTGTCATTCTGGAAAATGAGAATCTTGCTATATTTCTCGTAAATGCTAAATGTATAATAATAAACGAAGAGAATAATCTTCTTAACCCATACAAACCTTCATCCTACATGCAGAGCACGTAATTTCTTATTGGTAATTTCTCAGTAGTGTACTAGAATATTCTTTACTCGCAGATCGTAAAAAGCCACCAAAAACCCAGAAACAAGTGACCTTAGTGGAAAAGATACTATCAAGCACCAGAACTATTTGTAGTGTGCGAAAAGAGAAAGAGAGCCTCGATTTATGCCCCAGTTGCATGTGGGGCCCAAAAGTTGGGTATGTAGTACCTTTTAAGACTTAAAAAAGTTTGCCACCAACGGCATCTGATTTTAACTAATTGCTCTTTCAGTTATGATGACGTAGTGTGGCATAAGCTAGGTAACTGTCCATGGTGGCCGGCGCGAGTGCTGACACCCGGAGCTTTGCCCTCTTGTCTCCTCTCACGGTCTCATACACCTCATCAATGGCCACTAAAATATTATGGTAGAGTATCTAAGAACTTAGTTTAATTTTTTTAATTAATTACAATAATTTTAATTTGCAATTAAATGTAAAGATATGCTAAATTTTTTTCGTTTCCTTCACTATGATCCATAGGAGACTAGTTTCGTTTAGTAACTAGTAGTTTAATAAAAGCAAAAATAACCTTACTAATATTATAAATAACTGTCTGTCGCGCTTGCACGTCAAAACTATTGAACCGATTTAAATGGAATTTAGTATACAGATAGTCTAGAGCCTGAGAAAGAACATATTCTACTTTTTATGCGAAAATGAAAAGTTTATGAAAGTATCGTCATTTTTAGAGCTAGAAGCTTGAAACTTATTTTTTAGGCTGTTGATTCGATATATAGTAATCCACCCTATAACAAGGTAGATTTGTTATAGGAAAACGCGTTGTGGGAGTATTCTCCCGTATGACCCCATATACCGCGTAATGTACAAATGATTCACAACGTCTGCAACGATCTAGACATTACAGCACTCCTAATTTTACTTTCATTTTGTTTAATTGTGCGTATTGCTGATTCGTTGAGCTCCAGATCCTTTGCTATTACTGTTGATTTCTTACCATTATTTAGCTGATCCAAAATATATTTTTTTTTTGTTGTAGAGGAATAAATTACTTGACATGGCTTAAAAATAAATATTTGTTTAACCATTATTTTTACAATTCAAAAACTAGGAACACAAATTTTAACTGAACAAATACATTATAAATTTCACAGTACAGATATATACTGTGGAAAATCCCCGCGTTATATGGGGGAATACCCGCGTTATATGAGGGACTCAAATCGCGTAGTATGAAAACGCGTTATAAGAGTAACGTTTTATAAAGGGGATACTGTATTAAATATGACATTCAAATTGTTAAATTTTTACTCTCAAGTGTGTAAAATAACAATAAGGAACAGGGAATGCAATATGTAGGGTTTATGTGAATGTTTTAAAAGTTTGCTACAGGAGATACATATGTGTCTCATTTGTTATTTAATTAAAAATGCTAACCAAAGACTTCCGCGGACTAAATCGCTTGCACAGCTAGTAATGAATTATACTTACGTATAAAACAAAGTAATGTATTTTATTTACAACAGTGGATAACATACTACTGCAGTATTGGCTGTTGTGACTGATTAAATTTATGGCAACACAGGTACATTAAACTATTCTTGGGGAGACTCAAGCAGAATGTCGTTATTTCTGCCAAAACACACTCGAGCTCTGCAAGCGAAGGACGACACGTTGCGTGAAGCTGTTTTAGACGCCTGTGATGATTATATTACAGTTTACCTCACATAGGTTTATAGGACCTACTTGCATTTTTAGCCCTTAGTTTTTAAAACTGCCTTTTCTAAATATGTAATTAGTGTTGCAAAGGACTCGAGTTCTATAAAAAGACTCTCGACGACTACAAAAAATCCTATCATAATATACGAGAACTGATTATTGATATAATGAAAACATGAAAATTATAATTTTGAGTAAGAAAATGTTAATATATTAAAATATACACTATTTTGTAAAACATTGGTAGACATTTAATTTAAAGTTGCAAAAAAGATCCTCACGAGTTTTATTATTAACTTGAATCTGAAATAAAGATTATTAATATATAGTTTGGTTTAGTTTTTTAGATATTTGTGCTAATTCATTCAACTAAATATAAAATATTCCCGAGCGATAAAATTTCTGTAAAATATTTTTTTGTAATATCATAATGTTATTAGAGACATACAACATTAGTATCTCGTCGCGCTCGTCTTAATAATATCGAGCCCAAAAATGAGACTCAAGGACACGAGTACTTTGCAACACTATATGTAGTATGATCTTACAAAAGCCTTATTGTCTTGTATGCAAAAGGTATGCGCAGGTTATTTTTAAATTTAAACTTTTCTGTATATTTAAAAGGCGTCTTTCATATAGTTTAACTACAAAATCATGTATGCAACTTTTATTGATATTTTTTTTTACTTTTTTATAGTTTCGGCCTTACAAAATCATGTAACCTATATTTTTCTTTATTTATTAATAGTTGTTAACTGCGGTCTTACATACAATAATGTATGTAAATCTTTTTTTAACTCTTTATGTCTTAAGTGTTAATTATTATTAATAATAGAAGTCTTACACAATCATGTATGCATCTTTTTTTATCATTTAATTGTTATTGTTAAAACAGCTTTAAATAGATTTAAGAAACTTGAAAAATAAGATACTTTTACGTAAATTATATTCGAGTTCAATTGTATTTTTTAAAATCATTAATAAAATATTTAATTAAAAATGTCTTTGTCTTATCAGTTAGCATGAAAAGTCAAAGAATTCCGACTTTTTTTTATTAAACATCTTTACATAAAAAATAATACTTTTTACAATTTAACATTTAGCGCTTAAGGTTATGTTTTCACATCCTTTGTACTTATATTTACAGATGAAGTACAGACTTACACATTAACGAATAAAATATACATTATACATGCTTTATATATATCACAATCTCGTAGTAAACATTAACGCGTTAAGAATCAAAAACAAGTTAAATTTTAATTGTAAGAAAAAAATTTTTTTTTCGAATCTTAACGTGTTACATAAGCTAGTAAAAACTTATTACAGAATCTTCGTGTGTTTAATTATTTTAATAACAATGTTATGTTTATATCTATCTACTCCCATACTTTAAATCCTCTATAAAAGATTCTGAAACAACATTAAAACGCCAATGTCCTAATAAAAATTATATCATCCAAACGGAGCATATAATGAATTGTTTCAGAATCATTTGGAGAGGATTAATTATTATGGGTGTAGATAAAGTCTCATGTGATACTATTATCACACTTGGCTTCGCCTCGTGTGATAAACTCACATTCGTGTTTATACAACAGTTGCATAAACAACTATTAATACATGCATATTAAATAACAGACTTCTGTAACTGTTAATGAAGGTTTTTAAACTCTTCAATTTTATTATAATTTTAAACCGTTTTAACCATAAAAATTTAATATTTTTACCTAGGAAGAGAAGGTTCACCACCTTTTCAATGATTCCCGTGAATGTTATCTAACAGTCCCCATTTACTAATAAGGATAAGATAACTGAGTCGAAATAACTTATATTTATTCTTTAAGATGGATATTGAGAATTCAGCATTTAACATGAATGGTAGAGGAGACCATTGCTGAGCCGGGTCTCCTTCTCAGAATGAGGAGGGTGTTAAGCCATAGTCCAGCTGACCCAGTGCGGGTTGGCAGACTTCACACCTTTGAGAATGGAGAACTCTCAGGAGTGCAGGTTTCCTCACGATGTTTTACTTCTCCATTAAAGCAAGTGATTTAATTTCGTAAAACACACAACTCAGAAAAGTCAGAGGTGTATGCCTGTGTGGTTGATCAAACTCTGACCTCCCGAGTAGACATCACTGCTTCTGTCAGAACTAATCAAGTGAAAAAGTTAAATGACGACACTGGGAGAACTGCGCATTTTATGGCGTCAAATAGAGAGAAAACAAAAATCATTTTACTATTATTAATCAAGTTTAAAATTAAACAAATAACCAAATACAGTAAGCGACTCGACCCTTAGGGAGTTTCGTTAAATCGGATGATGCTACGTGAAGTATAATATGTATACTCCGTTTATTGGATGTTCTGGAAAGTCCCTATAAATCACATTCAATTATCATAGATTATACTATCAGGCTTATAATGAAATCATACTTAACTAGTAATTACAGGATTAGTTCAACTGTTAAATACCTGCAAAGCTTATCAATACTAATAATATTAAAATGCGTCTGTTTGTCCTTCCATACTGTAATTTATGTTAAAAGTTTTGTACTGGAAAATGCATAATTCCAACTAATAATAAAATATCAAGAAAGCGTCTGAATTGCTTTTATATTTTCTGTAATAATTGCGGGTATTTTCATATTACTAGTAGACAAATCAAATTCATCTTAAATTATAATAGTTATTTTAAAAATATTTTCTAATTATATACTTATAAACTAAAATGGAATTTAAACTAATCTCAAATAGTTACTAAATAACCGAAAAATTATATTTGGAGTTCATTATAAAATGGAAAATTCTAAATTACATTTAAAATATTTTTTTTACGCAAAGCAATGTAAACATTGATTTATCTATATAGACATTAAATTATGTATGAAACGATGTTGACAACAAGGAATATGCAAGTTATTAAAATAAAGTCCATTTTTTTATTTACGCAGTATTTGTAGTTGCGTAATATCTTTTTAAGAAATTAATTAACAAGGTAGTCGTATAGTTTTTTACCGTTTTTGGCCAATTATGGATTGTAACGTCATGCCATGCACGACAAAAAACTATTTTAATCTGTTTACTAAGGCTCTGTTCCACTAAGCACTCACGACGACCACGGTTTTTCCCGCTCCACTTATTCGTGCATTACCATCGTTAACCTAAGTGGAATGGATTATTGAGCGGTTAAATTTATATTCATATTTCTTACTGGTTTATTTTTTTATATTTACAATTAAATTGAAACTAAAATTAATTTTACATAAATATGCGCTGCAGAAACATTCACTTCCACTAATAAATTTTTATCCGTATCAAATAAAGTTATTTACATCGTCGCCTTTTATGTTGTTTTAAAAATACTTAATTTTGAAACGACCGTGACTCGCGACGACCACTTTTTAAGATGAGGCCACAACGACCGTAGTCGTCATGAGGAACGGCTAGAAGAGCATTTTGGGCGTTGTGAACGCTAAGTGGAACGCACTATAAATGTCAATATTTTTTATTTCTAAATAAAAAACAAGCATATTCCTTATTATAACAAATTATTTAATTAATCTAGAGCTTTAAATAGTAAAACAGCGTGATTATATATTTGTATGAAACGGTAAAAAAACATCACAGACGGAAGCGATTCACCTAAAGTAACCTACAATTTCCATGCATTACCCACACTATAAAAATAAAATATTTGTCCACTATAAAATAAAAACTACTAAACATTTTTTGAAAATTAACAGCTAATTATGATATAAAGTAAAACATTTCTATTAATTACAATTATTTTGAAAGATCCTTAAATTAGTACTGTCAGTATACTCTGTCCAACAATTAATTTTAATTTTGACAACCCGTGTCAGTGATGTGAGTAGATTTTACTTTTGCACAATATTTTGTATTAATTTTATTATATACCCAGTGATATAAATGGCTGCATGTTATAGACCGTTTTATTAGGTTTTATTAAAATATTGATACTATAAAATATCAATATTAAATATAATTAGAATAATATGATGAATATCTCGATTATTAATTTGGCAACACAGGCCTACGACCCATCTGTCATAGTGGGAAAAGATGAGTTTTTAGTTAGTTTGCTGAACATTTAAATAATTAGTGTAATTGCTATTTTGCTGAAGAAGTGTTATATATTAAAGCAAAGTAGAGTGTTTACTGGTAGTAGAAAGGCCCAGGCACTTCGACTACCGTCTAGATTGTGTATTATTGAAGTGTGGAAAAAATAGAAATACATATAACATCCTGGGCCATTTTGCGTATCTCCGATTCATGTGATATTGATATCAACAAAAGTATTTTTAATATGGCAATATTATAGGAATGTTCATGTCAAAAGTAAAATAAACCTTAGACAGAGTACAATATCAATGATTACAGAAGGCATTGTGGTGTAATTGACGTAATTAAAAAATGTCTACCAAATGCATTGATTCTCTGTTGTTAAATATTCAACTATTTTCACATTGAGATTAACATATTGTTACATACACACATTGTCTATAAATTAGCTAGCCTTACTCGCCCGGTCCCATCACTAGAGCACTCACTGCGAAGAACAGGAACACTACTCCACCGATAATGGTTACTGCAAAGAAAAATATATTTTTTTATTGGTTTATTCTAGATCAAAATCATTTTGTGTCACTTTACTGAAACTACCCTATTATGCTTTATCTTTTACTAGAAAACTTCGTCCGCGTAATGCTCCGCACCTATTGGTCTTAGCGTGATACTATATATAGCCTATAGAATTCCTCGAAAAATGGGCTATCTAACACTGAAAGAATTTTTCAAATCGGACCAGTAGTTCCTGAGATTAGCGCGTTCAAACAAACTAACTTTTCAGCTTTATATATCAAGTATAGGATACCCGTCCCGCGTGTCTGCGTAGAATTTAGTAATTTACATGCTCACTCAATCGCCCACCTGACTCTCACACTTGGAACTTTTCCGACATTTTCAACAATAATTTACCAACAAAAAATTCACCTAAACCTCATTCATGAATCACTATATTGGTGAAACAAGCAAGAAAATCCGTTTAGTAGTTTTTGAGTTTATTGCGAACAGACAGATAGATGCGGCGTGGGACTTTTTATAATATTTACATATCAGTACAGTGATAACTATTTCTTATTTTATCTGTATGTGGAGGATAGTAAAGATATCTTTATAATTTATTCATTTACTTTATTATAGAATGTATGCATTTGAATTACATACTTGTACCATATGTATACAAATACGTACTTTGTTTATATTTGTATTTCAATTATAAATACATTGGTGGTTAATCAATTTTGTTAAATGTTGTGTATCCATTGAAATAAAACTTATTATCAGGACCTATAAAAAATGGAGCGTCGCTGTAATCGCTACAGCCAAAATTGGTTGGCAACACTGAATGTCAATTGTCATTTTGATTCGCGGTAATTTCTTGTTTGTTTCCGTTATTTTCACCTATAATTTTTACGTAATTTGTGTTTTTACGTAACTGTTACGTATTAATTGTGAAGTAAATTAAATATACTTGCAAAAATTAAATTTGCGTAATATTTGTTTTTTGGGACTCTAAAGTTAAAGTTGAGTGAAAACGTATTCTTCAAGAATTTCGGTTCATGTATTTTACATTTTAGAATAAAAATATTTAAAATACTACTTGCGAATAAGTATTTTGTATTTCAATTAAAGTAAATCATGTATTTTGCCCAGCACTGAATGTGCTGAAAAAAACCCCAACATTAACGAGATGTAGAAGTTTTTTAAAGAAAATAAATGTCTTATATATTTCTGTTCTTAAGCGACTAGCCTATTATTTTTGCATAATAACATTATAACAATAAATAACTATAAAGGTATTGATCCATAATAGCATGTGTAAAACTTACATTATATGTACTACCATAAAAGTAGGGATGGCATTTTGAGGACAATTATTTAAAGTATCACCAATTAGAGTTAGTAGAATATTCAAAAACACGTGAAAAGACGTCATTTTTCGCAATGGCAGTATGTTTATTTCTTTTCACAGCAAGAGTGGCAAGTTATGAATCGATTACTTCAGAATCAAATACGATTTTATTGAAAATTGATACTGATGCATTCGATTGGAATCCTTACTGGAAATTATTTGTCAATTTTTAACTATGATTTTGGCAACATTTTTTTGAATAGCCTATTGGTTTCGGAGATGGAACAATTGTCACACTTCCAAAGAAGACGGGTTTGAATAATTATATTTCCGTAGTAAAATGGCGAATGGAAGGTGGTAGAATATACAAATGAAAGAAATGGAGCGACAATTTAGAAATACAAAGAAATTACTACCAACTTTGGTAATTTTGTATTTTAAACATGTATTATTTGGGTAATGTAAAGGTCAAAAGAATAATATATTGGAAAAAATTGAGAAAAAATAAAAAAGTGGCAAAACTAAGAAAGAAGAGTATAAAGAAGTTACAAGAAGTAAATGATTAATTCAAGCTGTGGATATAATAAATATAAGTTTTATAAACTACTTTATCGCAATAACTGATCTAATTTTTAATATATTATAATATAAATAAACAAATAGTAACGTGACACACAAATCTAAATAAATATATCTAATTTATTTCAAGGTGTCCTCTTTTCTTGAGTCAAAAAATAACATTTACTTTAATGATTCCACGTTTAACATATAACACAATCATAGTTTACAGTCGGCTTATATTTTTACTGCATTATGATAAAACAACGGATTCCTAAGTCTTATTTCGCAATAAATTCTCTAAGAAAACTTCCTTTGTGTACAGATAGAGATATATTTAATAATAATTACTGTGTTGTCATTTGAAAGTGATAAAGAGTTTCATACAGCTGACCGCTACTATCAATGTTGAAATGTTATTGAGATACAAAAGAGGGTCAATACTATAGAACAACGAAAAAGTAACAATATTTTAAGATTAGGCTATCTTTATCTAAGTAGAATATTGATAAAAAGAGAAAACGGATAATAAGAATGTCAAATGTTTTTTTAATAATGTCACTTTTTCACTTCAAAACCTATTTATTTTATTCACATTTTATATCTAATTTATTTTATAAACATTTTTCTAACTAACATAAAGTGGAATCAACTTAGTGTCGCCATTACTCGAAATATTTAAAAAAATAATGGCACATTTGGCAGACTAATATCTCAGAAAGATTATAGGATTAGACTGATTTTATTGAATTTTGTTGTATTACTAAAAATAATATTAAAATGCTCCAATTTTGGGATCGAATCAGAAATGTGGAGATCCGAAGAAGAACCAGAGTCACCAACATAGCCCAGCGGATTAGTAAGTTGATGTGGCAGTGGGCTGGGCAAATAGTCCGTAGAACCGATGTTGGTTGGGGCAGAAAGGTTCTCGTACCATGGCTGACATGATGAATTTGAAGGTATATACTAATATCTACAGTTGTTTTAACTATTGTTTGCAGTATAAAAATAAAGTAATCTTACCAGTCCTCACTGATATCTTCTGCGCCACCATCCTCCCACCTATGACAGCCAAGCCAGTGCATAGAGCGTGGCCCAGCGAACCTCCAACCACCACCCCGACCGCGTTTTCCCTGGTAGCCAACACCACCGTGGCTAACTGAGACCTATCCCCCCATTCAGCGAGGAAAGTCAAAGATGCTGCCTGCAAAAGCACTTTCAGCATTGCGTTTCGTTTCTTTCGTCGGTTTTCAGCTTGTCCTTGCTCTAACATGTCTAGAGTCTCTTCTTTTTCTTCCTGCAATTTCACAGAAAATGTTTATTGATATGAAAGATATACTAAGCATCAAAGATTTAAATTATTTTTTTGCCAAAATCTAATTGGATTTTAGATATTCTTAGCAAGCAAATATTGAAACCATGATATTTTGATCCAAATTACGGCAATCTAGAGGAGATCTTTCGGATTTATGACCTTAGCCTAAGTATTAACGGTAATAGTTAATTAACATATATAATAATTATGTACTTGACAATATCGTGCTCATAACTTATGGCGTTAACATTGATTCGTGAATACTATTTACATAAAAATGTTATCTACATCTACTTATATAATAACATTGTAAATTAGTCACTCGTCACTATTTATTCAAAATTCTCTTTTAATATAGGTATCAGTAAGAAAATCATAAATCTTTGTTGCTTTAGGAAACTAGTTAAAATCAACGATTCAAAAATATCTCCTCTATAAAATGTCCTACTTTATTTACAAAACTAACATGCGGCAATCGCTGGATAAAGAAGGAAATACAAGGTCTTCATTCACGCAAGTAAGTCTGAAAATATCTAAACTGAAAATAAACATTATAATATTCGCCGCCGACTTCTCTATTTATGTACCAGATCTAGACTAAAGGATTTTAATAGAAATTATGAACTTAATGTTTTCATGTTTAAAGATAACTAAATGTTAATCTCTATCATACGAACCGTGAATGTAAGATACTTGTATCTAATCGACGTAATTTCAGCGGCAGCTCAAATTGATACAAATCTAATTATCGAGAGAATCGATTACAAATAAACTAATTACAACTAGGTATAAATAAACAAGATAAACAAAGTGCAATATAATAACATTCATACGATGGGACGAATAACATGATCAGCTACAAAAGTTTGACCAAACAAGATTATAAATAATTCGCTTTGACGTTAAGGAATCTAAAGTTATAATATTTGGTCAGACTTTAATAGAATAATTCAAATGGTTCAAATGCTGAATTCCTTTGCTATAATTATACATTAAGCTGTAAATGCGAAACTGATGTGATCTGTGCAAAACCTAAAGAAGCTAAGCTAAAAGAAAAAAAAACTATTGTGTCATTCGTACTGCCAGGCATAATGACGTAAGATCACCCTCAACGTATCGGGTTGCGTAGAGGGCCCCGCTTGGGGTTCCTCGGGTGTGGTAGGGCTCACGCGGGGACTGCGGACTTCGACTTCGGGAATGTGAGGGACTCCTGGACTTTGGGAGCGTTCAGACGTAGTGCCCTCTTCGGGCGACCGTGATCGCTCTTTTGGCGAGCCCTGTATAATATTAACGGCTTCATTCTGATATTTAAACTGGGAGTGGTATCTAACTATCGTTCGTTACAAGACCCTTGAATAAGGACAGGTTTTGCAAATTATGATCCAATCGAAGTTTAGAAATTCATCAACCTATTATTATTTTTATTTTCCTACAATTTTTTAGCATGACATATTTTGTTAAGACATATTTTGTAAGTAACAACACGAATAAAGGAATTCAACATTTGCTTAAGTAATTATTTTTAAATAGCATTTATCAAGTTTTCTTAAATTAAAAAAAAAATATTCTTATCAGTTAATTCTAATTTTAAATCCATTTATATAAATATTGCAATCAAATCTTCGGGAGGTGAAATGGTGCGATTAGATAAACGTCTATCGGCCTCTGTCAATCTAAGAATAATATGATATGATAAAATCATTTAAAATTTATTGTTAATTAATTGATTTTAACCCCCCGGATTTTTTAAAAATATATGTGCAATAAATTCTTAAGTAAAACAACAATACCTGATCTTCTCTCCTCTTCAGCTCACTCTGTACTTCCTCCAACTCCTCTTGACCTTCATTAGGGTCCATTTTCCATCCATCCCTTAGCATTTTTAACCCAAATATCGCAAACAATGCAGCACTTATATAATGTGTATAAACTCTAGGGATGACCGTGGCGACCCATCCAAAAGCAGCTGAGAGTACCGTCATAAATACTAAGGCGGAAATGGCGCCAGCAAATACTATGACCCTAGGATGTTTCATGGCCATTATAGCAGCAATGAAAAACGTCTTATCTCCCAGTTCTGAGACGATCACAA
Source organism: Limenitis camilla (assembly GCA_905147385.1). Lineage (NCBI taxonomy): Eukaryota > Metazoa > Arthropoda > Insecta > Lepidoptera > Nymphalidae > Limenitis > Limenitis camilla. The sequence continues at coordinate 4,829,725 of LR990231.1, forward strand.
CGGACAGAGACGCAAGAAACCCCTGCCAAAAACTGCCTTGGACGGCTGCTCTCTGAAAATGAAAAAAAAAGGTAAGTTAGACTTAGATTAACCTAACCTTAGGTTTGGACAGAGGGCCTAGGCAGTGGAGGCGAGTGTTGTAATTACTTAAAGGAAAACCTTAAGGCTACACCTTGGTCACAAGTCCAAGGCACTGCTTAGTTTCCTCGCGTATTTTTAAGAGGTCATAACGTTTGATTATCGGTTCAGTAGTAATATCTACGTTGCAGTCAGCAACAGATTTTAGCAGCAGATTTAGGGTTATTCGTAATTTTAGTTGTCTCGAGTTCTGGGACTTTTGGGTCGAGACTCGAGACGAGACAAGATTGTTGTAATTGTTATGTAATGTACATTATTATTTTCAAATAATTGTAGGAGCCTAGCGCCATCTGTTAGTTTAATGAATAATTACTTGATCTACTACATATGCCGCGCCACCATTATTTCGCCATATTAGTTGTTCTGTGACGCACAGTGCTGCTCCAAAACAAATTACATGCAAAGGGTCGAATATTTCAGACATTGACAGACACCTCCAAAGAGTTCACAATATTTCTATACATCAACCGCCGGAAGAATCAACATCAAGTATAGCCAAGGATATCTTGCGAACCGGAATCACAATAAAAAATAAAAATTAAAAATCACAATAAAAAGTCTAATTTAATGTGTTAATTGATTATTTACAAGTCCGATTTATACGTCTTTTTTATTATTTATATTAAGATAATTATGAAACAAATCTGTGATTATAAAAATTAACAATGTTATGTTTATGACCAATGATTAGATACTAGAATTACTAGATAATAGTAAAGTTATTAAGAATTAGTATGATTATTAACTGAGTTAATTGCTTAAAAGATTAAAGAAATAAAAAATTAAGATTTCATTTTCTGTTTAATAAATTTTGAATTTTACAAAAAGTACGTTTCACCAGAAATTAACTCAACTAAAATTCTTCAACAAAGGCTTACCCCTCTTAAAAATAAAAACAATTTTTTTTCTTAAATGTCTCGAAATCTTTAATTGTGGGCTGTCGTGTCCGGGACTTGAAAATTATTCCCAATAGGCCACTCAAATTTCAAACCCCCTTTGTAGTGTTTATCAATATGGGGTATATTGAAAAACACTCTCCTCTCTTCTTCTTATAAATCTCCGAGATATAATTACAATCTTATCATAAGTTAAGCATTCATTTAACACCAAAAAACCAAAGACAAAATACACTAGTCCTCCATAGAGATCTTGACCATTGCTAAAATAATTTATTGTTGAACATACATACAATTTTTTTAGCAGTGTAAAATCTGAGTAGTGAATTTATAAAGTAGCGTTTCTATTTTATCCGTATCAGGAAAACCGCGGTTTTCTAGGCTTGACTTGAAAATTTCTCATTTAAAAATATTTTCTTTTTCGTGAAGCGAGAGCAGGTCGACTAGTACTACTAGGGACGACTACTACTACTATGTTCTTATATTAGAATTATATTTCTTTCTCAATCAAAAAGTCAATTGGGATGCACCAGAATAGAGGGGCCTTACTGTAACTATTTACCTAAACCAACAGTTTTTGATACCTAATTTCCAACAACTATACTTAACTACCTCGAAATGTAGTCATTAGTTCCGCTATACACTAATCGATCTATTGGCCTTGAATTATCAAAAAAAAGCGACCAAGTGCAAGTGGGACTCGTGTACCAATAGTTCCGTACAATTTGAATTAAATGACAAATATAACTTTGCTGTCCGAAAACTGTCGTCTCCATACATCGACATAGGTCGCATTCAGTTTCAACTGGAAAATATATGTTTTATGTAATTTTACACTTTTCGGATTATGGTCTTTTATACAACGGAAGGAACCTTTATTATTTTATAAGTAACGGCAGTATCTTGTTATTGCGTTAACTTTGCTTTTTTTGCAGATTTAAAGGGTCGCTAAACCTGAATATTATTGGTTTTAACTAGATACTTCCACGCTTTCCTGAGAAAAAGAGTCTTGAAAGACAGACAGACAATGAAGTGATCCTATAAGGGTTCCTTTATACCTTTTAAGGTACGAAACCCTAAAAAAATAAGAAGTACTTGACATAAAACAATTTTAAAAAATTGTGTTATGTCAAGTATTATGTAAGAAAACATTGTTTCAATGTCGAAGATAATGATTATTGAATGTCTGTGACACAATATAGTATTATAAAATACTTGTGTGATCATATACAACTCTTTATCTATTAATAAAGAAATTTTAAACGCTTTGATTATTAGGTATAAATGAAAATTTCGTAAATAAACTGTTATGCTATTGGACAAGTGATAAAAGACATAGAAAACTAAGATGAAATAAATATAGTAAAACGTAAAGTTATTTTAAAACCTTTTCATACAAATTTCGCGCTATAGTTTTATTAGATTAGATTCTTATTAGATTTTGTAACTGACGAAATAATAGGTTGGGGAAAAAGTCCTTTCGCATTATAGTATCTATGAACTTGTAATAAAATCTCTTTGGCTATACTATTTGTATCTGGCTGGTTTTGGTATCATTCAAAGTTTACATTTTAAAGAACATTATTCCAAATTCAAATTAGGAAAATGTGTGATTTTTATTTGTTATACGTACTGTGAAGATGTGAGTGAATCTAATGAAGAAATTCGATTCATTTTAAAATTTTACTACAAAAAAGGTAAAAATGCAACGCAAGCCGCGAAAAAAATTTGCGATGTTTATGGAGCTAGTGCAGTGTCTATGAGAGTAGCACAAATTTGGTTTAAGCGTTTTCAATCCGGAAATTTTGATGTCAAAGATGCACCTCGCTCTGGTCGCCCTATTACGGATAAAATGGATGCCATTTTTGAAAAAGTGGAGCAAGATCGGCATATCAGTAGTTACGACGTAGCTGAAGAACTGGAAATTGACCACAAAACAGTTTTGGCGCATTTGAAAAAAACTAGGTATTCAAAAAAGCTCGTTATGTGGGTACCTCACGAGCTCACTGAAAGAAACCTAATGTACCGTGTACTCATTTGTGATTCTTTATTACGACGTAATGAAACCGAACCATTTTTGAAGAAGCTGATAACTGTTGACGAAAAGTGGATCACGTACGACAAGAACGTGCGAAAAAGGTCGTGGTCAAAGGCCGGTCAGGCTTCACAGACTGTGGCGAAACCCGGGTTAACTGCCAACTAGGTGATGCTGTGTGTGTGATGGGATTGGAACGGCATTATTCATTATGAGCTATTACCACCAGGCAGGACCATCGATTCTAAACTCTACTGAAGAGATTAAAGCAAAAAGTTGAGAGAAAGCGGCCGGAATTAATCAACAGAAGGGGTGTGGTTTTTCGTCATGATAACGCCTAGAGACCTCACACATCTTTAGCCACTCAGCAAAAATTAAGAGAGTTTGGCTGGGAGGTGTTAATGCATCCGCCGTATAGTCCTGACCTTACACCTTCAGATTTACACCTGTTTCGGTCTCTTCAGAATTCTTTAGGCAGTGTCAGGTTAACATCACGAGAGGACTGCCAAAACTACTTGTCGCGGTTTTTTGATCAGAAGTCCCAAATTTCTATAGCAATGGGATCATGTCCCTACCTACAAGACGGCAAAAAGTTATCGAACAAAATGGTACCTACATACTTTAGTTAAATGTAAATAAACTGTATTAAAAAATGCGAAGAAACTTTTTCCCCAACCTTTTATAATGCGGTTTTCTGAAATAGATAGAGTGGTTCAAGAGAAAGGTTTATATGTATAATACATACATATTATAGCACAGAAACCGTGCGATGATGGGACAGGTCGCTAGTTAAACAAAATATTGAACAGAATATTATAAACCTCCCAACACAGTATAATCCTTGGACTTAAGCCATGTATTTATTTAATTGTCTAATACGTCGCAAATTTAGAACTTTTGAGGCTAAATATTAACTTTAAAAAGTCATCATTCCCACCATATTTATGAATAAAAATAGCAGCCAATTATTAGTTAGTTGTTATTATCATTTTGGGGAAAGGAAATAATAATAATAATCACTCGATCTATTAGCAATTATTTGCTATCAACATTTTAAAATACTATGACGACATTTTCTAGTCGGATATGCTTAAAGATGGGATACAAAATCCATTATACTGGTGAGATTATGAATTAGGATCAGATAATAAAATTTGCAATTCAATTCAATAATTTTCCGTAATTTTATATATGTAGGATGAAAAACTTTAATATAAAATTGTGAATTTTTTGACGCGGAATAGGAATTAACCCACGATAAGTTATATTATTATTATGCACAATAAACTTATTTAATTATACAAGAAAAATGATGAGTTAGGTTAGATCTTTTTTAACCGTGCTCGCAGAGGTGTACCGCTTCAGGGCGAGCCGGCGAGCAAGTGGAGACTTCCTTCTTGGGGAGACGATGGTCCGATCAAGGCTCAGGCTCAGCGACCTCTGGTTCTGCGATGGGAGGACCTGGAATCACCCTCGACTGGCCTAGCGACTGTAAAGGCCGTTCGTCCGTACCTGGCTCGTTAGGTTGGCAGGCGGCACCTTTCGGCTGACGCTGATGGTCACCGGACACCAGATTCCCCGGAGGGATCCTACGACGGTTTGTCATGAGTGTCGGGCAGCTTTAGACACGTCGCACCACACTTTGGCCGAGTGCGCCTGGGGACCCCAGCGACATGCTCTGATGTCGTTTATAAGTGGAGACCTGTCTCTCCCAAGTGTGGTTGGGGCCATGCTCGGAAGCAAGGCAGGTTTGATGGCAGTCGCCTCCTTCTGCGAGACAGTAATCTCTTTTAAAACCCGAATCAAGACACACCACACAAGTAGGTAGCTCGACGATCTAACAACCAGACTCCTACGGCACAATCCGGAAGAGCACAACGTTGACAGAAAGTGTAACGCGCGAATCCGAACCAGTACACACCACACAAGTAGATCGCGATCGACAATTGACGTACGTTTCGCTCCGTAACCGAAGCATTTTCAGGACGTGTTGACTCTACAACGGTTTAGCAAGTGACGCTTGCTCGACTCTAAAAGCGTCACTTGCGTTCGGGTTCGCGCGTCTCACTTTTATGTGGGCAGGGTGCTCTTCTGGGTTGTACCATACGAGTCTGGTAGTTCAGATTGCCGCAGTTTATAGCAAGGTAACATTTTGATTCCTTTTAAACCATGAATTTCCGCAAAGTAACGGCTGATTCAATTCAAGACAGTAATCTCGCTAAAGGAAGGTAGATACCTCCTCGGACCCGATCCGTAGAGCTCGACCGGGACGAAGACAGCGTCGCTACGCCCACCTCCTTCTCCTGCACGACACCGGGGCACCGAGGGTGTCCCCGTTACTCGGGACATCCCCGAAATAGGATAGTAGGCCCGCTATAACACGGGCCGTCCGTTGAGACGTGCAGCGTCTCACTATGACGGAGAGGGTAACTGCAGGGGTTTAATGGGTTCCTCACCGGTGAGTCCCACATAACTCAGCTAGCCACCTTCTCCCCCCATGACCATATTTTTGTACCTTAAATGTATTAATATGATATTTATTTATAATTCTATATGCACTTGCACATACGTGAAAGTTGTAACAAGTTAATCCAGATAGGTATGGTTTCCAATTTCACGATTGATAAAATGTAAGATTTTTCTGTTACTGGTACATATATTATATATTTGTAAATAATTTCTCGGTTGAAGATTGATAGATTATAAACGATATAGGTATATATTGCAAATTTTACATTCGGTTTATAATGCAGATAAAATCGCGTAATGTATGGAAACATATAGTTTGGTATGTAGTTATTTTATACATATTAAAATTTGTGATAAATGTTATCTCTATGGATCGTATTTATTCAGGGTAAGATAATAAAGAATAGTAAAAATGATAAAGGTGTGGCAGTCGGCAGATATTAGACACTTTCTGAGAATACACTAGAATCTAAAACTGGTTTACATCTGACTGTTACTTATAATTTCAATGATTATAATGTTATATTTAAATAAATTTGGCTGGGAATCGAACCTGTAACGACTGATGCAAAACCGCAATATATTCCTTCACACAAATATGTAGTTGCACTTAAAGGGGCATTTTGCACTTAATTATATTAGATACTTCAGTACCGGTTTGGTGTTGAAACGAGCACAGCACATCCTTAATCCTAATATATTCAGTCCTTGTAAAATCAATAAATGTGAGTACATCGTAAGCAGATTTTTTTGTCTGTACTCTAAATAAAATAACTGACTGACTAAAATATTAACTCACAGCCCATACTCCTAGATCTACGACCGTGGGTTACTTTGACTCGACATGTTTGGAAATTTAATTCCTACCTTTGTGAAATATAATAAAAAAAAACTTATATATAAGTCTGCCTTTTTAAATCCATTATGGCTAAACTATCGTCACACGTGCTTAAGTTTACTTTCTGTTTCATTTAGTTTCATTGATATTGGTTGATAAATAAAGGTTTAAGAAAGAGCCTAATGTTAACCTTCCGAAAGTTGTAATGCCTTAAATAGAAAGAAAAATATATTTACATAAATGTTACGATAACAAAAAAATATATATATTGATTTTTCAATTTTTATAATGATTTTTGTACAAATAGATATGCTCGTAATAAGTCGATAATATTATTTGTTGACTGACGAGTTTAAGTTAGTATACATTGTAGTAACAAAATAATCTGAATATCAAGATTCTGAACAAAATTGTAATTTGTTTTTACATATACATAATAAATTATAACATTTGGCAAAGTATTCTTCATCTCAGTCATCATAATACACTTAGCCAAAATATTAGTTCATACGTCAAGATTTATTTTTATCACTAAGCCTGCAAACCATCATGCTTTTAAAATAAATCGATATTTCTCTTTCTAATTAAAATTAAACTAAAGCCAAATTGACTTTATATATTTGAAAACGTTTCGTTATTATCATTTAAAGCATCTTCTTTTTTTTAATACATGCAAGTGGAGCAAGGTCTATAACAATCGCATAAAAAATACTGTTATAAAGGAGACATCGTAACGTTATCACTTATTAATCTTCTTTAATAGGTGACTATTGAAGAAAATATAATTATCTATGATGGAAAATTAGCATCTCAAGTGCTAAACATCGTACATTGTTGCAAATGTACTGTGTAAATGTAATGTTAGCAACGAATAAACCGCAATATTTTTGTGTTAAATAAAGATAACAAATGTTTATGATTGTATAAAATAAATACGAACCTGTAAAACTAAATTTGTCAACCACGACCTTATATCTGTGGACTCCGTTTCAGGAGACATAGTCGTCGTTGGCAGAATATCTGCAAAGTCCGTGTAATCCGAATAATTCATTTTGAGAAAGCACTGGCCACTAAACAATTAAATTAAAAACTAAACGTCTCCTCTATTGGCGCCAAACAAACAACTGTCACTTGCACTCGCCGACATTGCAATACGCGTGGTTGTTTGATAACGTTGATAAATTAAGATATCTGATAAAATAATTTCATTACGAGCCTAAAGATAATACGACCAATCGCTTGAAGGTACGCGGGCAGACTACTCGCACCACATACGTTTTAAAGGAAAACACCAAGAATAATTTAAGTCTGAGTTAACTCGAAGGCTATTGGGAATTTAAAGTTAGCAGTAGCTAGGTCGTTACGAAAGACTACCTAGCTCGTAGAATGTAAACTAGTAGATATCGGTGTATCAGATCGACTTGCACCTTATCTACTTACGTCACTGGCGAAGATTCTTTAAATATACAAGTTTTTTATTTATTCCAGTTGAAATTCCGATTACTGTGCATCCTAATCATATTAACAATCTAATTGTTGCTATCGAACAAGGCTTGCTAGAACAGACTGTATAAAATACAATTTTAATCTACTTTGAGGTGCAATATATATAGTTTATCATTATTTATAGAGGCATGTGTTATTTTTCATAACCGCATAATGAATATAATTGAAGTATGTATTGTCTAGTTACAACCGTGCCAACGATTATACACGTCCTTGTTATATCTACTGATGACTATGAGGCACTCATGTAAAGTACCTATCTGTTCATATGAAAACGAGAAATATTGCTAAATATATATTAGAATTATTTACAATAGTTTTTAGTTTTCCAAAAGAAAAATCGACTTTTCTCTTAGTGTGTATAAATTTTTTTTAGTTTCACTTAAATATGCAAGTCTATTATGCAATATCCTTAGTATAGAGAGCAATTTAGAAGAGAGGGGCTTCTAAATTGCCCTCTATACTAAGGATATTTAAAAAAATGCTCATATTATTTAAATTTCATTCGTCAAGATGATTTCATTCGACAAGATGATGATGATTCTTCGATTAAAGATGTTTTTTCATTTATATCAAAATTTCAAGTGAGATTTAAAATTGAAATTGCCAAAATATTAACACTCAAAAATATGTTCGAAAAATCTTAGTTTTAGTGATTGATTCGGTTGTAAAACATAAACTTTAGTTAAACAAAGCAAGCTAAATACTATATTAAACTCATGAATAAAGGCATTATATTGAGTTTATAACATATTATAATATGTCAAGTTGAACTCCATATTTATTTTATATTATGCAATGTTACAAGAATACGAGAAAAATTCATTTCAAAAACTATTTTCAATACATAAAAGAGTAGCAAGTTTATTTATTAAAAAATGTTTTTTTTAATAAATAAACTTTATGTTTAACATAAATGGGAACTGTTGGATGACATCTATATTATTTTAACAGCCTCTAGATAAATATTTTCAAGCGCAATAAAGACTATAATTTATTGTATTGAGCACAGTAGTACTGTAATTACACCTTAAAAAACACAATTAGCAAGATAATAAAATTCCGAAGCATCCTTAACGCTACCATAAAGCCATATTTTCTCACAAATGACACCGTTAAATAGAGTATTGTATAAATTATTAATATGTAGAGTAAAAGAGAGATACTTGTTCCCTTCGGGGACTTCCATAAAGTCATTTTACTATTGTGAACCTAGGATTATTTTAAACTAGCAACTCGTTCCGGCTTCGCACGGTTACTTTCTCTACTAGAATATTCATGTATTACACATATAAATCTTCCTCTTGAATCACTCTATCTATTAAAAAAAACCATCAAAATATAAGCATACATAGGGACAGACAGACGAGAAACGACTGTTTTATACTATGTAGTGATTTTGTGTCATAAATATGTATATCCCACGTAATGGACTAGTTAATAAAGTATGGCGAGTGTGAGGTGTGTTTTTTATCATGTTGTTGTTTTTGAGTGAATATTTCGCTGTTTTCTAATAGCCATTAATAAATCGTGATTCATCTATTTAAGTACATTTTAAATAGTTTATACATATCAAAAGATAATAAAATCAGGTTGGATAATAACATATTTCTTAGGCAATTCCTAGATTAATGATAAATACTGCATAAAATAGTTAAAAAAAAATCTTGTTAACCCTTTCAGTTGTTTGAGAACATTATACAATAATCCCCTATAGATAACATAAGATGATTTCCATTTAACGTTTGCTTAGTGTTAACAAAAACATTAAACTGTATTTCTTTCGAAGTTTCGCTCAATATACAGCTAATTAATTTAGTCAGGCTTTGGCCTTGAAGAACATTTTTTATTATAATCTCGCAACAATATTGAATCAATCTGGGATTAAACCTAGTTTATGTTACTTTCAGGCGCATACACTATTTCTATGCAATGATAGGACAGAACCTAAAGATGAGTAAGTATATCACTCATCTTTAGGTGTAAAGATATGAAAAAGTAACCTTCCCACATGAACAGTCGAGTCAATCACAATCAACATAATTTATTTTGACAGACAGTTCGTAAGGAAAATCGTACTTTTCAAACTCTATCTTGATGTAAAAAGACTTTACGTTACTTTAATAACTAAGACAATAGTAACTGAATATTAAAATGTCAATTTCCATCGTATCTAATTATAATTATTGATATTTTAGTAATGGCATTATGATTATTTAGCTATGGTTTTGATTATTTAGGTCAAGAGATTTAATACTAACATGTGGCTTACTTGATTGGAAAATAATTCCAAGACGACTTAACCTCAATTTCAGTTCTGGTTCGGTTACCCTTGCTTTGTTTACGTATTTAATACTTAGGCAACCAAGTTTTGCTTGGCATTTTTTTAATAATATCATTTTATTTTCAAGGTTAAAGTCAGAGTAAACACTCGTAGAAACATTAAGAATTCTTTGTTATTAAGTTACAATTAATAAGAGCAGTCTGACGATTTTTTTTGTGCAAAAGTGTTTTTATATACCAAATATGGTCTCAGTCGTTAGGGGCTTGAGCAGATTTCGATAGGAGAGTATATTTAATCAGAATTGCTGGTTTTATGTTATTACCTAGATTAAGTTTATAAATTTATTAATAACCAAAATTATTATATAAATGGTCGTCGTCCCTCTAGAATAGAATACTATTCAAAAAGTCAATGAATTTTTAAAAATATGCTATTGCTCAGTGTTTAAAAATTTAATCAAATAGGTACTTTTGCCTGTTTGAATTTTGATTATATATTGATGAACTAATTCCATCGCAATTTAGAGTTCAAGGCTAATGTCTCTAATATACTACATCATTGGAGTCCAAATTGAATATAAACAAATTCTCATAAAGTAATACAAAATATTATTATTGCGTCAATTCTATAAACCTACTATTATAGTAGTTATTTTTCTAAATTGACGTCATCGCACTCTCCTATAAAAATGTTATGGATATGATATAAATAAACTTATCACGTTCATATTGTTGGGCTTGTGATTTTCCGTTGCGGGAATTACCTAGTTTTATTGTTTTCTAACATAAAAAGGATCATACATTCATAATATTTTATATATAAAAAAATTAGTATTGGGGTGGAAAATGGATATTCGTAAATAAGTCTAAACTCTAAACAATTCATAAATCTATAAATATATTATTAGAAACATAGTTACGACCGGATAAAAAAATGAACATATACTTTTAAAGCTTTGTAAAACGGTGACACTCACATATTGTTATAGTAACTTGGTACTGAAGTTTCAACCCCATTCGGCGGTCGAATTGAAATTTGAATGGATATGGGTTTATGTTTATCTAAAAATACTTACAGTAAGCTAATAGACTTTTTTATGAATCTGTGATATTCATACTTCTTTTTAATGATCAAAAATTCACCTATTTTTTTAAAGATTACTAGCAGTATGGATCACATACTACTAGTATTCCCTTGACCCCTCCTAGTAAGCTAAAATGCTTGTGTCAGGAGTGGGCCACGCCAGTAGTCCAATGTCCGGGATTTGAACCTACGACTTATCGATCGTGAATCCAACGCCTGAACCACTGAGCTACTGACGCTTCTAATAATTTATCTGGTAAGTACACAAAAAAAAGAACAAGGGCAGCCCTGAGTATTGTTATTTCTTTGTCAATATAAAAGAATGAGTTCATCAATCATAATATTATTAAGCTACATACTCTGTATATGTACTTTTTGTATAAATAAAAACTCATGTTTATTTAGAAAAGTGACTCATAAGTAAATAAAATAATAAATGGATTTTAATGTAAAAACTAGTTGTTTGTAATTATTATCTGTGATACTCCTACTCCTATATAGTAGAAATATTTCAATTTCAATACTAGTTTTAAAATTGCTTTAAGAATACAACTTGAATATAATGCCATACCTCTGTAGTAGGAGATGATGAAACAGGAAGATCTTGAGCTCGGGATATAGTCCATGTTGCCAAAAATGCAATCACAGCAAAGAAAACGGTCCTTGGACGCAACATCTTTATTCTGAAAAAGATTAGCTTTTTCATTATAAACACAATTTAATCATTCAATCAATCAATTCATCAATCGTTAAAGCAAGTGATATTTAATTGCTTCAACACACATAACTCAGAAAAGTCAGAGTTGTGTGCCATTTTTACATGATTGAGTAACGAACATTCAAACCAGGGTTGTTGCTGATGTCTTTTTAATATCAGCGGATGCTGATATTTTAATATTAATGCGGCTGATGCTGATGCGGATGCTGATTTTAATGTTGTTTTTTTTAATTATTATGTGGCATTTTATATAAAAGCTAAATTATATCAACTACACTTTGCGGTATTTTTATTTACTAATGTAAAATGCATCTATACTTAATTTTTTAATGGCGGAGGCATACTAAAGGTAAATATTAATTACTTTAAACGATTCAGTAACATGCACAATGTTTGCAATAAAATGAGTAAAATTTGTTTGTTTACTAAATCAATCGAGCGAACAAGTAAAATTGAGTGACGGCTTCTTTGATCGGTCGAAAACCCCCCCGCCAAAGCTACGCCCAACGGTCATGTCATGACCTGAATATCAGCAATAAAATCAGCATCGATTAAAGAGGATGCTGATGTTTAAACCAATGCTGATAATCCGCTGATGCAGATATTTGCAACAACCCTAATTCAAACATACTATCACATTTATAATATTAGTATGAAGTGTGATAAGATACACAGGAATACAAAATTTGTATTTTTTTTACTTTATTTAATATTAGAATATTAATATAATGTTTATATGTTGCAATGAAAACTAAAAAAAACTTATCACTTATCTGATATTTATCAGTGAGACTGGATAGTGCAGACGTATAACCATGAAAAATTTGACAAGTAAACTAGAGACTATCTGCGTATTTTTATGTGAACATCAATTCAACAATCAATTGTTGGAATTTAAAATTTAAAAAAAAATATTAATCTAAAGCTACTGAGTGTGTGTAATACACGTAAGACTAAAGTGGACATAGCTTAAGTATATTATACAATCGGTCGATATGCCACAACAAGTTCGTTTTCCCACTTATTTTAAGTATGTAATAATTTTTAAACGGTAGTATCATTAAATATATCATGATGTATTAACGTCACTGACCAAGTGAATGGTAAAATTGCCAACCCAACGAAAGACAAAACTTACGTCTTATCAAAATCTTGAGTTACAGGAGTACAATGCGATGAAAGATCAATACAGATGCATTCCGTTAATAGGGTACTAAACTAAGTCAATGGTTAATTCATATATTGTCAAATAAATCACATTTTCCTAATAAAAGAAAAATTAGTTAAAATTAGAATTGAACTTAAATTAATGAGCTGTCACTGTCAGCCAGTTTTCCAGCGTGAGCTGTTATTTGACAGTGGCACGATTTGATTTCTAATTTTCTACAGACTATCATTATTGACAGTAAAATCAAACCATATCATCTTTGGATCAAACTGTAGAGATTTTTACGATTGTTCATCTTATACATATGTTTGTTATATGTATTATAAATGTAAGGTGGTGTAATAAATCATCGGTATTTTACATCCAACATTCATTCAAATCACAGTTGAGTCACAGTTTCATTAAGTTTTGGTATTAGTTTTGCAAAAGAGGTGAATTAAATAAAATCTTTATTAAGTTATTTTATACTTTTTAGTTTTTGAAGTGGGTTTTTTAAAGGTAATTTTTTTTACCTTTTAGTGTCTGTTAAAGCAGTGATGGCCCAGCGGTTGAGACTTCAAGTATTACTCGGGAGGCCCGAGTTCGATCCTGGGCACACACCTCTGACTAATTAAATATCACTTGCTATAACGGTGAAGGAAAACATCGTGAGGAAACCTGCACTCCTGAGAGTTCCCTAAAGTTCTCAAAGGTGTGTGAAGTCTGCCAACCCGCACTTGGTCAGCGTGGTGGACTATGGCCTAATACCCTTCTCATTCTGAGGAGGTGACCCGGCTCAGCCAGGGGCGTAGTCAGTATTTTTTTCTGGGGGGAGCCCAGGAGAGGCCGGCTGGAGAATAAAACTGCTGTTATTCATAGTTATGTTATTTTTAATAAAATTTACATACTAAAAAAGTTTGTGTGTTTGTGACGTTTTTGGGGATAATCTCTGGATCTACTGAACCGATTTTAAAAATTCTTTCACCAATAGAAAGCCACATTATTTGTGAGTGTCATATGCTATATTTCATCCCCATATTCCTACGGGAACGGGAACAGCGGGGGTGAAACCGCGCGGGACTGCTAGTAATAAATAAACACGTAATAGACAAAATATGAATGCTTTGCTTTAATCACAAATAAATTTTTTATCGCGATTCGCGGTCTCTTTGTACTTCTCGCCCGTAAACATGTATCAACCATTTGCCGTCGACGCTTTTATTTCTTATTATTTTTTATATATAATTAAAATATTAACTTAAATTATTTGAATTTAAATATTTTGGATCGCTTTTTCTAGGAGGGGACACCAGGCTTTCTGGGGGGGGGGGGCGTGTCCACCCCTGCCCCCCCCCCCCCTACGCCAATGGGCTCAGCAGTGGGCCATTGACGGGTCGTGATGATGAATAGGTTCTGTAAACTACAGCCAAAGCTCAGGAACGCGAAAACTAGCTGGCGACTGCCGACAGTCGTCATAAAGACCACGTTCAATAATTGAGCGTAATTTTCTGACCACTATAAATCTGTACGCTGAAGTACCCTGTACAGTTTGTAAGAAATTATGACAGGTCCCGATAAGTGGAGGACACGGGGTAATTAAATATATAATAAACCTAAATGAAAACTGCACGTCCACGTAAACAAAAATGTTCATATCTATGTTATACATTTGGCCAAAGTATTTATTTTCTATATAAGTACAGAATACTTATTATATATGTGTGTGCGTGTTAGGCTTAGGTTAACCTAACCTTAAGTTTGAACAGAGGGAAAGGAATTCCTTAAACCTCAACCTTGGTCTTTGTAAGAGATCATAACGTTTTATTATCGGTTCAGTAGCTAAGGGGTGTCTCCGTTGCGTTTATAAGATAGTCTATTCAATATTATGAATCATCTTGTAGTGTTCTTCAATATTGCCTCATCTTCTTATCATAAATCTCCCGAGTTATATATGGAGAAAAGATAAGCATTTATCGATATTTTTTAAAAGCATTGACTTCAATAGATTAGAAATATCTTTTTTTTCTAATCTAGTATTTGTTTTCTTTGGTTTAGTAAAAGCAAGTCTCAAAAGTCTAAGAGATATCGATTTTTTTCTTTGATATTTAAAAAATATTGATGTTATTATTTTGTTTAATATCGATATTTTTTCCCATGCCTTGAGCCTTCATTACATTTGTTTTTGTTGTTTCAAAGTTAATCTAACCTAAAAATTGAAATTTAAGATGCCCTTAGATTATAGAAGATTTAATGGACCAGAAGATAGTATTTCTTATAAGCGTTACACCAAAAACTATTACAAAACTTACGATGAATTATTTAGCGAACTAACTGATGAAAATGGCTTACGCAAAGATGGGCGCGCATTGGATGAATCACGAACGATGTGTAAGTTTTGTAAGTAATATAAAATATTTTAAATAATCATTGATTGTACAGTACCAATAGCGTGTAAATTATATGCCTTATGTGCTTTTCAGTTGCTCGAACCGATATGATTTCACAAGCCAAAGGGTCTTCATACATAGAATTAAAGAAAACTAAAGTTGTGTGTTCTGTTTTTGATCCACGAGAAATTGTTCATCAAAATGAATTTAGGTAAATATAATTAATGCAATAATTTATTTCTAATTTTCAAAAAGACTGATTGTAACTATTTGTTCCAGTGCTCTTGGTCAATTATTTTGTGAAGTGAAATTCGCGCCATTTTCATGTCCATATCAACGGCGTCCTCACGCTCCAGACTCTGAGGAAAAGGCTTTGTCAGTTGCTCTAAGGAAGGCTTTGGAACCAGTAGTTTGCAGACATTTATTTCCTAACTATCAGGTAATTATAGATGGACAAAAGATAACTTATATCATACATTTTATAACTTAATGAGACATTTTAAAACCTCTACAAAAAGGTTTGTTCACTGCCCAAACACCAAAACCTCTATTACTCGAAATCTCAAACCTCTATTAATCAAAATAATCAGTGAGGCACTCCAAGCCATTTTGGTACATATTTTCCCTCCATAGCTTGAAAAATCAAATTTTACCTTTGTATCTTGAACATAGCAATTTTTTATTTTACAACTCGGTTATTTAAGGCTAATTACCGCTATAGTTTGAACAGAAATAAAATTAATTCGCCGACAGTATCCATTGTTTCAAATAAAAATATGTGTGTCACCTCTGCAACTTGAATTTTAATGTGAATTTTACCTCTCTAAATGAAAATTAATAAGAAAAATCTGCCTAATTCGAAATTCTTTATAAGTTGAAAACTCTATAACTCAAATTTTTTGCCATCTCCCTTGATGTTCGACTTATAGAGGTTGCACTATATATAAAGAACACTGTTTATGCTTTCAGATAGACATATTTATATATATCCTAGAACATGATGGATCATGCCTGGCCGCTGCTATTAATGCAGCAGGACTGGCATTAGCTGACGCTGCTGTGCCAATGTTTGACATAATTGTAGCCAGTACATTAGCCATAATTGAAAATCAGATATTTTTAGACCCAACTGAAATGGAGGAACGTCTTGCTTTAATGAGTCCAGAGAGTAATGAAAAAAATAATGGGGTTGTAACAATTGCTACGTTGCCAGCTTTAAGACAAGTGTCAGATTTTAGACAAATAGGTTCTATGGATGTTGAATGTGTTATGAAATCTTTAGAAGTATTACAAAATGAATGTAAGAAACTTACACCAAGCATACAGCAAATTCTGGTTCTAAATGTTGTTCAAGCCTTTGATCAACGGAAAGAAATAGAAAAGGAAATAGAAGAAAAAGAAGCACAGCTAAATGCAAAAATAGATGAATGGAAAGCTTTATTAAATTCTGGATGAAATTATTCTCTATCTAAATCTTGTTTCTTTTATTTACCCAATGTAATAAATGAAAATTTTAAATATATTAAAACATTTTACAAATATTAATATTAAAACATTACAAATCATGAAATAGTGTATTATGTTATATATTTTTCTTTTTATATATATGTCAGAAACAAATTAAAAGGAATGGCCTATATCAAAAGTTACAGACGTAATACAGTCAAGATATAACAAATTGTTACAATCTTGTACTATTCTGACAGGTACCCAAGCAGTGCCTTGGACTTGTGACCAAGGTAGGCTTAAGGAGCTCCTTTATGTAATTACGACACTTGCCTCCACAACCCAGGTTCTCTGTTTAAACTAAAGGTTAAACACATAATATTTATACATCAGACGGCCATCTGATGTATAAATATTAAATAGTTAAGTGATACCCTCTAGCTTTGCCTTTGCGTTACAAACTCAAAAATAGAGTGGGGGGAGTGAAGAGAAAAATGCTACGGTTTCAGTGGATCCTGAGCAAGAGCCCAGAGTCGACTAGATCCACAGTATTAATGGAATGGAAGTAAGAGGGGGTAGATCTGGCCCACATGCGGAGCGACTTGTATTGGTCATAGACACTTGGTGGCATAATTCACATGCTGGTGGTCTCAAGGCAGTCAGGGTAAAGACCCTAACCACCAAGGGCTGGATTACTCGGCTCTTCTGAGATGCTGTCCCAGTGGCAGAGAAGAATAGTATTCTAGCCCATATATGACTGGAGTATAGATTATTCAATACACTCACAGGTTACCTACCATTTAGACAGTAGGCAAAAGGTGACATAAATTGTATGGTCTATATGGAAAAAAATTGGGTTTAAACTATTTCTAATTAAATGGTTTATTATTTTTAAACTGAATCCAAATTTATATACAGATTTTTGAGTGCAAAACATTGAACTATAGAAAGGATAATTTAGTTAATAAGTAAAATGATGAAGCAGATATTATTTTGATAAAACCTACAATATAATCTGATTGTAGATAAAGTAAAGAGATACACTACATAATTTGTTTACCCTAAATAAAAGAAACGTGCTTATTCTTTCAAAAATATTAATGACAAAAACTTACAAGTTACAATTCATACATAATACTATTAATCTTCAGGTTTTTCTGGTGGAGGTCCACTCGGCTGGAGCATCTTTTCCATCAAATTAAACTTCACCCTTGCTTTAGACTCGTTCTCAACAATGGCAAAATAGCTAAGTAAATCTGGATGACCCATATAACTACAACAAGAATCTCTGTGTTGATTAGTCAGCCACTCGTATTTTGTTGTATCTGCATGACCGGTGCCGATGTATTTGCTTTGTAAATGCTCTAACTGGCTATGAATGTTATATCTTTCTCCCATTTTCTGGAAAAGATTGATTTTTAAGATTTATTTTCGAGGTTACTAGAAAACTTATAAACCAGTTTACTTACCTTCGAAGTATTTTAACCTCAAAACAAAATTAATATAAAACCAAATAGTTTTTAACCTTTATTATACAAATTCAAACCAAACCAAATTTAACGCAGAACCAAGAACGAACTACAAAAATATTTGTAATTAAATTGACGTTTCAGGGTTACCAAACTTTAATAAAATACTCCTTAAAAATATAATCAAAAGTAGGTATAATAAAAACAGCACAATATAAATATACACATATTCATTTAATTATTTATTAAAAATTACTTAATAATTTTTAATGAGAGTTTTTGATAATAATATTTCAGTTGCTTCAAATGGTGCAATTTACTACGTTTACTTACGTTTAACAAAAAAAAAACAATTTTCCAATATATTACTATATAAAAATATTCAGGAGTTCAACAAACACATTATTATACCGCAGAAATTATGATTTTTTCTGAAATATAAATAGCCTATATTTTGTGTGATTGAGTAACAGATATTATAATATTTTTTTTTAAACAAATTTTTACATCTATAATAATTTATGATTATGATAATATTATTTATAAAATAATGGAAGCTAAATGTGTAACACTAAATGTAACTATAGCAATTAAAAATTGTTTGAGTGACAGCGCCTTTGGACAGCGCGACGCGGTATTTTTGAATTGTTTGATCAATAAACAATAATACATCGTATTGATGTTATTATTTTTTGAAGTTAATATAGTTTACTCTATTATCAGATTTATACACAATGGCAGATAAAGATAAATTTACATCCGAAAGCCTTGAACAAAATAATGACTCTTTACGGAAACAAGCTCAGAAAATTTGTAGACAAAAAAATTTGAAAAACAAACGTCCAACTCATTTATTCATGCACGAAAAAAATCTTACAGAGATCGTAAGTTTCATTTGATATTTTTTTATGTTTATAGAAATCAGTAGTTTTTGTTAATCTTTACCCATTACAGCCTAAGCCTAAGCAGCCAAATCATATTATTTATGCTTATTTTCACAACAACTATATAATGGAAATCGAAAACCTAAATATGTTGTGTAATTTAACTCACTTGCATCTGCAATGGAACAAAATAACAAAGATCGAAGGTTTTCAAAGTTTAACAAAACTGAAAAAATTGTACCTCAGCAACAATCGAATAAGTGTTGTCGAAAATTTAGAAGGATTGAGGTATTTAGAAGAGCTGCACATTGAGAAACAAAACGTCAATAAATCTGATGCCTTATGTTTTGACCCGAAGACTATGATAGCTATTGGGGTAAAAATATTTTTTGTTTTTCCCTCAAATTGAGATTACAATTTTTTTAGTCACTTATTGTCTTATATATTATTTTTTTAAGTAAAAAGTTCTTTAGGGGCGTTGTGCAGTTGTGTACTTTTTTTGGGATGGGTAAATGTTAAGTCGCGTCAGGACACGTGATCGATCTCAATAATACGGTTCGGTTTATTTGAATTTTGTTCATTGGGTTACTTAAACCGTAGAATTATATTTTTTTTCCAAAGTCCCGTGATACGTTCTAATCTCGCCTTATGCAAGCCAGATCTTAATAATACAGTTCGATTTTTTTAATTTTGTTGTTTGGGAGTATTCAAAAACGCACAAAGTTATAATGTTCAAGTTTCCACTTCTGCCGGCACTCCCGGAGTGCAACCCGTTTTTTAAAGTATCTTTTACCTCTTTGTAACAAACCTAAATTGGGTAAATTAATGTTATTTATTCGTTTTCTCAGGCATCATTAAGAATTCTAAATGTATCAGAAAATAAAATATCTGAGATGAGCTGGGTTAAATCCCTTCGCCGATTAGAGATTCTTGTCGCTAAAAAGAATAGATTAGAAAATATTGAGGTAATATACATCTTATTTTTTATTGTATCTGTAATATAATTCTTTGTGCAAAACAATATTACATATTTTATTTTTTACAACTTTATTGAAAGAGGTCTTACAGACAACCCACGTTACGAAAATAAAAACGAAGATGGATTTGAGGAAGGTGGTGTAGTTATAATATAGTTAAATATTTAACAAAAAAATATCATTTCAGGCAATTGCCAACGATTTGTGTTTATTACTTTGCCTTGTGGACATCAACTTCATTGGAAATCCAATGACAAAGAAGCATCGGTATAAAGAAATAATTATAGCGAGATGTGCTCAATTACGTGAGTTCTAATACTTCGTTTTGTCGTAACTAGATTTTTAGAATTACTTAATAAATTATTCTAAATTTACTTCTAATACGTATGATTTTGAATTAACAACATTATTTTTTATAGGCGTTTTAGATACAGTAGCCATTCATAATACATCTAGAACATTTTTGCAAAACTTTGATAAAGTCGTGAAACTTAGGCAAATGCATGATAAGAACCGAATTACAATGACGCGTCAAGGAATTGAAGATTTCTTTGAATTAAACATGTTACCTGGACCAAGGGCCCGAAGTGCCATGTCTATATCGGAGTTTTCCAATCAAAAACCAAAAAGTTAGTAACACGATAATTCCCATTGAAGTTGAAGATTTTACATCATATTACTTTATAATTAATGTCATGTTTAATAAATATTTAATAGTTTTAGCCATAGATTCCACGTACACATTTATGCCTCGAGCTTTCTGGCGTAACAAAACAGCACCATCCCCGCGAGATATTGCACCTCCATCTGAGCCACCTCAATTGAATAAAAAATCTACTTTCGATGCTTATGGACCACCTATAAAGGGAATTCTTAAAAAACCAATGCCTATGAAATATATTTAGTGTTTTAATGTTCCTTGTGATTATCAAATATTTAAATAAAAGCTAGCATTTTATGTTTTATATTATTGTTTTGGATAGATGATAAAAAATGAAAGATATGCTCCTTCTTCATTAAGCCTTCACATCCTGGATATTAAATATCCCTTTACTGACTTTTATCAACTATCTTGATCTTGTATTTAAAAGTACTAACTTTAGATGATTTAGCAATCAGCATACTGTTATACAACGTCGTATTTAACATTCTCTTCTCCTACACTAGCGCCATTATGGTAAGATCTAGAACTATTATTTACTGTTCTTGGCTGGACAGGACATTTTCATTTTATCATCCACTGTCTTCTTTATTACTTCTATGGTCTACATTCCATATTTTGACATATTTATCGTTTTCTAATTTCTTTCTGTTTTTGCTTTTTATTTTTTAAGTTTTAGCATTGACCTCTATATAGGTTTTTATGTTATAAATTAATTGATTGTATGTACGAACTAAAGTCACTCATTACAAAAACCTAATCAACATATAAATATATAGTTTAATACATTTTAAGATGATATGACTACTATATGGAAATAATATTGAATATAATATTATGATTGAAGATTTTTTTAAAATATTATTAACTTAAAATATGTCATAACTCATAACCCTAGAATGTCAAGAAAAATTAAAGAAGCTTTTCAGATACTTAGTGAGGAATCATCTGGTAGAGTGTATTAATACTTTATAATCTATCCAAATAAATTAACTTTGTAACCAACTTAATGGTCATAAGAAAATCACTATACATTTTATATATTCTTAGCTACTGTGTAAAATACAGTCCTTTTCCTTTTTTTCTTAAAAAGAATACTGTCTGCTACTCCCAGTTTGTACATATGGTTTAAACTTCAAATTCAATAATATTTAATTCAGATTTCTATCTGGGTGGTGGGATAGCTGAAACAGATTTTATTGAGCCCTTAGATTTTCATAGAGAATATGTATCAAAAAATATCCCTGTCATCATTAGAGGGGGTTGTAGAAGTTGGCCAGCCACTCATAAATGGAATGTGCAGTTCTTCAGGTAAATAAGACACCAGTGATATAATAAAGCCATAACTATTGAAAGAAGATTATAAAATTGTTTATTTTTCAGAGATAACTTTTCCGATAAAAACGTGACAGTTGCATTGACACCAAATGGTTTAGCTGATGGCATAACCCAAGATCAGAATGGAGTAGAACACTTTGTAACACCTCAAGAAGTTGAAATGACTATGGGTGGATTTCTTGACTTGTTAGATAATAAGAGGTAATCATAAAAGTTAAATTTAAAATCATATTTGTTTTTTATTATGATGATAAGAGTTATCTTAATATTTTTTTAATTACAGTGAAAACTTAATACCTTATATTCAGCGCCAGAATTCCAACCTAACAGAAGATTTTAGTGAATTAATGGATGATGTTGATCATCATATAAGTTTTGCAAGCAAAGCTTTTGATAAAAAACCTGATGCTATTAACTTTTGGATGGGAGATGAGCGGGCTATTACTTCAAGTAAACCCATAATTTTATTGAACTTTGATAACTGAATTATAGTTTGCTTTAATATGTTTCTTTTTATTTATTTATTTTTTCTTTTTCTAGTGCACAAAGATCCATATGAGAATATATACTGTGTTATTGATGGTTATAAGGACTTCATATTAATCCCACCTACAGATCTCCCCTTTGTTCCATACAAAAGATATCCTCATGCAGAATTTAAAAGAGGTGATCAAAGATGGGATATTGTACTTGTTAAGGAATTTTCTAATGATGATAACAATAATGGACTCCCTTGGATTTGTATTGGTTAGTTAGTGATATTTTAGTTGCAATATTGTATACTCATTTGACTAAGGATTTGAAATTGCACTGAACAATTATTTACCCTTGTCGGAGGCTCGGGAAATTCAGAATTTGTGATGCTTGTTATTCTTCCTTGTCTTAAACATCAACATTTTATAATCAAATCTATTATATATTTTTCTTTAGATATTTCTGTAATTTGTTTATCATGTAAAAATAACCCCCCTTTTAGAATGTGTTTTTAATTTCTATCTTTTGTAACATTAGCTTTATCCCAAACCCAATTAGTAAATAAAATGGTATATTCATCCCTGGTGAAAGAATAAGTTTCCTAAAAATAAAATGAATTATTTCTAATTTAATACTTTAATATTTTAGATCCTCTTAATCCAGACCTAAGTAAATATCCAGAATATGAAAAAGCACACAAATTTAATTTGCGGCTACATAAGGGGGACTGCCTGTATCTGCCAAGTCTCTGGTTCCACCATGTACGTCAGAGCCATGCATGTATAGCAGTCAACTATTGGTATGATATGGAATTTGATATAAAATACTGCTATTTTAAAATGTTAGAAGCTTTATGTCAAAAGTATTAATAAAACAACATGTTATCTTACCATCAAGCTCCAGCCACCATTAGGGATTCATATTTAAAAATCATGAAATCAAATTTGACATAACAAAATCTTAATATAGAACTTAAATTTAAGTTTTTAATTTTTTTTAAGAGATTGTTATTGTTTTATTTAAGTTAATATAAGTATATAATTGATCATTAATTATTATTTATTTATTAATTTTTCCTGTTCCTAAAGTAAAAAGAAATGAAGTAAAAATATTGTTTTAAATGTTTTAATGAAAAAAAAAAAATGTAATAATGTTATTAGATCAAAAAACAGTGCTATAAATTGATAAAAGTAAAGTAAAGGTGCAAGATTTAGCATTTTTCGATATACTACTTGAATGTCTCATCAGTTTCACTTTCTGTAAAAAAAACGGAACATTAATTGAGATGCAAATATCGGAGTAAATAAATGTTAGTTATTTAAATTATCTTAATGGTATGTAAGAGCTACTAATTTTCCATCAATTATAAGGTAAAAAAAACATATTTGAAAAATTTTGAGGTAATTTTTTGGGGTTGTTTTTGGAGATACACCTATCAAAAAAATCATGGAGAAACATTATGTCCACAATCATAATGTGTAGCAATTTCAATAATGTGCGAGTGGGACATCACAGCTAAAATTACAAAACTTTCATGCCGGTCGGTCGGTTAAAAATCTATGGAAAATTCATGAAATATTTTTACGTGTCAGCTAACGAAGTTACACGGTAGGTTGATATTCTATTAAAATTATTTAAATATTTTCATGATTTGTAGTAAATGCTTTTTGATTATTTATATATTGTCAATACTATATTGATATAGGCTTGGATAGCAATTTATTATAATTCTCACCACAAATTCCGGATAAATGTTTGAAGAGGGTGTATTAACCACCATTTTGCAGATGCCTCGTGGTGAGCACATACCCACTGTGTTCATTGAAACACAGACGTCTCCTGGAGGCCATGCTCGTATTTGTAGATGTTTGCATGTTGTCGAATTGCAGAGATGTAGGGTTAAATTAGCTAGAAAAATAATTTAAGAGAATAACACCAGCAAGTTCATTATTCTTAACATACGGAAACTGCCGCTTTTTCGCGTAAATTATCCAAAATATAGCGGGTGAAACTGCGGGGCGCAGCTAAAATTAAAAAAACAATTATTAATAACACTAACGTCCTCTATAGTCTTCGTCAGGCCAATTTTCAGGTAATTTAGAAGATGACATAAGCATTTGTACCGCATACTCTACTCTCACACATTGGTCTTCATTTAGACCGGCTTTTTTGAACAAGCAACAAACTCCACATAAATTGCTTTTTTGTAGCGTACCTTCCTGTAAGTGTACAACTTAATTGTCTCTATTAATATGAGTAAACATTTCGAGATCAAAACATTGAGGTTCAACGAAAAAGACTCAAATTAAAAATGTCCATTACTTTCTTTAAATTAGGTACTTAATCAAGACCATCTTAGAATTTAATAATCGATATTAATTACTATTGTTGATTTGATAGAAAGTTATTTGGGAATTTGTACCAGTAGGTCTTCTTTTCTTTTTCAAAGTTAGTTTGATATCTAAATAATTTTCTACGTAAAGATGTTGCCATAGGTTAGTTAATAATATTTGAACTTTGAAGAAGCTTAGCGAAATGGACTTGAAAAAAAAAAAGTCTTTAAGGGGTATGTAAATGCATTTCCCACTTTAAAAAAAGTTTGATTATCTAGAGTTCTAGATTCGAGTTTTTGTAACTTACTGGTGCCTTATCCGGACATCGGCACTCCTTCAAACCCAGGATAGCACACTCAGCAGCGTGACAGCTACCATCAGGTAAACATCTTCCTCCCACACCACATCGGCATTCTGACCCTAAGTGTAAGCATGTACACTGACGTTCTTGAGATGTGCAATCCTTACGTAAAATATCTTATTAATTAATAGAAATTGTGTGAATGATTCCGTAAAAAAAACTACTATCTGCACGAAGTTATCCTTTTTAAAGAAAAGGATGTGTGTAACGTGTCATTACATACATACACATTACGTAATATTATACGAATTTTCATTTCGCACTTTTTTGACGTCTTCGGCGCTATGGGAGGGGTAGCCCCTTCGTCATTGCGTAACACAGTGCGAAAACATACGTTCGTCTCCGCAGCTTCGGCTTGCTGGTCGTTTTGGGCGACCAGCCTCAGGCGCTACGATTCGCGATACGATACTGTGTTACTGCGGGCAGAGGCTCCCCTCCATCTGCGCCTCCGCTTTTTATATACACTCTTGAAATAGGACAGACTAGTACTGCGTAAACGTTGGTTAAAGTGGCGTAGGGTATGAGTTCTGTGAGTTTTTCAAACGGACGAATTAAATTCGGTATTTATAATTTTACGATGACATATATATTATATATGCTAAACTAAATGTGACTAACAATTCCACTTTTAGTTAGATTGGCATATTCACAGTTTGCGTTACAGCAAAGCCCTTGAGACGGATGGCAAGACGCTGCTGGTGATACAGAACAGCCGACTTTATGTAAGGCCCTGTAACATTAAATCTTGCTATAAAGCGTCCTCTCGCAATTTATTTTTAAACAAAAAATAATTTTCAGTAACTACAAAAAGGAACAAGTTATTGTTGAATGAAAAATATAGTAAACCGTAAATACCAAAGATTGATTGAATTTGTTAGGTTATGTAACAATTATAAAACCACATAAAAAAATTATCTAAGGTATTGAAGTAGTATTGTTTACGCACGTTAAAAAATACCTTACCGTTAACTTACCCTTCCTCCAAAACAAGAGCACCTCCTGCTCGAGGAGTGCAACAAGGATCACGAAAACTGCAGTGAGAAGGAAGTCCACAGTCACATGCTTCCCCATCTTCCACTATACCTGACATTGAGTTATTAAAATACAAATTCTATACTCTTATGGTTTATGCTATATAGTTTTAATAATAAAAACTAGTTTAAAAAAAATAAAGCTAATAACAAAGTTAAAATTGGTTGTTTTGGTTTCTATTGGTGTTACAAATACCTATAGTTAATTTCTAAGAGTAACTACAGTTTTATTCTACTCACCATTCCCACAATACGAGCGGTCCATTTCCAAAAGACAGTAACTCATGCCACTTAACGTAGCTGAGATAAGTCTTTTGCTGCATATAGAAAACTCAAAGCGATGGGGAGTCGATATGGAGGATTGTGAACCCATAAGATAGCCGCGACAATCAGGGTTAGGAAAATTATCATCGTGGTGGGCACCAAAACTATGTCCTAAAATTTAAAAAAATCATGACAAACACACCGATTCCTTGAGCCAGTCGATATTTAAATAAACCATATATATATATATATATACCATAATAAACGATATAATCTAAGCACTCGCCAAAAGTTATCAACAGTGTTGCTATAATATCAAACTCCGTTTTATTAAACTTATAATGTTTGTAATGTATGTCTTGCAAATGTATTTTTGCTCGGGTCAAATTGAATATTAAATCAGTTATCCTCAATCGATTGAGACGAAATTTTGCATAGACGTTTAAATTGGAAGACAATGTTTGTTGGATATAGTTAGAAACGTGACGTTATTTTAATACAATATGGCGGACTGGGTATTTTTTCTGGGTGCTCGAGCTCGACTACATTATGGGTATAAAATAAATGAGTTTGCTGAGTAGAATAAGAAAAAAAATAATAGCTTCATTCTAAATTCAATATTGGCAGACCGCCCAAGATAGGGGACTTGTTCGACTAAGCTGAAACAGGACACATGGATGTAGGGATTACAACTAGCATGATGGTAAATGATAGAATATTAGTAATAAAAGGTTCTATTTTAATTTTACGAAAATTTCTGAATTAATACAACCGACTGATATTACCCATCTCATGCGCAAGAGTGAGTGCAGCAACTCTTTCAGGAACGCGCTCATTTACCTCAGCAGTAGCATGAGCTAGAGCTAGGGTGTTGTACGATCTGCCGTATGCTCGTCTGTCACAGAGACCGCCGGCTGCCCCTCCCATACCACCTCCGAGTGACGTAAAACTGCAAATAGATAATATTTTAATATCCATTTCAGACATCTACTCATTTACTTTTTTCTCATTTTTTTAGCATAGAAAGGAGGCAAATGAGGTTACAGACTCCAATATCTCTTACCTACCCAACATCAAGCTAGATTATAAACCAAAATGATAATTATTAAAATATGAGCGTACTCTCTAGAAATGCGTTGAAAGTGAAATCCGTGAAAAGTGGTTCTTCACTTGGCAGTTGGGGTCTATGTTACAATAACAAGTTTACCTTAAACCCAAAGTTCTGTTAAGAAAAGCATGTCCAGAAAACGCAACACCAAGACAAACTTCAGACAGCCTTCTCAATCTTGCAAATCGCATGAGATAAGTCCGTCCATCGACGGTTCGTTCTTTTGTTAGGTCACCGAAAACGCGCATATTAGTCTCATCTGAGGTAAGAACCAGGATGTATTTGACTGAAAACCCTGAAAATATAATGATGAACTACTTGCACTATGTAAACAATGTTTATTATATGAGATCATTTGTCAGACTGCCTTAGTGCTATCGGGTTCAGACAGTGCGGTAGTATTCTAAATATAATCAAAAGCTGCCATAAACGCATTATTTAATTATGTTTTAGGTACTATACCTATATTGTCGGGTATTCCGTCTTCGTTAAAATCAGCATTCCTAAATATAATGTCAGCTTGGGCAACTGCGTGCATCATTCTTCGTACAACATGGTTAAGACTGGAGTTTGCATCCTGTGAGATTGTGAATTTATGTTAAAATTTAAGAAATACATATAAACTGAAATTTATGGCGAAAAAAATAATTTTGCTCTTTTGTGATTTTTGCAATTTAATTCACAAACAATAAATGTTAATCCGAAAATGGCAAAATATTTAATTTTAGGCTCTTCGCTATTTTTAAAAAATAAATCTAATGTACCTACCAACAGACTGTCCAGTCTACAAATTGTAATTACTTTATAATTAAGTATAATTTATGGTGGGAAGAAATAATAATTGGCTAAGTCGATACAAATTTTAAATTCGTACCTAATATTATGTGTCTTCAATAACTTACAATTTTTATCAAATTTTCCTCTGTTTAGATAATTTGTGATACTATTTTTGTAAGTGTAAACAGTAAATAACGTACTTTTTCAAAAAACTCCTTATCAGCTAACAGCAGCAAATCGCAAATACGTGCTCGAGCTATTCCTGGTTGTTTTTTTCGGTCTTCAATGTGGTACGGGAAGTATGGGAGTTGGTCAAAACCTTCGCCAAACTATAAAATATAATTTATATTTTAATACGGATTACGGAATTTTTTAAGAATTTTTTATCTTATTTGGAAGATTGTAACATTTATTCGATGTCAACAAATAATCTTATGAAGACTATAAAAATATAATTGAATACTTAAATAATTATCACCTTTACAGATACAGAATATGAATATTAGAGACATCTTCACCTTATCACCTTTGTATGATCGCGTCTAGGACGTTGTGGTGCAGCCATGTTATCATTTTCGAGAACACCGAAAAATTTATTTGGATCATCTTTCCCATACGGATCGGCGTGTAGAGTTCGGTTTCCTAAAAAATATTTATTTTTATATTCAAGTATTATATTATCTTTAACAGACATTAAAAATCTTTTACCCAAGTGCAAAACTCCATAAAAATGATTGTCATCCCCAATATAACCCTCAGCTGAACCCCCTGCTGGGTCTTCAACTGGGAAACCGTAAGCCATTGTCACATCTGTTAAAGAAAAGTCATGATGACTCTGTTCACCATGATATTCTGGATCTAGGAGTAGAGTGGAATTGTCGGACGTTAAAGGCGATGATCCTGCAAATTTTGTAAAGCGTAATTACAACGTATTAGAGATTTTTTGCATATGGCCGACAAACATTTTATAAGGAAAAATCTGAAAATAGTGAATTAGTAATTTCATGGCAAAAAATGGCAATTGTTAAACTTGTATAACCACACGTTTTCTTTTTCTAGATATTTTATTACCATTAAGAATCAATATCTTTTATCCAAATTGATTAGACCAAAAGACCATATTTTCGCTCTTGGATAGATCTTTTACAAGTATGATGAGTAAAAAATTCTAATAATTTTCAAATATTTGGAAATTAGTGTTTTAATAAAAATTACCAATAGCATGCATCTGTAGACATAGCAAGTGACTCTCGTTAGCAAACTTTGCTTCTAAAACCTGGTATCCGTAAGAACTGCATATCGTATCTGCTTTTTGGGTCCTCTTCTCATCAAGATTTATAGTTTCTACACTATAATATTGAAAAAATGCTACAAGCAACCAAAACATCATTGATATTATAATTTTACTCCGCTAATTTAATTTTACGCGACATTTACGGACATATTTAATTCTTTGACAAGACACCATAGTCAAGCTAATGTCAATTATTTTTTTATATAAATTACTAACCAACTCTTCTCCTTCCCTGAAAATATTTTTGTTTTTTCGGTCACTATTATATACACAATTTGATGAATAAATTACACGAATTCACAAAAATATTAATTCACTTAATATAGAAACCTATCTTTTTAGACTATGCTTTAATTAGAAAATCATTTTTACATATAAAATATCTACAATTTCACGTTTGAGAAATATTATTATTACGTGAAAATATGTGCAAAACATTATAAGTGCCTTTGAAATTTGAGGGTTTCTCTCGATTTCCCCGGATTTCACCATCAGATCCTGACTTGGTTCAATGGGACCACCTCGGAAATGCACTCTTTCAAATAAAAAAAGAATTTAAAGAATCGGTCCACAATTGACGGAGAAATCGGTGGACATACATAAAAAAAAATTGAACCCACTTCGAAAATAAATAATGAAATCAACAAAAATGTAAAAAATAATCAAACTTATATTTTTAACACACCAACTGATCAGTTTCAAGTTTTTTAATTTTTTAGCGAGTTCATTATTTATTTTTTGAAGTCGGTTCAATTTTTTTTAAATCATTTTTTTTTTATCAGCTTGCCTAAATATCTTCAAAGTATAGAATTAGTTGTCAGTACGTCCCCATAATATTTAAAGAAGTATCCTCTAACTCTTAACCGTTGAAGAGTTGTGTCTTCCATCATATCAGCTCAGCAATAACATTATACACAATATCTGATTATTTTATAAAACAAAATATGTGAAAAACATTGTAAGTGCCTTTGAAATTTGAGGGTTTCCCTCAATTTCTCTGGATTCCACCATCAGGTCCTGACTTGGTTCCAATAGGACCACCAGGGATGTGCTCTTTCGAATAAAAAAAGATTTTCTCAAATCGGTCTAGCGTCTTCGAGAAATCGAGGAACATACATTAAAAAAAAGACTCCCGACGAATTTAGAACCTCCTCCTTTTTTTGAAGTCGGTTGAAAAATATACAGTCGAACATAGAACCTCTTCCTTTTTTGTTTTTTGAAGTCGGTTGAAAATATTTATTAAAATTTATATATATTTTTTTGGTGCAATTTCTATAGAAAAACGTCTTTAAGGTGATTATGAATGACTTGTAGCAGATATACAGCATAGCTTATTATCTCACATTGCAAGTTTAGCGCCGCGTGGCCCTGTTTAGACAAACTTTACGTGAGTAATTACACGATGCTTTCTTTAATCAATTCGCGATTTGAATAGAATTTTGCCATTCATGTCAATTAGTCACGACCTAAGGTGAATGTACAATAACGATATTCTTTTTAATATATACTTATCAGAATAATTGAATATTTTATAACAATGTAAAAGCAACTTGGATATAGAGCAATTAATATTTATTAGTTCAATATTTAATACTTTCATTGTCAACCCATAACCAGTAAATCTATAATTTAAGCTTAAACTGAATTAATTTAATTATCTGTATCCTGATATTATTAAAATGTTAAATATATTTTTTTTAACGAAAAAAGTAAGAATACGTGCAAATGAATTATTTAATAAACCTAATTTAAACTGAAGGAGATACACATAACAAAATTAAGTGGCGCCTAATAATGTAAACATGAAAAGCTTGAATTAAAATGATTGCATTGCCATTATTGAATTTAGTCACGGTTATCGTAGACGTTACCGCGACATAACGCAGACCATCTTAACGTTACTTTACCATATTCATGTGCAAAGCCATGCTCATTTGAAATAAGAATACGGGCCTAGACGCCCGTTCCCGCGCTATTTCAAAACAGATAATACTCTACCGGTTTTTTTATTATACAAGTGAGGTTCTATATTTTATCAATAGTCGCTTAAAAAATTAAAATGTTAAAATATACAGTGAAAAAGTATTGCTCCGAAGGCAGCAAAGTAAATCAAATTGTGGTGTCTGTTTTGAGTAAGTATTTTAATTATTTATGAATTATAAAATATCTTATTAACATATATGGTGTTTATTCTGGAAAGGTTAATAATAAATAATGTTTCTAATATATTTTTTGAAATAAAAAACAATAGTACGAAATATTGGTTAGACAAAAAAATTTTGATAATTTTATATGCCTGAAGATTCCGGAATTTAAGAATGTAAAATATTCTTAACTGTAGCTTTATAGTTATATACCTGATATTTTGATCAATTTTTACCGAGATTTTGATCAACCAAGTAAATTATATTCCAATTTTCTATAAAAACTCGCTCAATGCTGTTTGCCTAATAATTCCACTTTACAACATTTTCAAAATTGTTTAAGAAACTTTTAAAGCTCTTCAAAGTCGAGAAATGAGTTCTAAAATAATTTTCTTAGTGCTAATCCACATAATATCTAATACCTAGGTAACTCGTGTGCAAAATATCATTTTAAATCATACATATCTACCCATTTAATTTTGCATGCATTAGTTAATTTTATTCTCTTGTATCACAGATTAAACGACATTTAAGTGTAATAGCAACTTGACAGCTATTAAGCTCACTCACATAATAATAGAGCTTAATTACAGAGCTTTGAGCTTTCCGCTGATAAAAACGATTCTGGGAACACTTTCTTGCTTTTTGCACTCGCATGAATTGTTTGTTAGAAAAATAATTTTTCTCATAAAATCTTATTACATATTTTTTATCTCTCACTGTAGTACTTTTGTATTCTGTAATAATACAAAATACCATTTTATATAATGTGTTATTTTAACAAACAATGATTTCGAGTATTTTATTTGTAAGAACTCACATTTACTTTTGTTTCTAGCTATTCTCAAAATTGTCTTCACATTTGGTGAAATTTTATAAAAATACAGAATGTGTTTTCGCTAATACATAATATATGCATATTATTATACACATATAGTATTAGTGAAATACTATGACAATAAATCAATATCAAGTAATTTAGTAAAAGACTTCAGGTTTCGCAATTTATGATTAACGAATGAACCAGAAACTTTCACCTGAACAAACAAAAAAAAAATTAGTGCATGTATGAGTTAATGGCCTCAATTAGGTAATAAATATGAAAAATAGTAAATCGAATTTATTACTAATTTCAAAATTATCAAATTCCTAATCAATGTAGTTCGAAAATATTATCATCATCACAACCCGTTAATGGGTGCAAACCAGAGCCGGGCCTTCTCTTTACAATGAGGAAAGGATTAGGCTATAGTCCTCTATGCTGGCCCAGTGCGGGTTGGAGACTTCACACACCGACAGAGATCATGGAGAACTCACAGGAGTGCAGGTTTCCTCACGATGTGCTCCTTCACCATTAAAGCAAGTGATATTTAATTGCTTAAAACACACATATCTCAGAGAAGGTGTGTCTGAGTGGGGGATAGAACTCGGACCTCCCGAGTAGACATTCAAGTCTCAACTACTGGACCATCACTGCTTCGAAATCAAAAATATTATATTTTTTAAAACATCTGCCATCATTTGGATACTTTTTTTCTACTAAGTTGAATAAAAAGGTTCATTACGTACTTGATATAAATTTTAAATAACGAACTTTCTAGCGTTGTTATAAATACAAATATTAGGCAAATACAATACATAGGCAAATATTGTATCAAATTTAATTTCGTACTCTGTTAGGTTCTAGTAGTTGCCATAGTTGGCAAAACGGCCACTACGCTTTGTGCCAAAACGTTTTAAATTTGAAGCAAGCAAGGAAAACATTGCGGACATGGCGAATTTATTTGAAAATTGTTATGATAGTATTAGAATTTCTAGTAGTAGAAAAAAAGCTTTGTCGTCCTTCAGTTCACATCGAAACAAGCTTCCTCCTGGGGTAAGAAAAAAGTATATAGCCTAAGACTATATCTTCAGTGTTCTATTAGTGTCATAAATTGACTTATTTACAAAACATAATATTGCGAGTATGGAGTGCGTGCGTACGTCATATGTTACAATTTCATTAGACCTCAGCTGTGCAATTGTTTTGTTTACAACACGCACTTAACTTTTGGCCTGGTGAATGAACGTTGTAGTATTTTGGTTACCTTCCCTCGGTTTTAATCGAATTAGCTTTTATGGATCGGTTATTTGTTGTTGAAAACAGATTCGTAGGTCAAGAATGTAGAAAGAAAAAGAGAAGACTACATTGACGTCAATGGAAGACAAGGTTTTAAAATGTTTTTATTATTACAATTTTTACCTATATTCTTAGTATAATTGTTCTGCTATAAACTCAATCGCAAATTAGCTTTTTAATCAATATCAAGTAATTCATCTTATATATAAAAATATTGTGTCTCAATAGTAGATCGTAGGATATTCTATTACTCCTAGGCCCTAGGTGATAAGGGTATCCCTCACCCACGTATTTACTTATATTCTAGTTATTCTGGAAATTGTCTTAACTTTTGGTAAAATTTGTTTTGGTGAAATTTGTGTCGCGGTAGTAGGTTGTAGGCTATTTTTATACCCTTAACTGATAAGGGTAAGTTACTCTCCAGATAATTCAGGTATTTAGCAAAACAACGTTTGTCGGTCAGCTAGTATAATAGGTAGATACATCATTAGTTGATTCTTAATCAGATTTAGTAATGAAGAGCTTTATTATTAATTATGAGATAAAGCAATGTTTACGTCAGAATATGAGTAACTTATGTCTAGTTTCCATTTAATTAATTAGTTGTACAGTGAACTGCATCAAACAATACCTACGTTGTATTTAAGTTTTCTTTATTAAACTAGCGATCCGCCCCGGCTTCGCACGGTTTCTCTACTGTATTATACATATAAACCTTCCTCTTGAATCACGCTATCTCTTAAAAAAACCGCATCAAAATCCGTTGCGCAGTTTTAAAGATCTAAGCATACATAGGGACCGATGAAGAAGTGATTATAATCATTCGTTTGTTAGGAAAATCAATTTAAGAATCAAGTCAAGAGTTTCTGAGAATTCATTAAAATCGACCAATATAGAGTTCTTATTGTCAATTTTATAATTAAAAATTGGGTAGAAATTATTTTTTTTTGGGAATTTTGAACAGGTGTGGGAATTTTGAAGTGTAAAAGCTTTTTATGAAGAGTTTCATTACAGAATTCAGCTTAGTGTGAAATATTCTATAAAATTACTAGCTGACCCCGCAAACGTTGTTTTGCCATATACATTTAAAAAATTAGGGGTGGGCCACCCTTATCACTCAGGGGTATAAAAAATAGATGTTAACCGATGCTCAGACCTACTGATTATGCATATAAAATTTCATAAAAGTCGGTCGAGCCGTTTCGGAGGAGTTTGGTGACTAGCATTGTGACACGAGAATTTTATATATAAGACTTAATTTCAGGTTGAAAAATATTTAATTTTCTACTATATTTAATTTTAATTTTTAATTTTATGCATAAAATTGCTTTTTTCACTTAGAATAAAATCTTTCGCTAGCTTCCTCCTTAGAATAAGAAAAATCGTCGTTTATTATATACCTACTAGCTTTTAGCCGCGGCTTTGCTCGCATTGAAGCCATTAAGTAGGCATCAGAGATCATTACAATAGAAATGAATTGTAAAAAATATTATTTTTTTTCATAAAAAGTATCCTATGTTACTTCTAATACACTCAAGAATATGTGTACAAAGTTTAATGATGACCGGTTAATTAGTTTTCGCGTGAAAGCGTAACAAACAAACTTACATTCACATTTATAATATTAGTAGGGATTCGGTAAAAAACATCTTGTGTGATACTTCACTGCACACAGCAAGCTTCACATACTTTTTTGACTAATTTTAGTTCAAGGAAAATGTAAAAGGTGAGAAATGCTAAAATGATTATGATAAAACTTTTACGTGTAGTCTAATTAATATACCTCGGCAAAGCGAGGACGAATCAGCTAGTATTAGCATAGATTTATATTTTAAATAATGAACATATTTGATTAAGTTGTTTGTCCTAAATTAAAATAATCTGTCCTACTTTTGTACTAATATAAAAAAAATATTAACATTACATAGGTAAATGAACTTGTGAATGATTGTTAAAAAGCTTTCAAGTTGGCTTGTTATTATAATAAATTTTATCGAAATTGGTTTAGATTATTTATTGCACTTTAATTTCTTTTCAACCGGTTTCAAAAATTAAAAAATGAGATCATTTCGGTAGTATATTTGTTACCTCAGAACTCCGTCATTTATAAACCGAATTCGAAATTTCTTTTTGTATTTGGTAGGATATGTAAGATTGGTCCCATATTTTCAAAAATCCTGTTCTGATAATGGGATCCTTGAGGAATTGAGAGAACTCCTCAAAAGTTATAAGCACATAATATAGTGTTTTTGATATTTTTAGAAGGGTTACAAGATTCATAGCCATGATATGGTTAAGAAAGTGACAAAAATAACAATTATTGTATAGTATTGTCCTAATAAAATGAGATTAATAAATAACGGAACTATTTGTTACTTTTTATTTGTCATTTGTCACCGAAAAATTATAAGAACTGTAAGGTTATAATAACTAGTCAGATTATAAACTGTCTTTGGATTAAGACGGAAATAAAGTTTGCAATCTAAAATTGATAATTTCTTTTCGTATTTATATTTCGTAGAATTAACTTTCGTAGATTTATCAAGTAGTAATGCTCAGTCGGAAGCGACAGAGGAAAAGTTATTTGTAATCAAACTTATAACTTTGTCGTAATAAAAAACGATAAAGATACGCGATAATATAAACCTAAACAACGGGAACCTACTGAGAAGTAAGTAATTTCGATAATTCATCTAGGTTACAACCCTTTGTGTAAGCTACATTGTAGGCTGCAGCTCGACAACCAGTTAAGAAACCGTTACGAAGTAACTTACAGTTCTGGGGACATAAAACTCATGTTCTTAAAGTAAAATCCCTTATTTGATTGAATTTAATTTGTATTACTAAGTGAATATGGATGTATACAAGGTACATATACCAAAACAACATTTTTACAATTTTTGTCTGTCTTTCTGTTTGTTCCGGCCAATCTCTGAAATGGCTGGATTGATTTTGATGGGACTTCACTGGCAGATAGCTGATGTAACAAGGAGTAACTTAGGCTATTTAACATCTCGCTACGACCCATCCCACTCAACACGCGAACGGAGCCGCGGGCCGGCTAGTACATAATATAAAGACATACGTTTCCTTCTCAATAATTATTTGTTTTTACCAGAATTTGTAGTGTTTATCAAGGTCGTCAAGGGCGAAAAGTGTCACCTAGAATTCAAATAAATTTCATAATCATACAAAATTTTCAAGTCTCTTTTCTTCCATTTACATCTCCCACAATGTTCTGGTCCGTATATATATCAAGGTAATAAAGGGACGTATAAAGGTTCACCTTCATATACAATGTAGACTGCGGATTGAAAGATTTCTAGAAGCTGTCCGAACTCCGATCAAAACAGGAATAAACAAAGTACAGCGACGACTCTTGAGACCAATTGATCTGCAATCAAATAAATTACAATCATTACATTCTTTGAACTTACTTTGTAGCACAGAGATTGATTGCAAGTTCTATTACACAATTCCAGGATTTGTAA
Organism: Limenitis camilla; assembly: GCA_905147385.1. Lineage (NCBI taxonomy): Eukaryota > Metazoa > Arthropoda > Insecta > Lepidoptera > Nymphalidae > Limenitis > Limenitis camilla. The sequence goes on from LR990231.1 coordinate 4,867,397, forward strand.
AACCTTTCAAAGAGTTCAGGCTATAATTAATAATAAAATAAATCGGACGGGTTTTGCAGGAAGAGCTTAAGTACGTTAGTGAAAGGTCTATGGTTCTTCGCCTCGGTAAGGTAAAATGGAGAATGCGAAAAATTCAATAAAACACCGGATCCAAATATAGATTAGAATCTACATAATATATGATCAAATTTGATCAAAGGGTACGCACACATCCTTAGTAATATTATAAATGCGAAAGTAACTGTCTGTCTATCTGTCTGTCGCTTTTTCAAGCCAAAACTACTTAACCGATTTAAATAAAATTTGGTATACAGATAGTCTAGAGCCTGAGAAAGGACATAGGATGCTTTTTAATGCCTAAAAGATAGTAAGAGGTTGAAAGGGGGGATAAAAAGTTGTAGGGAAGTATCGTCATTCTTAGTGCTAGAAGCTTGAAACATTTCTTAGGCTGTTGATTCGATATGAACAAATATGACATTGAGAGGTGTAAAATATGGAATAGTGTATTCCACGCGGACGAAGTCGCGGGTACAGGTAGTGTAATATAAAAAAACTATCATCAATAGTAATAGCGTTGTCCCATATTGAAAATTTGCCCAGGTTCGGTGAAATTGTAACACAAAAATAATTTCGAAAGTAATTAAGTAAGAAAACTGCGATTTAATATACTACTTACGCCATCTATTGACGGATAGATGGTCACTGTCTGTCTGTTACACAATCACGCTTAAATCACTGAACCGATTTTGAAGAAATTTGATACTGAGATAGATTAGAGCTTGAGGAAAGACAAAGGCTACGTTATATCGCGAGGAAAATTCTTAAGAATACAAATTAAAAAAATGAGTATGAATACGCTATTTATCGATGGATTGCTTGTCGAGCTGTGATTACGTTATATCTTTGAGTATGCGATGTTGAAAATTAAAATTTAAAATATTGCGATTAGTAACACCATAACCTCAAAACATAGGTTCGTACAAAATGTATACTTTCCAAAATATTTTAACAAGAGTTTGTAAGCTATTACCTAGTACGGATATTTTTTTCGTAACAGCCCGCTCATTCATAACAATATTATTAATTAAAAACGTGTATTGACTACAATATGATACAAAGGTATCAAATGACCAGAATGATTGTAACCGATAAAATTAATTGTACCATAAATAGATGAGACAAACAACTTATTACATAAGAATATTAAAATGACGTAATAATTAATTGGATTTAACATATAAATGTGTAAAGGTACATTAATGTTGTATGATAATTGTATTTGGAAAATTTCTGTTCTATATAGAGAATTTAATAGAAAATTCTTAAATAAGAATCACGCCAGTTTTTTTAATTTATATATTACGTCAGAAAAGTAACGTCTGTTTCTATTGAATATTTAACTGTCTTTTCTGCTATAGATATGAGAGAGATAAGATACCCATTACTGTACAGCAACACGTATTCACATGCAATTTAGACTGAGGCGAGCGGTGCCTGGGGCTTGAGACCCAGGAGCAGGCTTAAAGAGCTCTTTCATAATATATTAACTCTCACCTCCACCACTCGACCTCGCTAACGACAACAGATAACAAAGCACTCACATGGACCTCGAGAAGGGTAACCTTAACCACGATACTATAACACCAACTTCCATGTTCACTGCACGAAAACACTAGAGAGACTGAGACTAATCCATCGCACCAAAGGTTATATATTGTCTTCACGTCGGTATACTTGAAATAATATAAAATGATCTACCCGCTACTACTACTTTATAAACAGTGTTGCTAACATTTCTTTCCAGTGGTACTGCCAATATTTTCCTATGGTATGGGAATCGGTTGGCTCTCACCCATGGGACCCCGCCTCATGTCCGAAGACACTCCAGCAGAAGAACCGGTACATCCTGAAGTCATATCGTGGATGGCATCAGTTGCCTACCTCGTGGGTACTCCCGCAGTATTCCTCTTTGGGTACATTGTAGACAACTATGGCAGAAAAAAGTCTCTAATGTTATGTTCATTCTTTATGGCGGTAAGTTATTATCTTTTACTTCAACTCTGATAAGCCTACAAAGTCACACCAATTTTCTCTGCAAAATATCGATGTCGATCCGTCGCTCTGTTACAGTGTAAAAGAAGAACCTACCAATAAATTGACAAACCAAAATATAATAAGTATTACCTAGTACGGACTACAATACAAAAACTTCGTTTAAATCAAAATTCTTCCACTAGAATTAATAACTATGTTGTATGAAAATGAACAAATATCAATTCAATTTATTCATTCTAGAATTTCTATGATAATTGCGGAGTCATAATTATTTATAAACTTTTGCGCTACTATATAAACATACATTATATATACTTATATTTATGGGATTACTCGACACCAGTCTCGTGCGTTTGATTTTCACAATCATAATTGCACTCTAAGGAAAAAAGACGCAGATTTGATGTTACAATGTGAGAGAAGGACAAATGATTCACTTTCGCAATTAACACGTTACTATGGATAAAATCTACATTGTTTCGAAATCTTATACTTACTGATATATAAAGCTGAAGAGTTTGTTTGTTTGTTTGTTTGTTTGTTTGCTTGAACGCGCTACTCTCAGTAACTACTGGTCCGATTTGAAAAATTCTGTCAGTGTAAGATAGCCTATTAATCAAGGAAGGCTATAAGCTATATATCACTACTCTAAGACTAATAGGAACGGAGCTACACGTGAACAAAGTAGCGCGGGTCGACAAGTTACTAATTAAATACTTTTTTTTAACTTAGTAACACTTTATAAATAGCAATATACCCGTTAATGTGGTTGTAACTTGAGATTTACAGATGGGTTACTCTTCATCAGAACATGTCGATCCAATTTCACTTATATTTTCTTCCAATAAATGAACTAAAATCTGGATTAGCTTTTTTCATGGTTTTACATAATTAGCCGTTTCTTGTTTGTGTTAAATATTCAGCTATATCCAACCATATTTATTATCAAGTTATAAATGACATTTATTTTCAGATGTGCTGGGGTCTAAAACTGTACTCGACTGAAACTTGGGCTTTAATAACAGCCCGAGCGATCATGGGCCTCGGCGTTAGTGGCGGCTATGTTGTTACACCGCTTTATATAAAAGAAATAAGCGAGGATTCAATACGAGGGACGCTTGGCAGCCTAGTGATATTGTCTCAGAATTTAGGCAATCTCTTGGTGTATATACTGGGAGAATACTTGTGCTATCACGCAACTCTTTGGATTTGTCTTTCAGTACCTTTGATACACCTGTTATTGTTTCCTGCGATGCCGGAAACACCGTCGTATCTACTGAAATGCGGACATGTTGAGGTATGTTTTATCCATAAAAATATATACTTACATAATTGGAAGAAGGGAGATTATATGATAAATTTAAAAACTCTACAGGGGGCATGATATTGAATGGACTATTGGGTAAACAACGCAACGTAACGCAATAATCAAACATTATGATCTCTTACAATTACAACAGAAACTTAAGCAGTGCCTTGGACTTGTGACCAAGGTGTAAGCTTAAGTTGCCCTTTATTCAATTTAAACACTTATCTCCACTGCGCAGGCTCCCTGTTTAAACCTAAGGTTACGTTAATTACGCGCCGACACATATGATATGTAAACTTTAAAAAGGACTACATTTTAAATATAACAAAATTTTAAGTTTTTACAATTGAATGTGTGTGACTTCGTGGGTTTATAGAGTTCAGAGTGCATGTGGTGAACGTCTAGAAGTAATAACACGTCTGGGGTTCACGATCAAGATCGTGGTTTCATTCCTCGGTTATTGCTCTACTGACATAACTCTTTCCAATATGTATTAGGCTTAGGTTTGTCTTTCCAAAATGATGTTTAGTAGTTTAGTATAATTAAGCTTAGTTAAGGTAAGTTTGACAAGAATATTTGTAGTTTGGAACATAATTCGATTGTAATATTAAAAAAATGATTTGATTAGAAATAACTTTCAACTAATCCAATTTTGTCATTTACTTTATTAATGCTTCTTATGGGAAATTATTTCAAACTATATGAACTTTAATGTTAAATCCATAATATGCAATATAATCAAGAAACAAATGATGGGTTTGACAATGATTTTCGTTCTGCCAATTCATTTGTCAATTAATAAATTATAGATTTATACTCAACGAGCAGAACTTCGCAATTTCGATTATAATTATTTAAAACATAATTATAATCGAAATTCGTAATTCCCACTTGTAAAGTGTTTTCAAACATTAAAAAATAAAGATAGAAAAGATAAACATTATAGAGAGGTAATGAAAGGAAAAAGGCAAGCGAGAAAAACAAAAAGAGAACAGGAGATAGAGAGAACCATAGAGAGAATTTAGAGAGAAAAGAGAAAAATTAAAGGAAAGAGATGGGAAGAAAAAGAGAGATGGGAATAATGTAGATTCTTATCAGTGAAAAAATAATTATTTAAAATCACATCAATATAAACAATACGGCAAATTGCTTGCCCAATTAATCTTACTAATATTATAAACACGAAAGTTTGTAGGAATGTATGCATGTCTGGATGTATGGTTGTCTGGACGTATGGATGTATGTTTGTTACTCTTTCACGCAAAAACTACCGAATGGATTTTGATGATACTGTACAATAATATAACTTACAATCAGAATAATGGTTACGTTATCCAAAATACAGCGGGTGAAACCGCGGGGCGCAGCTAGTGATAAAATATATGGCAAACTACTTGAAATATGGGAAGTGTTTATTTAGCTTTCCGTCAGTAAAAAAATTAAATCGAATCAACCAACCGATCATCAATAATAGTTAATAGTAAGGCTTTTGAGTAGCTTGGGTAGATACTACTCGATGTATAAAATATTTATGATATTTTCAATTATTTTCGTACTAAATAGATTTTAAACCAAGCTTATGTTATAGGAAGCTCGATCAGCATTAGCGTGGTTACGTTGTCGACAAGATACAGATGTGGTAGTGGACAACGAATTGCAATCATTACTCGTCGAGTTGGAACAGAAGAATTCCGGTAGTTTCTTCAACATATTGAAGACTTTAGGTTTGATTTTTTTTTTAAATATTATAGACGTTTATCTGTAAAAAGAAAAATGCTTATACTGTAGAACCGTGTAGACCCTTTGACTGTCTGAAAAGATCCTTTTTCTTAGGAACGAGAGAAAGAGGAGGTATCAAGTTGAAATTGATAAAAAATATTTAGGTCGTGGTCCCTATGCAACTGCATTAAAATTGAACTTCTAATTAACGGAATCAAAAGATACGACCACATATGCATACTTTTTTGATTTGTTTTTCGTTGACCTAGAATCATGAAATTTGAAAAGAAAATGTATATATACATATAATAACATGCACAGTTTACGGGTTATGACTGACAAGTTCATTACTGGGTGTCCATTACTGGAGTTTTACCTTTTCATAACTAGATTAAAAAAATCGTAGATTTGATGTTTTAATTACAGTAAAACTGTATGAAACTTTAAATACGTCAGAAATATAGAATAAATGTAGGACTCCAGGACCTGTTCTTAATAAAATAACTGATAGACCACACCAGACATACATATGTCTACGTTTTATTATAAAAAGACGCGTCGTTAAATTATAATAATTATATCCTAAAGGTTCGAGGCCATTTTCCCTATTTGTAAATCATTTTGTTTGCAAATAGATAAACAACCCTGCGGTAACCATTATAACCTTTAGTTAGGAAGCCCATAGAGCAGTAACAAAGTAAACACTACTGATAACGGGACTTGAAGTGGTCAAACAATACTACCCGGGGTAACGAGTTGTCTATGACAGCGTGTTTATGCAATTTAGATATGGTACACACTAGACATTTTAACATATACTCTATATATTACAACTTAGGTCTGTTAATATTTTTTTAAATATCGGATGTTCGGTATATTCAAATATATAAATATCGGAGTTTGATATATCTAAAAATCGGCTTTATTTAAAAAAATAATAGTAAGTCAGCAACAGAATTACAACAAACAGATTTACACAATTTATAATCCAATATATTTATTAAATAAATTAAATTGTAAATGAATATTGAGTTACAAACACAGAATACTACTTTTTCTCTATTTTTATTTTAAAATACAAAGGTATTATACCGTACAGCCTTGTAGACAAGTAACAACTATTTAAAAAAAAATATAACAGTGTAAATAATGAAGATTAAGTTTTTTTTTTTAAAGATTACTAGCAGTATGGATCACATACTACTAGTATTCCCATTACCCCTCCTAGTAAGCTAAAATGCTTGTGTTAGGAGTGGGACACGCCAGTAGACCAATGTCCTGGATTTGAACCCACGACTTGTCGATCGTGAATCCAACTCCCGAACCACTGGGCTACTGACGCATGTTAAAAGTTTGCGATGATTTTATACATTTTGAAAAATATATTGACCATCGATATCTTCGTTTCAATATCAAACTATCGATAAATCACCAAAAAAAGTTAGTTATAAATATAGATATTTCTAAATAATAATATCGATATTTTATCAACAGTCCTATTACAACTACAATTTGTAAAACTTCATCGTCAACAGCAGCGTCTTCTGTTATTTTATATATAATTATTCGTAATTCGTAATTGTTATATATAATTATTCAGTTGTCATAGATTACATTTCTTCTGCCCCCTCTATTTTCACTATATAAAAAAACATTCGTTTAAAAAATCACGCAACTGTTTCAAACATTTTGATATTGGCGTTTTTTTTAAATTAATTAGAACTTAGTATTATGTAAGTCTGGAGCTTTTGACACAGGTGATAGTTTGTAAGGCTTGTTCAATCTATTAATCAATATTATTAAAAAAAAATCACTCGCCATTACTGTTCGACAACGTCGCCTAACATTTAATTAATAAATCAGTGAATCTTGTGATCCTCAATTAGGTTGCCTACGCTTCGATATTCCATTTATATCTGTTCTTTTATAATGAAGTTTGTTAAAAATATATTAGGTTTTCCCAGACAGTCGTCAGTGTGCACCGATTCTCGTTCGGAAGTAAAGCTTTACCAATTTATCGGTAAACATAACTGTTGAGTTGACTAGTCGAGCCGGTCACGTCCTATTTTGGTAACGGTTCAATCATTTGATCTATTTGATAATACTTTGCGTGACAACAAGCTTTTGCAAACTTTAAGCTAATATTATGCAAAATTTATTCATTTCTAAAATTAATATTTGTCGCCGTACATGAAAGCAGACTACTGCTTGAGACGCAAGAAGTAATACATATATCTTTGATATAAACTATATTAAGAAATACTTAATCCATACAAATAAATAAAATTGGAGTGACTGTTTGCAATATTAAAATAACCGCTTTTTACTAAGTGCATATGAATATATATACGCGGTACATATAACAAAACAACATTTTTTACAATTTTTGTCTGGCTGTTTGTTCCGGCTAATCTCTGAAATGGCTGGACCGATTTTGACGGAACTTGCACTTTTCAATTAATGCAACAAGGAGTAATTTAGGCTTTTTAACATTTCGCTACCACCCATAGGCGCGGAGCAAAACGAATACGCGGGTCGACTATTTATTTATATAATTTTCTCTTAACTTCTGACTAGTTTTACTATTGACTTTAGGTACTTCTGACTGGAAGTCTCGTCTTTGACTTGACAAAAAGTATGATCTTTCATTCATTTATTTATCAAATTATTTTATTCAAATGCAAAAATGTACTGTAATTTCAAAATTTGGTTGTGCATAATATAATTTACTATCAATAATAATTGTTTATACATAGTTTTAGGCATTTGAAACTAGCATTTTGAAAAATCTTACAAAACTTTCTACATGTATTTAAATTATTTAGTTTGATTGGAATTGGACCTTGAATTAGCCTTTGACCTTAACTGACTGACCGACAAATACGTTTGTAAAAAAAGTGTAATTGAAATAAAATATTTTGAGTGTGGTTTAGATATTGATGTCTACTCGGGAGGTCCGAGTTTGATCCCTCACACAGACACACACCTCTGACTTTTCTTAGCTAGCAATTGGTTTAACGGTGAAGGAAGACATCGTGGGGAAATCTGTACTCCCGAGAGTTCTATAAAAGTTCTCAAAGGTGTGTGAAGTCTGCCAACCCGCATTTGAACAGCGTGATGGACTATGGCTTAATCCTTCATTCCGAGTAGGAGACCCGGCTCAGCAGTGAGCCAGTAAAGAGTGACGATTATGATTTTGAGTTCGAGTTTGAACTCCAAAGATACACGAGACACGAGAGAAATTTATTGTGATCGAGGTATTGGTTTAAATTGTAATGTCATAACTACTCGTTAGTTATGACATTACAATTTAAAATTAAACACAATATTAAGAATTGAACGTTATTTTGACATGAGTTTTGACAAAAGAAAATATGTTATAATTTCATGATCACATTATGTAAATATGAACAAATGTTTTCAATGAACATAATTATTGAGTTCAATAAAATTAATTTTTTCCTTTAAAATTTATAAACGACAGCTGAATCAATCAACGCGAGATTTATGGCATAATTAAAAACGTTGCCAAGTAATTACTTACTCGATCCAATATTCATGATAATTTATATTATATTAAAATCCTTTGACAATAAAAATAATTAAAATGAAGTTCATTTCCGGGACTAATACCGGGTAATTGTTATTTACTTTATTGTGAATATGTTTGTTTTATGCGTAATGTCTGGTGATTGCAGAAAATATTTAAACAGCCGTGACCACACAAAAACTGTTGGTATTTCTACTAAATAAACACATCATAAAAGTCTAAGCAACATACATGATATTACAAATTTACCATTTATATTAATTAATTTCTAAGTATTTACTCACTCAAAGTGCATAGGTAAGTAAACTTTTTTGTTATTGATGACATACTGGCTGGTTGTAAAAAAAATTTTCGATTATGTTTTGTTTTTTCATAAAATTCAAATGACTGCGAATTTGTTTGAATTTAAGTGCGTTTTAATTTCTACGTTTAGTCTTGATTTTATAATTTTACCAACCATTTAAATAAAGTTAGCGACAAAATTGCAAATGCGGGATGGATGTTACAAGCAGGAAGTAATCAATCTCAGGTATCTCGACATTTTGGCATTCATAGAAGTATTATTTGTCGTCTTTGGCAGCGCTACAATAATACAGGGGAACCCGTTGCACAGCATCCAGGCCGTAAAAGGAGTATAACCACTCGGCAAGACCGATACATACAACTGACTGCAAGACCCCAGCCGATGTTAACCGCTCGAGAGATAAGTTTGAGGCTACAAAATTCAAGTGGTGTTGATGTAAGTCCCCAAACTGTGCGAAATCGACTGCATGAGTAGGGCCTACGAGCTTGACGCCCAATCAGGTGCCCACCGATACGTCACGGGAATCGCGCTTGTCGAAATGAATGGTGTAGAGAACGCATAACATGGACCCATGAACAATGGGATAAAATTATGTTTTCCGATGAGTTGCGATTCGGGTTTAGGCCTGATACAAGAAGGATGCGAGTGTACCGTCGGCCCGGCAATACTGAAAGGCTCAGGTGCGTTCAGGAAGTTCATCCATACAGCGGCTCAACAGTTGAGGTATGGGCGGGTATTATAAAGAACAGGCGAACTGAGCTCGTTTTAGTAAATGGAAACATGAACGCTGAAAATTACATTGAGGATATTCTCAGACCTTATGTCCATCCATTTGCACAAACCTTTGGCTTCGATTTTACGTTAATGCATGACAATGCGCGTTCACATACAGCTCGGCGAACCAGTGAATACTTGGCAACGGAGAACATCCGGGTATTGCCCTGGCCTGCACAATCGCCAGACCTCAACCCCATAGAGCACGCATGGGACATGCTCCAGAGACGTGTTTTGAAGGACTTGGACGGAGTGACAACAACCCAACAGCTGAAGGATTTGCTACAATTCCATTGGGAGCGAATA